>WTXC01000034.1:0-291219 GCA_022496195.1 Lactifluus subvellereus | reverse complement strand
CAGGCAAAGATCTGTTCGCCTCTTTGTAGGTGGTAAGCAGTTCGTTTTCCAGCTTTCTTAGTGGCCGCTAGGGGGATTTGTGCAGCAGCCCTTTCGGATATAATATAGATTGGGAGTCCTTGCATGGTTCCCTCAGTCCAATCTACTGTAGGATTGAACGCTGCGAACCAGGGGAACCCCAAGATCATCCTGTCTTCTCCTAAGTCTGTGATGTAGAAGCACATGAGCTCTTCCTTGTCTTGTAGACGGACCAGGAGGTCGGCACAGTGGGTGATCTCTCCTGCTTTGTTGGGGGTTCCATCTACGTTTTTAATTGGCTTAGGCTTTTCTAGTCTTTGGAGGGGGAAGCGTAGTCTTCTAGCCGTCTTCCAATCAAGGCAATTGGAGGTAGCTCCGGAGTCTATAAGGATTTTATCTTCGGCCATCGAGTGTGCGGATCGTAAAACAACTGGTATTGCCATAGATTTCTGTCGTGATACAAATACAGTGTCCACTCAAAGTGCTCGTACCCAGGCCGATGGGGTAGAGTGTCCTAAAAACCCTTTTGGGCGAAAGCCTTCTCCAAGAACTCCTCCTTTTCCTCCGCAGACATAGTGTTAATGGAGTCGATTACTCGATCGACTCCAAGCTTCTCTTCCTTCTCTGGCTTCACTTCTTCTTCTTCAACAGTGGTTCTGATGTATGCAGGGGGTCCCTGAGACGGTAGAGAGCGGTTGGTTCTGTTAGAAGGGGTAGAGGCGGATCCAGTGCGTGTGGGGCAATTTCTGGAGATGTGTCCCATTCCAGTGCATCGGAAACACTTGCCAGCCTTCATGAGTTGTTGCTTCTCATCGTCTGTTAGGGTCCTGCCAATGCGATCAACGTCCATGGGGACTACTGCATTGTTCCGGTTCTGGTTCTGGTGTTGGGGAGTGAATGGCTTCTGTTTCATGTTGAAAGAGCGGCGCCACACTCCCTCCGACTTCCCAAAGCGAGAACGGGTGTCCTTGCTCTTCCAGGTGGGGTAAAGCATTTTTAGGCGGAGCCAAACATCGTGTTCAGTGTGTGCTGCAGCCACCCAATCATCCCACGTCTGGGGGTTGTGTCGTTTGATAATTTCCTTTCCTAATTCATCAGGAAGGCCCGCTCGAAGGGTGTCCAGTGTCCCTTCCTCATTGAGGCCATATCCGGCCTTTGCTGCATATGTGCGGAACTTGGCAAGGTAGGAATCTAGATCCCTTCCTTCCATTCGGAGGCTCTTGAGTTGGGCGATTGCATTCTGCTTTTCAGCTGAGTCCGCAAAGGCCTGATTAAACTCTGTGGTGTAGTGAAGCCAATAGGCATTATTGGTGGAGGGGATCTGGACATGGTTCGTGTTTGGGTCATCTGGGGCACTCTTTTCCGCAATCCAGGTGTGTATGATGTCGACCCAGTCGTCTACTTTCTCTCCTCGTATATAGCTGAGGGCAAGGAGAGTCTTTTGGAGTGGATTGGACATTATGTCCGTTCCTTCGTTTAGTCCCGCATAAATGTTAAACTCTCTGACAAATGTCTTGGCCTTGGTGCGATCCCCTTCGAATATAGTAGGGGGATTGCCTATGGGTTTGCCACCAGTCCCTTGTGCAGGGGCCGGGGCTGCTGGTGCGGCCTGTTGGGCCACTTGCTGCTGTGGTTGGGGGCCAATATTTGCCATGATCGAGGGTAAGGGGTGTAAGGCAGCAGGGGGTTGTTCGATAGGGTGTGTGGGGACTAGTAGGGTAAGGGGGGATTGTTCTTCTGGCGGGACAGGTTCTCCTACAATGCCGAGGAGTGTAGGGGGTTCACTTGGTGGGGACTGGAATGATTCAGTAGTGTTGGATTCTAGTTCTTCTCGTGGGTCTTCTGGACGCAAATGTCCTAGGCCTATAGCCTGTTCTTGGTCTCTACTGAGGGCGAGGTAGTCTGAGGAATAGGTGTTCCCGTCTATGAAGAAGAGGGGAAACCACTGGTTTCGATCCTGATCAAACTCTACTGCTCCTCTTCTTCCATTGAAGTATCTGACCCAATAGCCTGCTCCGAGGCTGTCTTCTCTCCAATAAGCTGTTCCTCTGACGTGAGGGAGGAGACTGTCTTCTCCTCTTCTGTCGTAGATGAAATACTCGTCTGGCCAAACAGGAGGAGGGTCCTGTAAGTCTTGGCGGGTAAATCCCTCTTCTTGGTCTGGTTCTTCTTCCCCTCGAGCTGAGTAGGAAGCCACTGTGTTTGGAGGAGACTCGACTTAATGTTAGGCTCAAGCGTTGGCCTTCTGCACGACTTGTGCGACAGGTTGGTTCGTTGACTTGGTCTAGCCCAAGTCTAGGCTTCAATGGACTCTGGAGGGCCTGGAACGCACAGGCGGAGTGTGATTCACAAGAGGAGTGGACAGTCCCTTCAGTGCGATGTTAGGAAGGATTGACGAATCGTCCCTACACAACGCAATGAGGAGAAAGGCGGATCGACACTTCAAGGGGTAGGGCACAAGCTTGGCAAAGCTCCTGCCTCTGCGCCTTGAGGGGAAGTGCAGACTAAGGTAATCACAAGATAACCTCAGCTTGCAGAACAGGGAACTAGCTTGATTGCTCAAGAAGTCGAGTCTGAGTACATACAGATGAGGCGAAGCACTATAAGTACTAGGTAGGGTCAAGGGTAGTGCGTCATCGTAGCTATGATGTCATGTACTAGGGTAAAGGGGAAACGCGTCATCATACAGGGTTGAGGGTAAGTGCGTCATCGTACAAGGCCTAGGGCCCGTCATCAGTAAGCAAGAGGCGGCCTCATGGTTCGCATGAGGCAGTGGGTTAAGGGGAAGGCATATCGAGTTAGAAAAGTAAGGGTACTCAGTCCAGAGCAGTCCAGAACGTAACATATACCCAGCACAGCAACAATGGCAATAGCACCAGGAGCACTTCGGCACACTGAAGGGCGAATCGCAGCGATGATAGTAAGCATAGGGACTGCAGCAGCTTCAGAAACAGTAACAACGACTTCCATGGCACCCTCGAGCCTTTCATTGGTTGTGACACCAGCAGCTGCTTCAAGGGTGGTACTGCCGCTGGCAATCTTCTCTCAGTTAACAAAGACATGTACGATATTGGTAATAAAGGACTGCCCACAATTGGCTTTTGGGCAAAACGATCGTCTTGTACATTGGCAGAAACAGGATTGAAAGTCCTCGGTGGTTACGATGGCAGTTACTTCCGGAGCAAGGACTTCCAGGCCTACGATGACTACAATGTGACATAGCAAGCGCAGGGGTAGCAGCGAAAACGGTAGTTGTTGGAACCAGAGTTACCTTACACAATCCATTAGGGGCAGTCAGAATAGAGGCTTCAATGCAGCTTCAATGCGGCTTCAGGTGTGGCTCCAGATCCAGCTTCAGGTCAGGAAGCTGGGCTGGAAGCAGAGGTGAAGCAACACCTACTCTGACCGTCCCTTCATGAGGTGGCTTCTGAGTCATTGATGCGCTTTACATCCTTATCCACATAATTTGTGGATTGTGTAAGTACCATAAATGTCGAGATATAAAATATATCTGAGTTATCAACATAATTTGCTAATACAATTTACAAATTTGGATGAAGTTTGGTCACATTGAAGCTGCTTCAAAGTGTTGAAGCTCAATCTGAAGCCTCGTCTGAAGCCACCTTGAAGCTCTACTCTGACTGCCCCTAATAAGAGTGAACTCTGTCTTCTTCCCCCACCTTCTCGGTGTGCATGCTCAGTCTTGCGATACAGAGGATATGGGGACGATAATAATGAGGACGGGACCAGACAATACCATTCGCCCCTATACGAGGGTGTGCTCCTTAAGAGCAATCCTACGTGTTACATAATAAACAAATATTATCTTATCTTATCTTAGCCGGTCTGTCGGAACACATCCCAACACTCAGTTAATAATAAGATATAGCATGTAATTTGTATGTGGCCATGAAAAGTTGGCAAAAATCAAAGCATTTCTCATCAGTATTTGTTCACCAAATTCCAGTTTTTGCCAAAAATTACGAGAAACGAGTCTCCCACAAGGGCCGCAACATCTACACATTGTACCTCTATAAAATTTTGAAGAGACATGCATGGGAGCTATACATTGGATATTTACAAAAAGTCCGAAGCAATTTGACCAAAAATGCAGTCGTCGGAGTCGTTTGGTCCATTGACCCCAATGTTCCAAAGAGCCATTCATCTCGGCTTGGCCCGAGGCATTACATACTAACGCACCTATGGTGGTATTGTCCGCCACGTGATGGTCCCCAACTGTCCAGGCCAGGTACAACCCCAGCCCGATTCAGTTTTCCAGCCGCAAGGTAGATGATTGACGCGTTCGCGATGTTAACACACCGACTAAGATGGATCCTCACCACCACGAATACCTCGGAAACCTGCGGCCCTGTGTCGCCGTGTTATTCGACCTTGCGATCGCCCAATGCGCCACTTCACCCTCGAAACACGCTTAGTTCACAATTAACGGTCTCACAGCACAGAACAAGTGCTGACAGTGACGGTGAAGTTCTGGGATCTTATCAGTGCTCATCCTGGAATTTGCTCCACACAGCTGTTGGTATGTTTGATTATGGCTACTTTCCATCGATAACTATGGCCTAGGGACAACCTGCCATGCCGTCATCCTCGGTCGGGTCCCAGACTGGAGGAATCACCTTTTTGGCTTGTCTGGGATATTTGATATATCTGAGCTGAAATTGATCCCAGAATCCCAAAATTGTCAAGCCAGTCCGTACGACGTCCAGCGTTACAGCTATCTGCAAAATGGTAGACGTTTTCGAAATTCGCTCATGTGCGCCCTTGTTTATAATTACCCATATCAGGTGGAATTGAACTATGTGTACAGTATAGGGCTCCGCACTGTCCATATACGGATACGACCATGCATACGGTAACCTGTGTAGAACAATCTAATTACGTGTCCGTTCAGAAACAAATGAAGGCTTCTTTGGCCCATTTCTCTAAGTTTCGCACATATTGATGATGGGCAAGTAGTAACCTATGCTTAATCAACATGAGACATCGGATTGTTGACGGCTTGAGTGACGCTCGCCGCACGCCTGTAGGCGTACCCGCTGATGATGCGCCAGCCGTTGCGCATGTTCGGAGTCGCGTATTACCTGCGCCCGCAGGTGCTCCTGCTGACCGCCGCGCGCGCCACACACCTCCGCTCGCGCCGCCTCCGCTCGACTCGCTCGGGTGGCACGTCGACCTCATCCTGTCCATCACACTGCGGCACCTCGTGAGGCATTTGGGCTGCCCTCACTCCATCGAAGGGCATAAAGTCCTAGTTGCTCGTTTTTTCTGCTCACTGGTGGGTCTTCGCGTTGGAGAAGTCTGCATTCATTTTTTTTTTCGAGTCAGCATTTGTATTCCGCAACATACACATCGATAAAGACGCGGTCCCGGGCTTTGCCGGTTTTGGACTAAAGACAAAGTGGGCTACAACGGGCTAGAAGTGGCTAGCACGCGGTACAGGGAAGTGAAGGTGGGAGGGGGTGGTGTAAACAACGAGAAATCGACCGAGCCCTCGCAGCGACTCGCGCTCAGAAAGGTGTGGGGAAAAGAAGGGGGCCTTTTATCCTGTCAATGGGCGGGGCCTGAAGCAGGCCTGCCCTTGTGTTCTCTAAAAACCTAAGCAGCGCGTTGGTGCGGTTGGCATTCTGAAGCACTCCGTGTAGACGCTTGATCGGGCGACCGGTTCGATCGTCGAAATCGAAGCGCGGGGAAGCCCAGCGCGCTGCGTTGTAGCGAGGACAGTCGAACACGACATGATTGACCGTGTCCTGTGAGGAAGCGGAAGAGGGTGGACTCAGCTTCCGTTCTTGGTTTTTTGTCTGGCCTCGCCTTGACGATCGCTCTGAGACCTTGGCTTAGCCTGCCGTCGGGAGGACCTTGGACCTCGGTGTAGGCGTAGGAGGTGCGTTCTGAGGCGTGCCACTTTTCGCCTCACGTTGCGATGGTTACTTTCCGCGACATATCACGAACAGCGTCGATGGAGGCTGAGTTTACGAAATTTGGGGGTGGGGGAGTTGGTGCGAAGCTTTTGGCAAGGGAGCGGCCTTGGAGAAGTCTGCCTGCCATCACGCGTGCTACAAAGCCACAGCTTTAGCTGAGCTGAAGCTGGCCGTCACCGGGGGTTACAGCTTGGCCCAGTCATTTTGAAAGCCTGAGCGGCCTCCCCTCCCCTTATCTGGCCTTCGTGACACAACATTTTAGTTGCGTGGCTGCAAGTTCTCATCCAGAACTGCCTGTCTCTACGTGGTCCTTTTACTTGGCAGCCATGTTATTTGATTGTATCGCACTCTCGATTTCGACACTCTACCTTCTCAGGATGAGGGTGGCTGGAGCGTCCTCGTAAGTCATGCCTGCTTGAAACCATCATGTCAACTCTGACTCCGCTTGCAGTGTCTCGCGGCTTGTGAATATGTAAGTCGTCTTGCAAGTAGCTGTTATCGGAGGTCTTATCCCACATCGAGAATGTTATATGATGACTTGTGATATTTCATCGCACTTACAGGCATGTTCCTTCTGTAGGCTAGTCATCACTAGTTTATCTCTTTTCCTACAGCCGTGAACATGATGAACGTTTTCTTGCATCGAGAAATCATCCCATCATCTGGGTCCTTTTCATTTCCCAAACTCGTCGCTGCGAGCAGTGCGAGGCTGACCGCACTTGCTGAAGTGTATCGCTTGGATATGCAGTCGCATGGATTATGAGTCAACGTATTCTCATTCACCCACATGGTACGTACTACTTGACCTATTGACCCCCTGGAATGGCCAGATGCTAGAGCATCTGTCATCATTGTAACACAGCTGCCAATCCTAAGCGTGATGCCACATGATATGCGCTTCTCCGGAGGCACGAAGGGTGAGCGCAGCGTCGGCCGAGCTCGCTCACCAGGGTCGCGAGACGATTTTCTCGACACGCAGAGCTATTGCGCTCTTCAAGTACGCATCGAACGGTCAATAGTCGTGGATACCAAACAAGAAAAGAGCGACTCTATCGAAAGGCACGTCCACGTCCCTCTGAAATCTGTTCGGGACCACGGACCCACCGTTTAGATTACAGCACATCCCATCTCGTAAATTACTACAGTACAGTACTAGTTTCTCTGAGGGGGACTATATTTCTCCTACTGTGTTGGCTTTGGGTAGAATCTATCTACGACTTCATTTACAAGAACAAATCATGCGGCCCTTTACTCTCCAATGGTGGCTGCTTCTCCACCATGTTCGACCTTCTGATGTCTACTTCTCGTCTGTCTGGACCAACTGTGGCCTGTTCCCGCTCAAGGTGTCATTTATTTGGTCATCCTGCTCTAGCCACGCGTTCTTGACCATGCGTAGTGGCTGTATGGTCGTCAAAATCAAGGTTTTTAAGGCGAATGTGTCGCTTCCTCTACCTTCCTATACACGTTTTCTGTCATATCACTTGCTGCTTGCGGCCCCTTCTGGTTGTCATTGCCGTGCATTGCTACCCCGCCTGCCAACGTGCAGAAGCAGGTCAGATGTCCATACTAGCAATGTCGGCGATGAAGATCCTCACGTTACGACGGTCCGTCAACACCATGTGTTCCTTCCCATTCCTCACGGACACGCTGTGCCGGCCCCAACACAACGGCGAGCCCAACGCAGGGGATAAAAAGGTGCTCCATCATCGCACAATGACAGCAAGTTTCGTCACGAAGATGCCCGTGCAGAGCACGGGTCCTCAGCAGAAGTGCCAACGCGGGGCCCACTAACAAGCATGAAAAGGCATCAGTGTCAACTGCGGTTGCCGCACCCTCGCCCTTCTCACCGACGCATTCCATCACCACTGCACCCTGTTGAACCAGTAGCTGACACCTCATTGCGTTTGCGCCGAACATGTGAATGGGTCTCCCCGACTCTCCCAGATTTGACACTGATGATAATGGGGCGGCCGCTAGGATAGCCGAAGGCACAGGGTAGGAGAGGACGGCAATGAAAAGGACAGAAAACACTGGGAGTGACGGTGAGTCCTCGCGGGGCTTTGAGCAGGTGCATTGCGTGGCACAAACCAGTGGGGAGGCGGAGAAGACCGGAGGCCCGGGCACGAGATCAGTCTGTTCCCGAGCCACTACTGTTGCCTCCGACGATATCTGTACACGATAGATATCGCTTATCATTTAACTTTTCCGTTGTGAAGATCTCGGGCTTAACACCATTGTGAGTGTATGATCGTATGCCTCATTGCGAAAGCACGGGTCCATTGGTTAGGTATCATTGTTCGCAGACGCGCAAGAGCGGCGCCCCGCAATACCAAGCCTATCGGATTGGACGACACGAGGAAGAAGCCAACGGATGCTTAGAGCAGGCCAACACACACCCACACCAAGGCCCGCCAGTCACGCCCGCATCCCACCCCAACTCCCCCCGCGCGAATTGCTACGCGCACTCCACCAAAGCCCTACGATACGCCACGATTGCCCATAAAAAGGCATGGGAGAAGGTTTCATAGGCAGCAGAAATCATTGCAAAGGAGCAGAGTATATTAGATCCATGGACATGTATAGTGCTACATAGGGTTCTGTAGCCCAAGGCGCACACTAATGGATTCGAAAAAAAAAAAGGTATCATGGTTGTACGCCGTGAAAGGTAACGGTCATCAACTATCCAGACCCAAACGCGGGAGCATTTCGTTACAGGTCCCCTGGGATACCCTCCTCTCTGCAGTTCTTGCACTCCACCCCACCGTCGTGTTGGATCATCCGAGTCCCTATTCTGGCTCCTTCACCCATAAATGTCGTCTACACTACATCACTGAACGGTTGTCTTGGTGAAGATGTGGGGCGCAGGGAGTTGGTGAGGGTGTGCGAGAGGGATAAGTAAAAGAATAGGCGCGAATGGAAAGGCTGCGGACTCGAAGTGGCATTCAATTCAGCACACCGTGACAAGGCGAAAGTCGAATCGAGTACTGGATGCCACGTTAGATATAGTGCATGCGTCATATCTGAAATTTATCTTGAAGTAGACGCGGTGAGGCCAGAACCTCTACCGTGACTGAAGACGTACCTCCGAGTCCGCGCTCGCCTCCCCGCAGACCTAAATCTGCCATTTTCATGTCTTCTATGATCCGAGTCGTCGTTAGGTCTGCAACAGTGACAATCCTGTATCTTGAAAAATGTCAAGTCCTCATCAAGGTCCATTCAAGGACCGTGTTGGGTTGCACACCTTTGGGTTGGTCTTCGGGTATGTGCGCCCGTTTTCTTACTCCCTACACGCATCATTCATCAGCAGGGGGGGGTGATGGCAGCGTGCGTTGATACACAGGGACCCGCCACTCGATAGCATCCAAGAACGTTCGTGCAGTGAGCACGGTTGGGACGATTGTGACGACTGTGTCACGGTCACACACCATCTTCCTCAGCTCTTTGACACAGCCGGTGACGACGACGATCCCAGGAATGTCACGACCACGGTGGCACCATCTCCGACTGCGAGGCTTACTATTCGGTCACTGGTAACGATGACGATGACTGCATGCGGTACGACAGTGGCGCGGTCATCCCCCCGCTTCGCTTCAGGCGGCCACCGCCACTACCACGGCACACGTCACAAGCGTACTGCAGCGCAATTTCCCCTCTACATCAGCTTCGGTCTCCGGAAACGACAACGATAGCTACCGCACACGTCAGAAATGATGCGGGGCCATTCCCGGCCTGCCTAGTTATTGGGCAGCTGGTAATGCTAATAACGCCGACGACGTCGACGACTGCACGTGGCAGGAGAGTGGGGGGCTATCCCTATCCCCCCTCGGTTGCTGACAGGTGATGACGACGAAGGCGGCGCTGGGCACGCGAGCAGGGCGGAGGGTGAGGAGGCGATGGTCTTGGTGGCGCACTGAGGTGCCCAGGTCGTTGCGGCATCGTCGAAGTTAGCGGCTTTGTGGGCAAAGGGTACGAAACGTGCGTTTACAGGGGCAGCAGATACATTGACCTTACACTCAGACGCCCCGCCTCAGCTTCCTGGCGGGGCGGCAGCACTTTCCTGCAGCGTCATGGATATACCTCGATGACGGAAATTTGCTGCCTCAGGACCGGCTCAACAGCCGCACATTACTGACTCTGTATTGCGGGTCAAGCGCCACAGATTCATTCTTCCGTCACGGTGCGGAGCATCAGTCCATCATCAATTCTGTCTTGGTACACACGGTATATACCAAATACACAGCTACCTGATCTACCGCCATCCAATGGCTGTGCTCACTATGTGATGGGCCCGGATGTTGATGCAAAATCTAGCACATTTTGCCAGCATTAAGGATGGTGACCGACGAGCGCGTGCGCTGTATTGTAGAACCCTTCCCCTGGCCACCTCCACTACGAATATCTCACCGACTCACGACCCCGCTGCTGTCGTGTCCGAGTCTCTGGCCATTCCTTGTCTTCGTCGAATGCACTACTTTCACGTTCGAGGCACTTGGACCAATCAATGATAGCCGAACAGGATTGATTGCGACGTCGGCGGCGTTTTGAGAACTCCCCGTTGCATTGCTTCATGTAGTAGTACCTGTTCGTATGTCTGGGTCTTGGCTGGCCCTACAATCGGCAAGGGACAGTATGCAACGTGGTCACGGCAAGCCGATCGGTAGTGTTCCTCCTGGCGCTCCAGCTGGTACGATTTAGGTTTTGGGTATACTTTTTAGGCCCAACGAGTTTTTGAGTCAGAATTGAGCTGGAATACCCTGTCAGGCCCGGGCCGTCCTCCTGGCATTCGAGTCCCCTGATGATTGGTAATCTCGAGCGGCATGAACTGACTTGGCGACGCCGTTGCTCACACCAACTGTAATCGGAGTGGCAACATCTGTTGGAATCAGCAGGGCAAATCATCAAGGTAACTCGAATGATATCGACCTCAGGCTCTTATGACTAATCACACTGGATGCTAGTGCCACCTAAACACTTAACTGATCGACACATAGCATCGTACTGCCAGCGATAGGCGTCTCCCCCCAGCTCACCTCCATTGATTGTAAACTTTCGCTCTCGGGACAGATCCTAAGTTTTTTTATCAGCGGCAATCATCCTGGCGCCGTGGAACGAGGGGGCACACGCACACGTCTTATTAAACGTCGATGGACTACTGTACTTGTCCTCAAAAAAGGTATTTTATTCTTGGCGTGTGCCTGGTCTTCGATCCGTGTGCATAGCTTCAGCCATCAGGTACAGTAAAAATTGGATCCCCCCACACATATATCAGTACGTCGTCTCAGTGGTGGCTGTAGTATCAAACTTTTTTCCGAATGTATCATCACTCCAAACAAAAGATCAAAACCTGGTCTTACCTTATCTGGCAATCACAACCCGCCGACGTGAGGAATTATTTTCAATCAAAGTGGCCTTTCCTTCTTCTGGCTATGTTGTTGCGGTGTACTCACAAGTCATAACAGTGGATGAGTTCTAGACACAGACCTGGGTTAGGCTCATGACGGCATCACAACGTTCATAAGTACTACATGATCCTCAGGGCTCAATTCCCCCTGGTTTCAGGTTCTCCATACCTTCCCTACTTCACTCGTAACCGCTCGTTATTTCGACCATGGGCATCTTTGCTACTAATGCCACCAACACCATAGGGGATGGCCCACTCACAATAGCTAACGACTTGCGTGTTGCGTCTTTGTCAATCGCCGCTTATGAGTGCGTTGTCAGTTGTGTCTCGCTTTCGTTCATCGTAACTCATACTCGGCCAGCTATCTTCTCACCCTCCTTATGGAATATCGGTTGTACAGGTCCTCTGCTAGTGATCGATGCATGTAAGAAGGTTGATGCAAGCTTGTGGAGATATGGTTTTGACTGGAACACATTGGGTACTGGTAGCAGGCTCTTGATTCTATTCATTCTTATCCGGCATGTCTCTCGACATTATCGTTTGTAACATCTGCTCACAGATTCTGTAGGTACTCGAGCATAATGGTGTTGGTCTCAAGCAATGTGGGGTTTTTCTACCACCACTTCTCGCCAAAGTCCTGCCATCACTACTTCCGTGTCACTCCCATATTCAAATGTCGGTGTTATTACTCCACGCTATTTTGGCGCTCAAGGTTGAGTTATGCTACAGTAATCCAATTGATGGTGTCCCAGGCAATCCTAGGCGTTCGGCGAGTCTTGACTGTCCTGTATCCCCCGCCTCGAGTCTGACAAAGAGCTCCAGGACGTACAGCATTTCCCAGCAAAATGATCGGGTACGCTGGACCGTTGTTGCGGCGTATTTCGCCACTGTAGGAGTCCGTTGTCACAGTTCCTGATCTGGGGGTCCTCATGCTGATATATGAGCTCAGTTCCAGTCATTTTCTGCTCTCGTCAACCGAATTCGTGAGTTTAAGGGCCTCTGCCATCACCATTGACTCTCTGACACCTCAACACAGCGGTGATGGTAAATGTAAGTACCACTTTTCCTGTTTCGCGACGGGGGTGTATTGAGAGTCGCATGCCCATGCTTCTTACCAGGGCAAGTACGTTTAGTCCCTCCCACACCCCTATCTCAATATCCTGACAAAATTTTAGTTGCATGATTGGAAATTCTCATCCAACATGGCTACTCTCCAACTGGACCATTTACTTGGCAGCTTTGCTATATGATTGTCTCGTACTATCGATTTCGACAGTCTACCTTCTCAAGTTGGGGACCACTGAAGCATCCGCGTACGCCATGTTCCTTCAAACGCACGATGTCAGCTCTGACACCTTGCAGTGCCCCTGGGCCTAAACCGCGTCTCTTTAAGCGCGTGGTGTCAGCTCTGACTCATTTTAGTGCCTCACGCCTCATGAAGATGTAAGTCATCTTCTGAGTAGCGGTTGTCCGATGTCTTACCCCATATCAAGGCTATTATTTGATGGCTTGGGATATTTCGTCGCACTTACGGGTATGTTCCTTCGCTAGGCTAGTTGTATTCCTAGCTGACTTCTTTTCTTACAGTCGTGAATGTGGCGAACATCTTCTTGTTTCGAAATACCAACCCTCTTATTCAATCATCTGGGTATTTTTTCCATTTCTCAAAGTCACCGACACGAGCCTGACCGCGCTGGCTGTAGTGCATCGCTCAATTATGCAGTCACATGGATCATGAGTCAACGCATTCTCATCCACCCATATAGTACGTATCCCACCACGCTCAGACCTGTACTATTGACCCAGTGGAATGGATAGAGGTCAAAGCTAGGCAGACAACAACACAGCAGCCAACTCTGCGGGGAAATCTACCACCCACCTCAGGCTTACGCTTCTCCCGAGGGACAAAGAGTGAAGGCACGGTCAATGGAGCGAGCTCATCAGGCTCACGAACCGATTTTATCGACACACGAAACGATCTCGATCTTCGATCACGCGTCGAACAGTCAGTAGCCCTTAGTCTCAAAACGGAAGACATCGAGTCTATCGAAAAAGATATCGACGCTCCTCCGGAATCTGCTGGGGACCCCGGTTCCGCCGTCTAGGCTCCATGTTTTATTTTTATCTCGTATGCCACCATTATTTTTTGAAGGGGCTGTCTATTCCTTACTGTATGGAGTGTGGGAAGAATCATTATCGTGCACGGGAAACGTAGCTGTATTATGCACACCCATTGTATAATTCCTCTCTTTACTAGGGTTCTCCTGTGAGGCGTACGAAGCCAACCTGTGTCCCTCGGCCAACTGTGTTGTTGCCAATGCAGCCATATCAGCGTCGCTCTCACCGTACAGGGGCACTAGTAGGATGTTAGCATTTGCCAGTGAACGGAGTCATCATGGCACTCATCCAAGTACGTTTTCTGATTGACGCACGAATTGATACTACTACCAACTGGTCTCTGTATTCGCCTGTCTGTGAGACAAGGATGGGCCCCTAAGTGAGTGAATGTTAACGAACGAACGGAGTTTAGAGTCTCGATGCCCGGGCCAGATTGCGGATTTGTCCAAATATAGGCTAGGCTACTTGGGGCGTTTTAGGGAATCTCAAGCGTGTTTAGCGGGTCCCCAAACACCTCAGTGTCTTCGGTGACTGCGTACGTGTACCCTCCGGACTTCCGGACTTTCTCTATCCGCCGAGGTGGTGAAAAATATTCCGGCCCACACTGGGCTGTTGCAGCGCAGCGCAGATATATGTTTCGTGAATGGTGGGCTCTACGATTATCACAGGCAGTACTGCTACCTGTTATTGGTCACCTCATCCTCACTATAGCCAACAGTTCTCTCCACCCCGTGAATTTACTTGAACGAATGGAACTCGAGTAAGGCCCGCCCCGCCTATCGAAGAACTAGTGTAGTTGTTCTAGAAACTTGTTCTCAACATTCGCAGGGAGATCTGTGGGCCTTGAAGTTGTGCGTGCCAGGTATTTGCTTTCTCGCTTGTTATGGTGACTCTCGCGCGACAGCGGAACGTGCAAGGGACAAGATGTTACGCGTTTCAATTGGCGTTGCGTACTAGAGAGTGTCTGACACTGACACAGGATAGCCCGGCGTTGATCGGCATTTGCGTCATGACCAGCTTATCACTGACTATCTCACCCGGTACGTTCGCAAGTTATGCGCTTCTGCCCGAAACTTACCTTTTCTGGCACAACAGCTGCCGCTCTGGAGCCTATACCACCACGCTCGCGGACGTACAAGGGCACAACGCCAGCAGGATGCGCTCGCGTGCATCGATTTGCTGATCTTGTGTAGGACCAGGGTGTGGCAAGTTCTGGACGAATTATGAACCAATCCTTGCTCGCATCGCTGGCTCGCATTGGCTCTATCACTGTCCGGATGGTGAAGAGACATGTACGGTGATCATTAACCATGGTAACCATGGCCCATGGCACGGTACGCGTCGTATGTACAGTACAGACGATGCTGAGATTGTTGATGGAGGAAGGATTCGTTCGCGATCCGTCCTAAACTCGGCATACCCTGGCCGTACAACACAAGGATATCAATCTGCTCTCCTTGTCAGCTGGCTATGGAAACGTACCGTTTCTTATCTGCATACTTGGCGCGATGTATGCGCACCAGTTTGTGTTTGCGCGGCTGATGGGCTTGCAGGATGCCCTACAGTGTGCGTATCCTCATTTACCCTTTATTACAATTAAGTGTTGATTTACCATTGGGGGTCACGCTCAAGGCAGGCGTGGACGACTTTGGAACAGAAAATCCAGAGAAAACCCAAGTGGCGCCGTAGAGAGAGCGAACCACACTTATACCCCACAGCCGCTGCGGGCACTGGACTACAACGTCCTGTTCTCCGCTGTCATAAACCTAAATTATTACCTAACAGCGCTGCGCGCCGCGCTCCCCGCACATAGGACTTTTCTTCTCTTCTCTGGGCACAGTGACCCTCGCATGATGTCCACCCTCGCCGCTCGGCGCGCGGAGTACCAAGCGAACCAGATTCAGAATGGCTCAGCTGCGGGAACGGGTGCCAGTGCGGTGCGATGGAGTACCGCAGACGAGCACGCACTCGAGGAGACGGTTGTCCGTGAGCAGTCATAGACTTGTAAAGTTCACATTCATTTCTCATGGTTTTGCGTCTATCTATTCCTCACGACAAAGGTACCTATCATGGAACAAAGGAAAACGGCGAGAATCTGAAGTGAGAGGATGTGTCCTCAATCAGGCCACAGGGAATGATTTGTCTTCTGCGATCGTCGCTAAGTCAGCAATGCGTATGATGGCGCAGCCTCATCTGTGGGATCTCTTTCCCGGTCGAGGCATCCGTATTAGGATTCATGCGCTGCGAAGAACCATTGAAAAGTTCAGTTGGACACGCGCAGAGGCGTTCTCCCGAGTCGATACGACGTTTCGTGCGCTCGGCATTCACCCTGTCCACCTGTTTTCATCGGTGATTACAGTGCACCATTCCTAATACTTTGCAACACGAAGAATCTAGAACGAATCTAGTAACACGTGAAGAACAATGGATTCGAAAGTCACTTGAAGGACCACCCATGCCGACCGGATTGAGTCCAAACTGAAAACCCGAGGAAGAAAGATCGGGAATGTCCGCGGGACTTTGACCGATTGTTCGAATAGAGACTAAGGACTCTCAGTTCCAAGAGGGAAAATACATCCTGCTTGCTGAGACGAGGTGCCAGTGCGGGGGGTGACTGGCGGCGTCAGGGACCGGACGTGTTTACATAAGTGTGAGGCTTTGATCGCGGAGCGGATCCGAGCCTAGCTGAGCGCTGAGCGCTGAGTACGCGCGTGCCAATCTTCTCTCGCGATCGACTCGGGGCACTACAGCAGCAAGGGTCAGGTGTGCCCACTAGTCGTCCTAGGATAAACCTCGGTATCTCTCACGGTTGCTAGTCAAACCTCTACGCGTCGTCCATACTGAGCGCTGAGGCTTGAGCCAGGTCACATGCCACGTTCTGTGGGACTGCTTGTCTGTACAAGTTCAATTAGTACATGAGGCCTGGATGATATTCCTTAATACCCCTCTGCGGAGACCTCCCCGCTACAGTCCCAGAATTCTCCCACAACAGATTCCAGCTCGCATTTCCATTTTCAGTGAGGCTTTGGAGGCGTACAAGAACAAGACCGAAAAAGACCTCACCCGAGTCGCCTCCCATCTCCTCGGCGAGATTACGCTTCGACTCTTCTGAAGCTACTCTCACCGTCCTTCGAGAGAAAACCCCCAGAGTTCGACAAACCTGGGGGCAGTAATGTCAAAATTGCTAGATCCCATCGTGAATGTTCTCTGCGCGTTTTCAGCAACTATTGCTGCCAGTGTTCGACTAGTGCGTCTCAGGGAGCTCAAGGTAGTCGTTCAGGATCAGTGCTCTGGTGTTTATTTCGCAGTCACCTCATCCCGGGAATGTAGTTGTTGCTGGCATTGGCGTCCTCTTAGTGAGTGTCTCCCTTGATTTCTCTGCGCGCGCTATTGTGACACCCAATGACTTTCAGTCGTGGAAATGTGTTCACGCTAGCTAAGGTGTACTCATTGACCCGTTTGAGCACATCGCAAACGTGTTCAAACACCTCGACGCTTACACAGGTTTCCCGCCGACCGAGGCAATGACAGACATCATTCTGAAGATCATGGTCGACGTGCTTGTCATCCTTGCAACCGCGACAAAGGAGATGGCGGAGGGAAGTGGGAGTGAGTTGATCCCGGCATTGCATGATCGCTGCTGGCCTACTCATAATCAGCAAAGTTTCTCGACAGGCTCCTGGGGAGGACTGATATTGGAGATGCGCTACATCGAGTGGACAAACCGAGACAAGAAAAGATCCGGATGGCCGTTACACGGGGTCTGAAGGCCACGCATAGCGTACACGAAAAAGTAACGGCTGTCAGGAGCGAGATGCAAGGCGTCAACGACAAGTCGGACAAGGTGCAGCGTGTCAGCGACCAGGTGCATGATATCGATGACAGAATGAAGGGCGTTGAAAGAAAAGGGAATAGGGCTCTTGACGGTACACAAATCGTGTTCAATTAGTCATCGACACCATCCTAACATTTACCATTTCCAGGCGGCGAAGAAACAAGAGTAGCAATTCAAGCCTGAAAGATAGCAAACGACTTTGGCGATAAAAGCCGTCCGTGACCTCTTAACAGAGCCGTCATGGTAGTAGAGACTCAAACACCCTTACGGGGAGAGTGTTGCGACAGAAGCTTGAGGAATAGCTCACTCAACCCGATCCATCCGTAAATTACAACACTGCGTGTAGTCTTCACCACCAAGGCACTGCACTATAGTTCGCCCAAGGTCCCATGTCCGTGAATTGGAAAGAATCTGGTTCACCGATGTGGACCTACAGCAAACGTACATTCTCCCCCCCGTCTGCGCCTCCGCCGTTTGCTAACAGACCTTCGGTTCGATGGCGGGCTCGGGAAAGAGGTGCACCCCGCACCCCGCATTCCACCCCTAACTCGTTTTGGCAAGGATATCAATCGGCCCTACGACCATCCGGGACATCAAAGGCATCGCCAACGCTGGGTCAGCACACATGGCCACCTAACCCTAAGCACGCCAGAAAACAGGATTCCCATGCTTTATGCTCCTCCCTCCTCCACCCGCTTTGCGACCTGTCCGAGTTTAAACACTACCTTAAGATATGCTCAGTATCGCTGGACAAGTCCCAAACTATCTTGTTATTGTTGCCCTTGACGAATGTCCCAACACTCATAAAATTTTCACCTGTCTCACTAGTCGGCGTGCCTGAGATCGGCATTCGGACTATTCTCGAGCCTTTGATATGTACCCCCTTATCCCTTCACTGCCAAGAAGGATAAAATAAGGTGTCAATTCCATCAGCTCCGTTGGTTTATTCAGGGACGGAGACAAACATGAAGAAGTGACGGGAAGAAGACAAGGAGTTGGCTATTACGACACTCGAAAAAAGAGCTGGTGGAATGTGGGGACGTCGTTGTCTTATTAGGTTTCGTTGGGTTTACTGTCAACTCGAAATTCTACACCGCTGTCTTGCGCGGAATTTACTCTTGACGAATTGCCCAAAACCCTAAATGATACGTATGAACGCATACTAAGTTACGAGAAATCCCCGAGCAGAACAGAGATGACGCACATCGCCTCTTGCAATTACCCACCACGGCGGTTCGCCCGAGCTCGCGGAAGTTCGGGTTTCACCGCCGGGGAGATCCCGAAGCTCAATGTGGATTCGCGCTGGGAGGACCAGGAAAACGCAGTCCTATTGGTGTGCTCAAGTCTGATCACCCTTGTCGAGGACAGGTGGTACAACTCCGGAGCTGTTCAGTTTTCCCATTTCTCCGTCAAAGAGATCCTCACCTCGGATCGCCTTGCCGCATCAAAGGGGGATATTTCTCACTATCATATTGGCCCCGAGCCTGCGTAAACAGTCATGGCGCAAGCTTGTCTCGCTGTCCTGCTTTAGTTGGACTACTCTATTGACCAGGAGACCTGGTCAACCATCAAGAGCTTCCCACAGCTGAGTGTGCTGCAGAACACTTCAACAGCCATGCGGAACTCGAGAGGGTGTCATCACACATACAAGATGGGGTCGACCATCTCTTTGACGGAGAGAAACCTCACTTTGCCGCTTGGCTCTGGGTGCGCGAAGTGTCCTACCAGAGTAGGCTGCGAGCCCAGAACGTCCGAAGGCAACTCTCTTATACTACGTTACGGGATTTGGGTTCCGTCACCTGCAACACATCACTTCGAAGCGCCCACAGGACGCAAACGTCAGGGGTGATGACGACGGTACACCATAGCACGTAGCATCGTACAAAGGTCACCTTGAGGTCTCACAGCTACTACTTGCGCACGGTGTAGATCCGAACATCCGGGGCCCCGACGGCTAGACCCCACTATATTTGGCATCAAAAAAGGGATACCCGGACACTGGGCGACTGCCACTTGACCACTGCGGAGATGTGAATGCCCGTCAGGACCATGGCATGACCCCACTGCATTTGGCAGTGATCAATGGGCAAGTCGAGTTTGCTCGCATGCTACTTGAGAGCGATGCGGTTGTGGACGCACGGGATGACAGCCACTCGACCCCGTTGCATCTGGTATCATTCCCATTGACGGCCGCCGGGGCTGGGGGCGTAGGCGGTGTTGGAGGTTACTCCATGATATGCCGTAGTAGCTGTCAGTGCCCGACTTGTGGTTGATGTATGTTCTCTGATTCTAGAAAGTTCTGGGCTGCTTCCCGGAATTTGAACAGTGAGAATCACTACAGTAGTTTATTAATGACCAGCAAGTGATACAGGCATTCACTGTGGAGATGCTAGTAGAATTTTTGCCCTCGTTTAAACACGACAACCACTCCAAAATCTCAATCAGAGTTGAGGGTGATGTCGCCCCACACCTGGGAGCCCGAGGGTGACACATTATACAGGGTCGTTCCACCGTCGCGAATGAGCGCCGTACGGGGCGCGTAAAAATACGTCACGACTATCAGTAGATGACCTGGTCCGGTACCTGGTTCGATATGGAACAAAATCCAATGAGAGAACATTCTGGGCAGTGAGGACTGTTGTAGTGAGGTCTCCGAGCCGGACTCCGAGTCGTTCAAGTTCAAGTTGGCGGCCCGGGTAGGATGTGCACAGTGCCAGTTCCACGTGACGTGATGTGGTCTTCAGGCGGCGCCTCATTTACTACTAGTACTAGTATCTGCAGCATGGCGTGGCGACCACGCCTGAATCCACCGCCGTCCCTTTCTATCCCATTTCCCACTTCGCGTACCTGAATGCCTGGATCACGTCTACCATTTGCGGAGTGTAGGTGGATCCCTTTGCGTCACCCGCTGACCGCAACACTACATCCGACCTAATCAGCGGATCCTACTGTTACACCCCGAGAATAAAGGCTCCCCTTCTTCCTTTTGGCCTCGCTGCCCATACGTCTCCAGGCAAGACACTGACTGGACGCCTGAGACCAAATGGAAACAAGGGACCTCATCTTGGGAGTACAATAGTATCTCCACTCCATGTGCTTCTACATATAGCTGACTGTCCATGAACCATTCGAATGGATGAAGAGATAAGAAATTTAAAATACACGTTACTCATTCTCCAGAGGCACCCACTCTAGCTGCCAGTAGTGAGCGCTGTATGTGGAGAATCGTTTTATTCGTGCCAGTAGCAGGCGATTGCACTATACTGTATGTGCAGCACCAGGCGGCCCTGCTTGCGACTCTTATGTTTTTTTTTTTCCTTTCTTTCCGATCTTCTCATCACCGTGGCGTGAGAGCCCCAACCCGTCTGGATGTCTCACGTTCTGTAGATACTACTTCCGCTCGTAGTTTGCCCGTACTGTAACGCTCGTCTGTTGTCTTGCTCCTCTCTGACATAAACTCGACCATCGTAGTTACTCAATGCTGGCCTACCTTCTAGTGAATGATACGATATTACCCGAATGTGCTTAGCCCCGTAACGTGATAGGACGTCTCGAATGCTACCTAATTCGATACCCAATATCGGGCGTGTTGTTCGGGGTGGCGTGAAACTTGCCCTGTGGGACCGACCTGCGCACGATGGCGTTGATCCATGTCACGCCATTATGTGTGGCTGATTCACGCCACTGACTCGGAATGTATACTGTAGAAAAGCCTACTAGTGCGATGAGTGGCGCTCTCCGTGCAATCATCGTGGCTCTTGATGTCGCTCGTGACATCGACCCAGATATTCCCTCGGTATCAAGGGCTTTATATAAGTATAGGTAGCAGCGCTCCGGCCGCCCTTTCGGCGGTGTGCTCCTCCATTCCCAATACCTACCTTCGTAGTATAACCCCTAGGCCTTCTTGTCCACGGTGCCACTGGTACTACTAGGTCACAGTTCCTGTCCTTTTTTTGCTTTGCCCCACTCCTTTCAGAATTCTACGATAAGGCGGAAGACACGCACCGCAGTCGAGTGTCAGATGCACACGGATCCTCGCCGCACCATGCTGGGTCGTCAATGCCTGATAGGCGCTGCGGCGTGTTTTTCTCGACAGGGGTCTAATGCGGGAAAGTCTCGTGCTTTGCAACTACTCGTATCGCCAACCACCTTGAGTAGGGGATGATATGACAGTTGCCCCATCGGCAACGAGCTCGCATAAGTTACGCGTAACTAGCCGCCTGCACCCCCCACACGAGCGCTAAAGTTCATGAACTAACTTACTGCGTCTTCGTCTCACGTTCGATGCCTATTTATATTCTTTTGATCGCGAGAAGAAGTAGCTGGGTAGCGCAACGTGTCGCCCCAGGACGTGAGCGTGTTGCCCTCGTGCACGCTCCACTTTACGTTTTTGTGAATGGATGTAGCCATCGCGGCCTCAGCATGCCGTTTCACTGTCGGTGGGCTTCCATTTCTCAGCCGCCCCCCCACTTCTCGTCGAGGCTAATGTCCAGGTCTTGCGACTCGAGTCATTAGTTTGTGAAAGTACTGGAGGTGGCCTTGACCAGGAAGCGTCGCCTTTGGCCCTTCAAGCCTCGGTGTTACACAAGATTGCAGCGCCGTGACACTGACACTTTGCCATTAGGTATGATGGTACTATGGCAAATAGGGGTCGCTCCACCTCAATTCAATGCATCTTTTATCATCACGTGACCACTTCCGTGTTCCTTCCGTTATAGTGCGCTTCCGCACTTCCTTGTTTGTTCGTTGAGAGATAGGACAAGACAAGTTTGGTAAAGTCAGGGGGCTGTGCTCACAGCCTCCAAGGATCGCGTTATAAGTTTTCCTACCCCATCTTGGGTTCTTGTCCAGCACTTCCATCCACCTTCCGAGTTGTGGTCATGAAGCTGTACTTGGGAATCCGCCAGTCAGCGGCCTCATCTTCTACCGCTGCAACCCCCGATCCCGTAAAGGATGATTTCCCAGAGGCATTGACTTATCGCTTCAACGATAACAGCGCATGGGTGCCTGCAGCAAGGACTCACGATGTATGGTGTTTTTCCTTAATATATATTTTTCTTTTCTTTAATTAGCTGATATGTCGTCCTGGGGCTTGCGAAGGAGGCCGTTGACCTGGCAAAACATGCATATCCCGAGTTGCGGGGCATCCGTCGCGATCGTATCACCTTCCACACGACGGGAAAATCGAGCATAGCCTGCATTACACCGGCGGCATGGCAACTGGTTGTGCGGCGGCTCCCACCATATCACGTAGTCGACGTGAGAATTCGGGACGTAGAGGGGCTCGAAGATGACACCGACCTACCCGGGTATCCCTACGTGACTACAAACACTATCCAAAGAGAGAAGGAGGAGGGGTACCTGCTGCAGAAAGAAGTGTCCCGGCCCGAGACTGGTGGGAATCGTTTGAGCCGGGTGATAAGCTGTGTTCGGGGAAACTGAATCGTAGACCGTGACACTGTATGTACGACTGACGGACTTCAGAGTGTAGTCTTTGAGCAGGCTCTCCCGCCGCGCCGGTGGTGGTATGGTATCGATCGATTGATGTATCGGCGTGTGAGGCAAGTTCCCCAAAGCCGGTGGTCCGGACGAGTCCGAGTCATGGTCCGGCATCCGGTCATTTATCCATAAGTCTTATGCGTTTGCATCGTGGACTATCTTCTGAATTTTTACAATACCCCATGAAGGTTATGTGAAATTTCTCGCAGGTTCGTGAGATGATCGAGACAACTCAGGAGTAGGTGTATGTGGTTTGATGACATGACGTGCCAGAAAAACGTAGCAGTCATGATGGACTGTGCTTCCTCGGTAGAGATTAAGTGTGGGGGTGGGGTAGCACATCGTAATCGTACGATCATCGTAGTGGCACAAGCAGCAGCACTGGCCTCATCGTGCCCATTTACTGGAAGCGGTTCGCTGGGTTGATGTCATACTGTACCAGCTTTCATCGTCCGTGGACTATTGTTCCCTTCACCCTTTACGTTAAAGAAAGTCGCAAATTTCGGGTTGATTTTTTGGGGTATACGTAAAGACATAGCAGGGCTATTGTATGTGTGTTGTCGCCTCCAGGTCCGCCTGGTATAATCGTTTACACGACTAATGCCACTGGTGGGCCAAGTCCCGCTACGGTATGCCGGTGCTTCAGGTCTACGTTGTAGCTTGTAGCCGTGTTCGAGTCAGGTGTCAGGTACTAGTACAGCGTGATAGGCAGCACACTGGACGCGGTCCAGGCCCGGCCAACTAATCAAAGCCAGCCGGAGCGTCCCGTCGCATGGCATGCTACTTTTTGGGGCCTCAATATCTTTCGAAGATCAACGTCTCCCGTCTAGCTGGCTATACACTCCACTCTGCAAGCACAGGAATGATATTTACTAGCGTCTAATGTGCCGCTGGCCCCTCGACAGGGCCGCCCGGTGACTGATCACGGATGACGCCGGCGCAATCAGAGGCAGTGTGGTAGTGGCACGCTGGGCACGTTCGACGTTGTATGGTGAGGGAAGACAATGCGATGAGAATGAAGAGCTTCTATTATATTTATATTCGTTCCTTTCGTTGGCGCTGTTATCTGTGATGGAATCCGTGGCAGTGGCAGTTCGGGGCTTATCACTAGGCGCCGGCCTACGCTCATATTTAGGCTCGAGTAACCCTGAATTCTCCGCCAGCCCCTTTGCGCCCTCTGCCTGACACCTCTCTCCTATCCACCCATGGCACATAGCCCTCAATCCAGCTCTTTCGAACCTGTATCCTCCTCCATTCTGCCAGCTCCCATATATTTCTCGGTTCCCGATTCTCTTGATGCTCCCTCCACACCTTCCCCTGCCAAGATCCCGCCGCCGCTAGTTGTGATCGAGGAATCGAGAGGCCGTAGTCGCAGCCGCAGCAGCATCAGCCGCAGCCCTAGCCGTAGTCCCAGTTGCATCATTCGAGAGCGCCGATGCTATGATCGCAGCCGAACCCCAAGTCTCACCCGTACCCGTAGCCGCAGCCGCAGCCGCAGCCACAGCCCGTACAGGATTCATCGAGCCTACTGGCGGAGGTCAAGAACACCCTCCCCGGTGAGACAAACATGCTACATCCCCCCACGTCCTGTCATGACCCCGCCGCTGCCGCCGCCGCCGATCATCCGCTACATGACCCCGCCGCCGATCCGCTGCATGACCCCGCCGCATTTGGCCCCACCCCTGATGTGGTCGCCTCCAGTCATCAAGTGTCCCGTCGATATTCTGACATTCCATTATAACAAGAACATGGCATACGCACCTGCCGCTATGACTTACGACGTACGTACTTCCTCTGCACGTTTTCCCCTCTGATCGTGTGTCCGCGTCATATGACTGACTCGGCGGTGCGAATCCTGTTAGGACGCCATCGATATCGTGCAGGAGCTCTGGCCCGAACTGCGCGACGTCGACCGCGATCGCATCAAATTGCTCGTGACGGGCTCTGATCACCTCGTGCGAGTTCCCAGGATTGCGTGGCAGGCGGTCCTGTGTGACCTCCCGCGGTACGAGGTCGTACACGTCCAGGTGGATCAACCATCGCCTCCGCCACAATACCAGGCCAAGGACACCACTAGATGGGGAAGCAGCGACGAGAAGGGGCGCCGGTCGAGCGGGCTGTTCTCGTGGATCAGGAAGACGTTCTCACTTTGAATGGGCGCAATGGGAAAATGTGGTTATGAAACGCGGGTTTCTCAGGCTGCGTCCTGGGAGCTGTGCTCCTTGTTCACATGGAAAAACAAATTATTGATCAGATCTAGGGTTTCGCACGTGTAAGAGTAGAGTATCCGTAACTACAGTATGCGGATTGGTCCCAATGGACGAGGCCCTTTACTACTAAAATATCGATTGCAAAAAAGGCGAGATTACGATATATCTGAAAGTGGACAGCAGTACTAGTAACCAATCAAACAACTCAACACCCTATCCGGGTGCTGTGACTGCTAATGCCCGCCGCAGGGCCTCGAATGGATAACCCCAACGTTCCACTAAGTTCCTCATCCGCTCCTCTGCGACTGCACGATCCCGAGCCAGCCTTGGTGCGCGCTGTGCCCACTGTGCTCGATCGGGGAACACAGGGCGAAAGCGACGCGAAAGAGGCAGCGCATCGTCCTTGCCCGCCTCCTCGTCATCGACTGCCGCCGCCTCCTCTGTCTCCTCCTCCTCGTCATCAGAGAGGAAGGAGAGCGCCTGGATGCGGGCCGAGGGAGGGGTCCGGTACGCGTGTGTCGGCGTGGTCTTGGGCGTGCGCGGCGTCGATGGCCCCGCGACCGGTTCGGACGCGACGAGTGGTGGTGGGACGTCTGGCATCTCGACGTCTTCCGCCTCTTCTGACGAGGCCGACGAGGCCCTGCGCGCGCGCACGGGCAACTCGCGTACCGCGGAGGACGTGTGGGGCGTCCTCCGCGGCCGCTTCGATGGAGTCTCGGGGGGAGCGAAAATGCCGTCGTCGTCTTCCGAGGCGGACACGTCGGAAGCGGAGAAGGCGACTTTGCGCTTCGCGCTGCCTGGGAGGGATGGCGTCAGGTTCGCATTGCGCAGGGCAGACTTGGTCGGTGATGCGGATCGCGACTGCGATGGTGTTGATGTTGGGGTTTTCGAGCCTGCCTTGGCCTCCGCCGCCTTTTTCTTGCGCATTTCCTTGATCGCCTTGGAAATTGACTCTTTCAAATCTACGCATTCATCTTCCATCATCCCCACGAGACGAGTGAAGATCTTGAGTGACACCCCGAACCTGTCGACCAAGCTCATATAATTATTCCGCACATTCGAGAGCTGGCCCAACGGTAAGTGGTGAGCACAGCACAAAGTTCACGTCACATACTTTGATCGTTTTACACACCCAGACAAATACTGCCGTTCGTACTTCAGCCCCAGATTCAGTGAGACGCGATGAAAAATCGCGCTGAAACCGCGGGAGCGCGACCAGCGCCGCCTGAGCTTCCTTCATCCAAGATTCGACGCGCAGAGGCTGCCCTATCTTGTGTTCGCTGATAAGTGTAGCATAAGTAGTTGGGTCGTCCTCATCCATAGATTTACTTGGGGAACAGCTAGGCGTCTTTGGAGCGTTAAGGACGGTGTTGATTGTCCTAAACGTGCTCGTAAATGTCTTGGGTGCAAGGCAGGACGCCTTCTGGGCGATCTCTTCAGTGATATCCGCGTAACCAGCGCTGACGCGTTTGACGCGGTGAGCGATCGAGAGCAGAACGTGCAGAGGAGACAGAATGCGTACTTCTTGGATGCGATGAACGCGCAAATCGCGGGTACACCCGTCTTCCCCTCGCCGATGTCATAGCCCGTTCCGGGGCCGGTTCTAGAGTGTACAGCACGCAGTAACGCGCGTGCCTTTTTTCTCACCTCTGGGCGTATGGTGAGCTTGTCGATAAGTGCCTCCTCGAGTTTGGGCATTACTTTCGGTCAAGACCTGACTGAGACAAGCAGGCTAGCAAGAAGACGCGACGCGTTACTGTGGGATAGTATTGTGTAATCAACAATGTCTTTTGTCATATAGACTCCGCTTCGGCTTTACAGTAATCCAGGGAGCATGACTCTTCTATGGGATCAGAAACGACGGGTCTTCGTGGCGGTCTAGAAGCCCAACTTGAAATACGGTCGCTTGGTCGAAGGTCGAAGTTCACTTTGTCGTATCTGGCTTTTACGCAATTGATTTGCTCGTTACTAGAATGCATAGGTGGCTGTATAAACAGCCTTCCTATTTCTCACCTTCCCGTAGTCCCTCCAACGCCACCAATCAGCTAATTTCCTTCGCAAGAACTAGTTTTCAACTTTTCCTTGATCCCTGGTATTCTCCTGAGTGACAATTGGTGTTGCTCTAAGATGGATGCAGCTTGTAAACCCATCTCCTTGCATCTTCGTTATATGTATTCCGAGGCATATATGAGGTACCGAAGCATTCCAACTGGCGACGGGTATCGCTATCGGGTTCCGGAGACTCTTACAGAGCCTCATCCTCCGCCGGCTAGGGCCCTCATATTTAACACGTTGAGGTCCGCTTCGGGAACCCGCGGTACTAGAAGTGTTGCGTGCCATTCTCGGCTGCTACAATGGGCAATTGAATTGGTCTTATGCACTGCGGGCTATCATGGCGTTGCTAAAGTTGGCGCTTGGACTGTATACTCGTCAGGAGGTTCGTGGATTACGTCTGAGCAGCTGTCGACGTAGACGTCGTTCAAGGGCTGTCATCGGCTCCCAGTGCAAGCATACTGTATACGAGTTGCTCGCAACCGCAGACACATTGGTTCCCTAGGTAACGAGTTAATCCGTCAATTCGACTTCCCATCTTTCAGTAATAATGCTTCTCTCTACCTTACGGGGGCAACTTTCGCTTCGTCTCCATATCCGCGAGACGTAACCACTCCGTCCCCAGGCCCATATCCGTCCTCGTGGCTTAGAGTTGTAGGAAAATTAACCTTGTCAGGTACTTCAACTTCCCTCCTGTGTCACGCCAGCGGGATTCTTCCAGGCATAGCCAAAATGCCTGTGTCCTGGGCGCAGATTCCGTCCTACGATCGAGGGCATGACGTCGCGCGCTTCTCGCCCAATCCCTACCCGCGAGAAGACTTGAGTATGGAACATCTTTCCTCCGGTTTCGAGGAGCGTAACCAGAACGCGTGAACTGGTTCGTATTGTGCTCGCAGTGTCCGACTCATCGGTCGCCTTGAGGGATTCGGTGACTAGTGGCTCAGGTATGGGCTTATGCATGACACCCGGAGCAACCGCCGCGGCGCGTTTTCTGGCATTTCAACACTATACCTTATTTCCCCACTCACTTATACCCCACAGGTCAAGTCCGTTTATTCTTTTTCAAGCGATCCAACCGGCCCCCGGCACTCGTACATGTACGATGCCCTCAGAGCGATCCGTTGGGTTGGCTGCAACCTTTTTGTCTCAAGGCTCAAGCAACCGCGCGATGTAGCGCACCAGGTACATTCTCTCTCCACCTGCCCTGAATTTGAAGTGCGATCACCGGCTCTAGGCATTGACTGCGGCGGCTATGCCATTTCAATGGCATCACAGGTCGAACAATGAACCAGCGATGGTGGTGTAAGGACGTCAGAAATGCCAAGACCCTCGGTGCCTGGATCGAGCTGCCCTTGAAGCTATGCAGCTTCTGGGGTGGTGCTGGGCACAGATCGGTTTCACCCATCGGCTAGCTAATCGCGACCTCGCAACTCAACACATAGTCAGAGGCAGCGCATCGTGCCCACCAAAATCAGAAGTTCCCGATGAATACCGTAGTAATTAAACTTGTCAAGGGATCATGGACAAACCACCTTCAAATTCCATTTATCCCTGGACAGATCTTTGACACGGGCCGCGCGACGTACAAGGGATTTCGTCGATCGTATCGGCCTTGATAACGAACGTAGCGTGAATGAAAGACGGCGCTTCTAGAGAACGCCGCAGGGGTCCATCGAAGCTATCGATTGAGATCTTTACGGGATGTACTGTAAAACCGTCTTATCCAATAAAATTTTGGAGGCACGATGCATAAAAGGCTACAGGTTTATTTGATCCCTCTCAGGTTAGCCCCAGCAGTCGAACTCTACGTGCCCGTGCCTTGTTCCCAGTTGGGAACAAACGCCTTGTGCCTGCTCAGGGATACACTGCGTGGGAGGACTATACAGTACGCCAGAGGCAACTTTGGGGGATGTGGTCAGGAACCCTCAACTCCCGGGGATAAGATAAGTCCCGGATAAGTCTCAAAAGATTCATGACGGTCGGAAGGTGCCTAGCACGGGATCCCATCGCGATTGGCGTTTTACATGACGGTGCCCTTGAGAAGAAAATATGCCATAACAAAGCCTATCGGACAGGACAAGACGATACTTGTCGGGAATACCGCAGACCTCAAGCTCTACTGTATGCCAAGAAACGATTTTGAGTTTGACGCCACCGTTTGCCATGGCAAGCGTGTGACATTTGCCGTAAGCGATGGCGCACGGGACCACTCTCAGGCTATCCAGAGTTGTCTCCTCGCTCACGACCACAATAATCATCTGGAGGCGGGCGGCGTCACTCAGCGTGTGGGCTACTCGAGTCTGGGCCCCCAATGCCGAACTCCTTGCCGGTTAAGTTGGATTCGTCCAGTGGGCATACAACAGAGCCAAGTCAAATAACTGTCAATCACACACTAAGGCAGCCACAAGGGGCCCGCCACCTAACTAAACCTCTGGAGGTTCAACCGTTCAAGTCACCGCGAGGCACCATTGCTCGATGTCTAGACGTTCTGTGCGATTCCCGCGGACGGCAGATTGACATGCTGTGTCATGGCCTAGCCGCGCGCCACCACGGCCCGAACATTTTGAAACCAAGGAGTCAACATCACTTTTCAGGCCTGTCGACCGTGCGGCTTGGGCCAAAAAAAAAATCGCCAAGACAAAAGAACCGAAGGAAAGTATGGTCTTTCCTTTGTCTTCTTGGTGCTTTAGCTGGGAGTATGCAAGTGATTGAACTCAAAACCTTAACGGAATTAAAAAGTTTTCTGGGGCTCCTGAGGAATACCGGTATGTCAGGCACCGTAAAAACATATCTCTAGGGTGTCAGCTACCGTAACAGAAATAGGGCCGTGATTACCCAGCACGTAGTGCGGGTAACTGCAAGTGGTCACAGGTGCAAGACGGAATCTCATTCTGCAATTCGTAACTGTTCTGGCACCACGTTCGCTCGTCAGCGCCGACGAGAACGTCCTTGAATACGATTCCTTTCACTTGGTCGAGTGTTTGATAGCGAGGCAATGGTGACAATAGCCCTGTCAGAGGATGTATGTTCGAGCAACGTCAATATGACAACGATCTTACAGCAAGGAGCTACCGTTGTGAACCCCAAAATTATCCTCCATTGGGAACTGGCAGGGTTTCGAGCACCTGTACTGTAGAATGTCTAGATCCAGCAACCCGCGGCTACCGCGCAACTTACAGTAATCCGGAACGGACCTCGGGACAATTTAAGGGGGAAGAGTGAGTCAATATGAACGGAATAGGGATGTGTGCGACTGACTATGGTTAAGATCCAATCCTGACCCTGGGAACGAAGGCTCCCTGTAGACAAGGATTATCCAAAAAGTTAAGCCAGTTCGAACCAACGCGGATTGGTCTCTGTCAAACACCGTAAGCCTCGGTGGCTAATTCGCATCCCGACGACATTATTAAACCAGCCCAACTCAAGGCAGGATCGATCGCAATAAAGGCCACAGCCTAATTATTCTTCGCCAGTGTTTGATACAAGAAAACCAAGAGGCGAGCGAGCGACAACCTCCACGATTCGGTCACATCTCCAAACACTGCGAACCAGTTTCCAGCGACCGGAAAAATGGTCAAAGGTCGAAAACGCACCACGACCGAGCATCGCACGCGCGAAAAAAAAATTGATACGGATTCGCGATGCCGCGTGTTTCCGGTTGCCGAAGGGTGGAGTCGCATAACTCGCATTGGCCGAGATCAAGATAAAACGCAGAAAGTCGCCGACTGCCGACGCATAATTCGCAGCCACCAAGACAACGTTGACTTTTGGCATTGTGGCGAGACATAAATTCACGGACTCGCTCCACGCTTGTTCGAATTTAACACCTATGTTTTATGCAGGATCTGGAAGTGTCAGAAGTCCACGGATCATGGCGGCCGGGTTCGACTGTCACAGAAACTATTTTCCCTGGATGATGCGCGCCGGCGAGTGTTGGCATCGGGGCAATGTTCCTAGGAAGCTTACGAAGCAGTACAGTCGCAATGACCGAGGTCTGGCACTGATGGACATGAAGCAGGCAACAGAAGCGCAGTGTGATATGAACTCGGCAGGAACGCCACTTGGCAGATAATAAATGAGGTCACTCAGAACCATGACAGTGAGCGGATATGAGGCATAGAAACCTGTGCAGACTCAGCTGGCAGCATTGTCGATGCAAAGACGAACGCCACTAGTCGCTTTGAAAAACGTTCGGCAAGTTTTGGGGAAGCGGGGTTGTAGAGATCGCTTGCTCTCATGTCACTGACATGCAGCACTAGTGAGCAGAGGTCGGTGTGGGGCGATTGATATGCTAGTCAACATCAACATGCAGCCGGGTGCCGGTGGGGCGATGTGGTGTGAATCGTGATGGGGGAAATCCAGCCACGGAAGTATTATGATGGGGTTCAATAATAATTTTGTTAAGTACGCCATTGTATTGGATTCGCAGTAGAGTTAGCAAAGACGGACATGTCGGGGAAGGAGTGTCGTACATCATTACATGAAAATGGGTCATCTGATCTCTGTCCGAAATGCCGGTCGGTGGTTGGAACACAGGTTGCGCTCCATCGGATTCGGAAGAAGGATCGTAATCGCTGCGTACCGCTTTACCCTGTACGTGTTCAGTCCCTTCCCTCCGCTACCCACATCTCCTTTTTACGGATACGTGGACGAGAATCTCATTCTTACGTCCGTGATTGACAATTTCAACAACTGACCCTTTCAGGATCTGGTCGCCGTCATTGTATTGGAATCAACGTCTCAATCACACACCCTACTAGTTTGTCTATCTTCTGCCTTCCAGTCCATGGTGAACCATGGACCTTTCCCCATTCCGAACTTCTCACGGGCACCGACTTTGTCCATCTTAGGCAGCTCTGTGTCAAGAAGGTCATTAACCGATCATTCCCATCAGTGATCCTCCATTCTTTCTGTCCTGTTGGGAGCATGTGCGTCGGCTTCTGGTCCCTCACACACCCCGAGTACGCACTGTACGTCCCCTTCAGGGACCCCTGAGTACGCGCAATCTTTCCGCTGACCGCGGAGGAGGCAGCATTCTGTGCGCGAATCGCGACGAATACCTGGCGCGCCCGACTCTTCCAGCCCACTTCCATTCATTCGAAGCTTTACCCAAGTCCGCCCTCAATGATGACGGCCCGGCGTCCCAAGAAGACAATGATAGGGGCAGTGTGCTCTCCGGCCGTGACCAGCTGGCCGGGGGTACCTGGCTGGGCATCAGCCGGCCCACCGGACGCGTCGCGCTCCTGTGAGTGGCTCAGTGAGCACCCTGTACGGGTGGCGCCTTCCATGCATGCATGAAAGTCCTGAAAGCAAAGATCCCCACGATAACCATATACAGAACAAACATCACAGAGCCGCTCGCGGCTTACACTTCATCCAGGGGCACGCTCGTGGCATCGTTCCTGGGTGATCCCCGCGGGAACTCGGATCTCGCGAGTGCGAGTTCCGCCCTGACCAGCCAAAACGCTTCTTACGCCGGCTTCAATCTGCTCCTGCTCCAACCCCTGCAGCTGCCTTTCGCGGACGAGCTCGCTTACGGCGTCCGGCTGGTCACAAACGCCGGTGGTGGGGGTCGCATACGCGCCCGCGCGCTCTCGGACGCCGAGTGCGCCTGTGGCGGGATTTCAAACGGTGTGGACGGAGAGGGTGGTGAGTCATGGCCCAAAGTGGTCCAAGGGAGGGCCGCATTGCAAGGCGTCCTCGATGGCCTTTCCCCTGGGATCGAGGACTCGAGTCTGGCAGGGCGGCTGATCGAACTCTTGACGTGCGTGACAGCTTCCCGGTTTCTTCTTGTTCCGTATTCGGGACGGCGGGTTTACCCCGCGTCTCCAGTGATGTCGCGCCGTGCCACATCGGCCTCTTCGGCCTGTCATGTTCTTTGTATTTTTGCATGTTACCCCTCCCCTCCCAACCTTTCATCACCTGACCGCAGTGTGCCGAAACTGACCGACCCCCTTCCCACTTCCCCGCTTTTCCGTTTCTGTGTTTAGTGCGCATTCGCCGATCCCGCCTCCTCGGGAACGCGCAGAACTCAAAAACACCATTCTCGTTCCTCCGCTGGACATAAGTGCACCACCCGACGTGCCTCCTCAGGCTGGTATATACGCAACGCGCCTCGCACAGGTCATCCTCGTCAGGCGCGACGGACGCGTCACGTACGTTGAGTGCGACGTGTGGGTGCTCGACAGCGCAGGCGCGCCTGTCCGTGCTAGTGCAGCCGATATGAAGTCGTTTACGTTCAGTGTGGGGCCCGACTTGTAACGTAGGAAGAGAGGGAAGCGCGGAAACTACTCACGCCTTCAAGTTGGCGCGCGTTTATCAGAAGCATCGAAGTATCCGGATACGCACGTACTAGACCTTCATCTCATATACAGCAGATGGGAAGTTCACGCGCGATGAGTCAGGGAAGCGCGGTGGGGGTGTCTATGAGTATGGGTAGTTTCCATGTGCCATATCGGAGAGTGAAATAATATGTCCATAATCATGCTTCCTAGAACACAACATGCCGCAGCGGAGGGGCGCAGGCATAATTCGCGCGTGCGCAAAATACCGATGACAGAGCAAAGATAGTACAAGGGAGCGCCAGACACGGAAAGGTTTTGAATAAACGTGAAACGTGGCACAGAAAGGGGGTATTGCTAATTAGAGACGTGGGACAGAAACAATGCAGGGGGATAAACAGATTAGGGTACATAAGATAGGCAAGAATAGCATCATATGAGGGGCAGCCTAGAGCCCTTGCCTGGACCGTCTTACATGACGCTATGGAATTCCGGGTGGTGACCATCGAGATCCTTAGGGTATCCATGTACTCCAGGACGTTCTGGTAGTGGCGGGAAGTATGGGTTGTATGCGCTACCCTGAGCCTGCGAGAGCACATGCCATTCTTGTAGCTGAGCAGCCCGGATCGGCGCAGCCTCTCCGGACGAGAGTGGTGTGATCACATCGCTGTCTGGCGGCGTTGATAGCGACTCGTACCCCGCAACGGAGGTCGAATCGTTGCCCGTAGCGTAGGGTTCAGCGCAGCACTGACTAGAGAAAGGATCGGGGATGCGTGAGCAAGGAGACTCTAGTGTTCACGAGAGTGGGACCGCGCTTACTGTAAGAGTTCGCTGAGCTCTTGGATACGTCGGGTGAGAGCACACGGGGAATGGCCAGTGTGCTCCTGCAAGCCGCGCATGATTCCGATCGCGCCCTGTAGCTGTTGCGAAAGCCCCACGAGGACTGCGCTTGCGTTAGGATTCGCATGACATGGACAATAGATGTCCCGTGAATCGCTTTCTTGCTGAGAGCGATACCTTGGATCGGCGCCTGCGTCGGAGTGGTATGTTCCCGGAGGTGGCAAGTAGGGGCTATATGATGAAGAGCCAGCTGAACCCTCGCCTGAAGAGTTGCCGCTGCTGCCGTAGGGCATCACGTGCTCGTGATATGACCCAGAGGGGGTCTGTGGAGGGAACATTTGATAAGGCGAGGCTTGAGCGGAGTCGGGGGAGGGGGAGAAGCGGTATGGGAAGCTCTGGGAGAGGTCACCGGGTTCGGATTTGATCGGTGTGTGAGATGCAGAGGCGCTTGGTTGGCCGACGTCGAAGGAACTGCGTTGCCGGCGAAGGTCTAAACGCATGCCTGGAGGACGTTTCGATGCACGGGAGTGCCACTTCTCATTTGGGTCGCCGTCGCAGAAGTTTGCCTCTGCCCAGCGAGGGTGGGGCTTGCCTGTAGTAGTGTGGAGTTTGACGTCAGCGGAAGGGTAGATTGGGAAGGGATAGTGGGGCTTGGCTTACCACGAAGCTCGCGAACCAGACTTTCTAGCTCAGCGATGCGGTTGCGGAAACGCGTGTTCTCATCGACATTTGGGTCATCCCTGCAATCGGGGCGACGAGGTTGGAAGAAGGGTTGATACGTCCAAAAGAGATAAACACGGACCTGATACTGGGGTCATCGATCTCGTACACACAGAGGCCGGTCTGGGTGGAAATCAAAGCCGGTGAGCATTACCAGGCCGGGTGGGGTTCACACAACGGAGGGTAATCACCAAGCCGAGCTGGATGCAGCGCTGACAAGGGCGCTTGCGGTCGCACTAAACAAGGGGAATGAGGAGAGCGAAAGGCGTGGAGGGGGTGTGAGTACGAACCTTTCTCTTGGAGGTGTGGCAGTTGAGGCAGGACTGTGTGGTACGATTGCGCCTGCGTTTGCGATGATCCATGTCGAGACTGAACTCGTACGCGGAGGCGGTCTCTGCCTTTAGGTGGAGAGTGGGCTCAAACTGGGGCTGAGCGTCCATCTGGGTGGTACTGGGAGATGAGATTGGGGTCGGAGGAGGGAAAGGCGAGGTATTTGAGGAGTGTGCAGGGCAATAGATACATTTTGGGTGAAGATATATATTCTTGATTGGATTGAACGAATGATGTTAGTTATTATTGTTAGTAGTATATTATTATTATATTTATTTATTATCCATACTTTTCTTTACCTCATTTCATTCATTTCTCTCAATTAGGAGAAACCGAATCCGGGACGGCCAGAAGGTTCGACGAACCAACGGAGGGCGGCCAGGGACGGTAGTTTGACAGCTCGTGCGACTGGCCGGTACTCTGCCATATTCTTTTTTCGCTCCCAGCGGTGCTCTTCAAATTGAAGGCGCGAGTCTCGCTCTCCCATGCCACATCACTAGCCGCAACTCTTCTGCCATTACATCCATATCCATCTCCGTTCACATCAAATCAACAAACTGGCTTTCCATCCCCGCCATCTTTTTATTTCATTTTACGTCTTTTGGTAAATCAACGTACTAACCTACCCTACATTACTGCACTTTCGTCATCCACTCCCAACCAAGGAACCCTAACGAACAATTACCCTGCATTGCCCCCGGAACCCCAATTTCCCTGAAACTTGGTCCCGGCACGAGGCCCTCTCCTCCCAGATCTGCCAGTTCCCTCTCTACAATTGTTCATACGTTCTAAAGTAAATCCATTTTCGCTTGGCTTGCTGAAAGGGACATACCAACCCTGCCGGCATCCCTTCAAACGAACTTTTACTGCCCCCATTCAATTTAAACGCGACTTTTTTTTTTTCAACTCTTCCCCTCTGGGAATCGCATGGCAAGAAAGCCTACCCTTGACTCGTCGAAGATCATGGAACATGGAATGGTGGTGTCATACACGTTCACGGCTCCCCACCTCCCCGCGTGATAAGGTCCTGGTAGATGTGCTACGATATGACACCTCCAAACTTAACACATGCCATCGATATGAGCTCCTTCCAGTCAGTACGGCCGGCAAAAGCGACGACGACGTCACTGTGCATCATGGGCCTGCCTCGGGCCAGCCAAACGACGAGCGTTCCTCACCAGATTCACAAAATGCTTTGTACACGTGAGCACGCCACATCCGCATTTTGCCAGGAAATCTCCTTGCCAAAACTTTTCAGCTTGCACACGTTGCAAGACTCCGCGTGTGTCGGTTCGGGCCAAGTCACGGGCACTTCCTCCGTGAGAGTTATCTGAACTTTCCGCTATCTTGGTCCCCTCCTTTCGGGAATCCCCAGGCGCCACGACTCGCGCGCTCCGAATCAGTGACAATCTATGAAGAAGCGGTAGCTGTACAGTACTTCGGCTCTTGCATTGGTCGCAGCCTGGCGCACTTGGGAGGGTCGTGGGTTGTCCTTGATCAAGACTCTGACGTCGGTCTCCGAGTTAAAATGGTACAATATACGAGAAACGGGGCCATCTCGGCCTGTAAAGGCAGGTTGTCGACTGATCAAACGACCCACGCTCGTAAAGGTTATTATCAGGACTTCTTGGTTCTGCGTGGGTACAAGCGCTCCAATTCGGCATTTGGCAGACACCAGCGTCATAGCGTGCGCCGGAAATTCCCCGGTGAAACGGTCAGGTTGGCCGGTATGTGTTACACGAAGTGAAAGGGGGGAGGGGGCTAAACGCACGGTCGGACAGAGTACCAACGGCGAATCTCTCCATACCGACATGCTTCCGTCATCCCGCTTGTACAGTTCACAGAAGACCTGCACCGTTGGAGTAATTGGAGCGATGTCTGTCCCCGAATTTCGGGAAATTAATACTTCCAGTTGTCGTGAGTCAGTTCGACAGAGAAATATTAGCCTTTCGTAATGCAGGCGCTATGTGGTACAGGCCCCGGAAAATGCAGACGAGCAGACTGCTGATCAGACGAGCCGCAACGCTATCGATAGTCGTCGATGGAGAGATCCAGGCTCGGAGAGGATCAAGAACGAAGGGCCGTGCCTGCATTCGAGATCCCAATCAGGCGACAAGCGACTAGAGTTTTACTTTCCACGCGAACAGCACAGCGCCGCACAGTCCCGGAATTAAGCGTACAGCTCCGAGTCTCGAGTCCGTCCCTTGCTACCACCCCTGAATATAAACAGAGACAAATCGAAGAAGCCCAATTCGATCTACCTTTGTACACACGTCCCCATCATCATCATCAATGCGTTGACTTGGGTACCCCCGTCACCGTCATATCGTTTCTGTACAGCTTCGCAGGTACACTTAGGGCGCATTTCGCCGACCCTGGCTTCTTCGTACTCGTGCCCCAGGGGCGGTACCCTGGGATCTGCAAGCTGCAAGCATCGCGTGAAACGCTTCCTAAAACGTGTAGTGGAGCATCCCCGGGCTTCACCGCAAGTCATCGACCAGAATGGATTGCATCTGAACATATACGTCCTGCGTCTCGACCCTCCCCAACTTTGTCTTGTGGCGCTCCGCGTGTGATATTCGGGCCGCCGTTCGAAACGGTGCATTCTGTCGCGCATCGTTAAACAATGCTCGCGCCATGCCGCCGTCGCTCGAGAACCTTGCTCGGGTATTGCGCTTTCGACACCCCGCCGCTGTCGCGCGCGGGGTTCACCAACGTAGGATGGGCGTCCGATCGCCGCTCCTGGACCCGATCGCGAGCAAGCAATTCCCATGGCAAAACGCTCGCAGAAGCGCGGGTTGAATACAGCGGTTTCATTTCGCTTGAGGCACGCCACGTGCAGGCGAATCCTGCCCGCTCCTCACTTTGCTAACCCGCGGGGCATCTCCTGCGCCAACGTAGCGGTCAACTCGGGGGATTTACTCTCCACACCGCCTCCTCCAAGACAATCGACGGGCACTATGGACTATTTGGTGATCCTGGCGTTCCCTCAGCAGGTGCTTCTGTTGTGCTTCTCTTCTCATTCAATGCCCGATTCTGTGTCGACGAAGGTGTGCCACTTGAACCATCGCATTCCGCGGACTCCCGGACTTCACTCTTTAAGTGGAATGGAGTCTTCTCGAAACCCCAAGGGCCTAGCCACTGATGTGCCGTACGTCCCCTGGCCGCGATGGGTCCTCGCGTGTTGGGGTTACATGGTGTCTTGCCACGTCTGCCCCCTGATAGCTGCGCTGGTAGCACAACATAGAGGACTCGCATTTTCTGACATCCCCTGTCGTCTTTGAGGCTTGGCGATAGATGCATCTATTTCGCAAGCGGTGTGTGCAGATGTCTATGGGCTCACCCTGGCGGTATCTGAACAACTCGTGTGAGGCTCCTGCACCTGGCGAGCGGCATACTAACACTAGGAATGGAAGCTTGAGGATTCTAGCGTAAGAAAAGTTCAAGAATAAACGTTCCATCATGAGGACGCTCTCCGAATATGCAGGTGGGAGTGGCGGCCCGCGTCCTGATATGCGTAACTGTGGTGCTCGACAACGAGAGCATGCCAAGCGGAGAAGCTGGGGTATTTGATGCTAGGTGGCATCGGATACAAGCGTGACCTGGAGCTAATCCGCAATCGGGGATGCTTGGCGAAGTATATTTTTGAATGGTTGGACAATGTCATCAACCAGCGATCGACTAACCAAGGACGGAAGCCGTGCTCCATCGCGATGACGCTCATACTTGAGCCAAAGTTGCTAAGGCTCGTCTCAGAGTACGCTAGGGTTTCTCAGGCCGTAAGATTGATAATTAAGCGTCCACACGAGGGTGTCTATATACATGCTGGGAAGGCAGCACCCACATCTGTAATCGTACCCTCTGTCTGGGGCCTCCTTAATGTAAGTTGGAGCCATTTCCAGTGGCGCAGAGGAGGGTCTAAGTGCTATTCAGCTTCCTTGAAGAGGCGGTAGTACAACTATCCGCGTATGAAGATTGTGTGCTTTTGACGGGCGCATGACGCGTAGACCTTTGTGCTGTGTTGCCACCGAACTTGTGCCGCCGATGTACTCAATGTGGCTGGATGCACTAGCAACGAGATGGCCCTCACTATTGATAGAAAGCATGGAAGGACATGAACGCTGTTAATAGATGATGACGGCCGAGACTAACTCTCGTGGTGTCGGTGAAACACGTCGGGATATAATAATTGGGAAATTAAATTGAAATCGTATAGACACGCACGTGCATCAAGGCACGTGGCAATTAATTTCCCGTTTTAGAAGTTTTGCTGGCCAGCCGCGCCCAACACCGAGCAGCACCACTTCAATGCGTGGAACACCTGACAACCCTTGTTTCCTACCCTCATCATCACCATGCAACATTCTTCGTCTGAAGATGATGGAATGATATCACCCATCTCGTCCGTGGACGATTCAGATGTGACCATGCCCATAGCGCCCGAGGCTCCAGAGCCAGCGCCCGGCCTGAATGGGAATCCCGTCAACTGTTAGTGTCACACAACTCTTCCATCGAGAATCTGATACTTAGCTGTCCTTCCTTGGGATGTAGGGTACGACGTATGTGCTCAATTTTAGTCGTTCCCACACTGTCGATTACGGGTGATAACACATCACGGCGTATTCATCGTTGCAGGCTGACCGCACTGAACCGTATACTCGGATAGAGCCATTCCAAGAACGACAAGACACCAGCATCGAGTTAGCAGAAATCACCCCTTTCATATCTGACGCGCTTATCTTCACAACGACATTTTACGTAGATTCTTTTATAAGCCAGTAACCCTGACCGCTCTGGCCGCCGCCCTGGCCGCGTTAGGATATGTGGCGACGACGCAAGACGTGCTTGAAGAGGGCCGAGATAAGCGAAGAGTGTACGCCTTCTAGTTTGCACTCCGAAGGCACTTCGTGAATGAGCGTACAGGGGCGCGTATGCCGCTGTTGCCGGCTTCCTCGTTTTTTCAATGATACAGTTCCGTGATGGCCCTTTCATCCGGCCGCACCCTGCGTTCTGGCGCGTTGTTCTGGGGATGAACCTTCTTTATGAACTTGCCCTCGTGTTCTTGCTCTTCCAGGACTTGAACTCCGCCCGAGCTATGATGACATACCTTGACCCAAATTTGGGCCGCCCTCTCCCAGAAAAAAGCTACGCTGAGAACTGCGCGCTGACACCGCAGAACATATGGGTAAATGGGCCTTCACATCTCGACCTATACTCTGACACGTTTCATGCAGAATGCCATAGATATATTTTGTTTGGCGCACACTTTGGGCTGGTTTGGGAAAGCTCTGATCTTACGCGACTACTGGTTTTGCTGGGTAATTTGCAATTCTTTGTCTGTAGATTTTCCCTCACCTGACCCGCCGTATTAAGATTCTGAGTATTGCTTTCGAGTTGGCCGAATACAGCCTTCAGCACCAGTTACCTAACTTTGCAGAGGTGTGTTGTTTCTCATATCCTCCCGTTACGACGCAACTGAGCTCGGATTTCCAGTGCTGGTGGGATCATGTCAGAACCTTCCATTTCTCTCCACTGACGTCGTTGTCTGAAATTGCTTTGTTTGCCTCCCAGTGGGTCTTGGACGTGTTGATATGCAACTGGTTGGGCACCTATGCTGGTTAGTCCTATGTTCGATATTCATTTCCGATATGGGCGCTCATCGATGCGCAAGGCATGAAGGCCTGTCAATACTTCGAAGTGAAGGTACGTCGGTATGAAGAGACTCCTGATAAGTTCAAGCTCACACGCACCGCGAAGCATTATACATGGCGAGGCTTCCGCCAAAGTCGTGGGATTCGATCTAAGACAAAGAGAGTGCTCACGCAATTCTCACCCCACGATTTCACAGCGTTTCAATGGCATGGAACCGCCTCCTTACTACACTATGTGACGGTTGTTATGCTGCTTGCTGTCTTCCTTGCGGCGGAGCTAAACCCCTTCTATCTAAAGGTCAGCATCGCCAACACCTGCACAGCTCACGTCATGACAGACTTGAACATAACATCCGTCGGTTTCAGAGTCTCCTCTGGATGGAGCCCGATCACCCTTTTGTGATTGCGAGGCTGGCAGGCGTGTTCCTTTGCGCCCTTCCGGCCGGTCGGGAACTATACCAATATATCAACGACCCAAGGTACGGCGCAGATATTTCATTGTTCTCATCGCTACGCTTCTCTGCTTTTGTCATGACGTCCCTGACATATTTCACGCGATCTTCCGCGTCGCAGGAAAGCAGTGAGGATGGGACAACACGTTTGGTTGATGCTCGCTACTATCGGTACAGAGTTACTCGTCATTGTTAAATGGAGTAAGGGCCAGTTCTCTGCTCCCCTACCAACTCGCGTACGGGTTGCTTGGTCGATCGGGGCGGCGCTACTGGTGCTTTATCCGGTCAGTCAGGTGAGTGTCCACGTAACTGCCTTGTACTCGGGTGCTTAGTCAGAGCGCCTGATTCATGCTCTTGTTCCACTTGTAGTTTGGCGTACCCAGCGCTCGCAGATATCTACGGCGAGGTTCTGGCAAGCCAAGGGCCAAGGCTCAGTAAATAACATGGTTTTTTAGATAGTTCCTTCCCTTATGGGTGACGTCCCCTTCCGTACGTATACATTAGATATGCTATTCCTATTCCTTACACCATCTCGGATGTATGGCCCATGGTATCAAAGTTTAATATTGAGATGACATGACATCCCTAGGATGCAATCACTTGGTTGGGCCAACTTTGGAAGGAGCATCGATGCAAATTGGCCCACTAATGGCACCCAGATCTCTGTCTCCCTGTCCTAACAGAACATTGACAGCTGTCAACCAAAGAAGTTTCTTCTCACCTGCCACCTTTGGTCAACTTGTAACACTCTGGTCTTCCCCCCAGCTCCTGTTCCGAGTCTATGCCTGTCGCACACTCCCTCTTTCCTTTCCACACATTTCCCATGAAGGCGATAACTCCCCATATGGCTTCGCAGCACGGTCCACTGGCTGTTTTTTACTGTCGATGCGTTTGCCGTTAGCCTCCTTTTGTGTGTTGTCTCCTGTCAAGCAGTGTATGAAAATGGACCATTGACTTCTACAGACTCCGTGTTAGACAACCTTTGCTACGCAAGTCACACAATACCTCATTGCAGGTGCTTCTGATCACGAGTCTTGCTTTGCTGAATATCATTGCAGGTGGGGCCTTAATTAAACCCCAGACGGAGTGGGGTATGTTGATCGCTGCTCCCCGCGGACACTTTTGCGATGGACATGCAGTAATGCGTCTCAATTGATGTAGCTGCAGGGTCCGGGGTTTTCGGCGAAAGCACCGACTTGGGTATTTATTGATATTAGCCACGAGTCGGGGTTGGCCATCAGCCCTTGCGCCATACAGTCGAACTCGTCATGACCCAAAGGTAGTTTAACTCATATTCCGTTATAACTCAGAGCACTCTCCATCCACCAACCAACTTGGTAGGGAGGGGGTTTCAACCCATACACTCTCCATGGTATGAGCAATGGGGGGCTACGGCTGGCTATAGTGAATTCATGGAGTATGGGTTAAGAGAGGTTGGACTGCGTTTATCTTTGAGTCGGTGCCATTCGAAGACGGATCATTCATGCATGCAAAGTGCTGTCGCCGCGGGGTTGACGGGTTTACCTCACACGGACGAACGGTTCGCCGTGATGCTGTACAATTCGTGCTCTACGATGAGATGACAGATTACCGATGAAACTAGATGTCCTGGTGCGTGCATCGGCCCCCTTCGACTCTTACACTTTTTTTAGCCGACGATCGTGATGTTCCACACCAAGCAGTGGCTGTGCAAGTGAGCACCAATCGGTTTTCGATGTCGACGCCGCAGATGGTCCGTGCCGTTTTGCTGAAGGTATCATTCCCCACGTGTAGACAGCCGTTTTCCGCGTGTCAGGCCTGCATACCACCCTGAACTACTGATTCATCCTGCCAGCGACACTTCGCTGTCCTTTTTCAACCAGGAATCATCCCACGCATGTCACTGTCCGAGTCCTGATACCATCCCTCAATGAGCACGATGATAAGCCTCGAACACATCCAGGAACCGATGATGCTCGTTCTCCCAGTGAAGACTGTCTAGAACGTTGAAACTCGAGACTGATATTGTGCTTGTTCTCGATACTGTAGCCTCGATTCGCAGACTCTTCGATCTTCCCCGGTGAAACGCGACTCGGAAGCTTTTCAGGTTATACAGGGACCGAAGCCGAAGAACTGTTCTTCCTCCTTAACTTGTGTCTTCTCCTGTATCTCTGGCATTTACGATACCAGAGCACGTAGCAGCGCAGATCCTTCCCTTAGGAATCCTGCCTTACGACGAGTCGTGACTCAACCCACGCTTCACCTAATGGCAGCCGGTGCATAACGTCTCGGGCACGCTCAACTTCACCCTACGTATCTCTTTCATCCTGGCATACGGCATGCTCTCGCACGTCGGCAGACGCAGCCCGGCGAATCATTTTACGTTCCAATGTCTGGCAGCGCGGATCGGGTAACGAATCTCCTATTGGCAAGGACAGACTCGAGTAATCCCCTTACCCGGGTTTGATATCGCAGCCAACACGGCACCCGCACGGCAAACCTCTATGCAATCCTTCGCCTCGGCCCCTTTACGATGTCGCATAATGTGGGTAACGCCTTATTCACACTCCAACTTTCCACGATCGCGACGTGTGACTCTTCTTGACTACCCTGCCGTAACTGTAAGCGCGCATACAAGTGCATACAACTAAGAAGTGGCCAGAGAAGGTAATCCCACGACCCAGCCAGGTCAGAGCCTCAAATATCGAACGTTCTGTGACATTGCACTGGTACCCATGCCCGTCACAGAGGTGATGTGTGAGTTATGTGTCTAAAAATTTCAGTGATTCATGTGTCTCGATAAATCATCGCTTCGCCTCCAGAGGGCGAACGAAATGATCCGGTGTACCGCGGGGTCCTTGTATTGTCATGTTATTCATCGGACCTATACAACGATCAGGCTGTGGTCTTACCTGGTTCGTGCCTTCCAAATGAGAAAGTAGTGGGCTCCCACACTCGTTATTCTTTTCTTTACTCTTGTCTTTCCTTGTAACGGCTAACTGTGCTGGTACCCGTTCTGCGGAGATGAAAAAGCGTTGAGCCTGTTCTTTTTGGGGAAAAAGGTTTATTTCGTATTTATCAACCCGATGAGGGCGGAAGGTAGACAGTACGGCAGCATCTACCGAGTAGCCTTAATAATGCGGTTTCGTTAAATCTGACCACAACCAAGTGCACCGCCTCCTCCTTTTGGCCTGGTAGCCGAGTTTCCAATAAATGCTTACCCTACACTGACACCGATATACATTTGCCATGGGGCAGGGCACATGAGGATCCCGGAGTTACTAAGTTAGACGCCCGCGATAGCCTGCGCACCTACCAAAAACGGACGCCACCACTTGAGACTTGAGTCACTGGCAGGCGTCACCCGGACTAGCACCTCAGAATAAGTTCTGCCCCTTCCAGTTCGTCCGCTCGAGTTCACCGACTCTTGTTATACATCACCAGCATGCTATCCGGCTCGGGAATCTTTGCAACGAACCGCGTATGACCGGTCCGAGGGCACTCTTCTTTCATCTAGTAAGCTCAAACATTTCTAGGCCCCCATGATCAGAAGCGCCGTATCCGTATACGCTCCACTGTCCTCTTGATAGTGTGGGAGCTCACAACACTTGTCTCGGAATTAGCTAGGGTGCGACTGACGGACACATCGGCTGAGCTTGTAATGGATCCTAGTATTTGACTCAAAGGAGATTCGATCTGATTCAGTGGTTCCGTTTGGTTCGTTCGACCCGTGCTGGTGACTTTAGCGGCGGACTTCGGAGCTTGTTGACAGGGACCGGGGACTTTTCAAGGTTGGCCGAATCCGTGTTCGGCGTTCACAACTCGTACGATCGTGAGTCGCAAAGCCCCCAGCGAGGCACGCAGTACCCAGAGGCAAATCTCCTTCACTCTCACGAGAGGCACTCACAAGTCACACGGCTCATGCCAACTTGAAAGCTCTAAGCAGATTCCCATCTTCCTTCCCCGTGCGACACTCCATCACAAGTGATAAATTCTGGTGGTTCTGGAATTTCTACTTTCGGTTCTCCATCAATTGGACCCTTCGATGACTTTCACAACTCCAAAGTCAACGCCGTTCCCTGCTATGTGAAGGCGGCCCGCTATATCGTGCCCATCAGCGCTGGGCGATGTCCTGCCGTGATTCCATCCGTCGGCCTCAATCCATGCTCTTTTACGTTCATCGTGCGCTCCCGGACGTAAAGATCGATTTTACAAGTACCATCCATTTACTCATTCTCGTGCGCATTCTTTTGGATATGTCGTTTGTTCTTGCCCTAACATTAGATGCTCCGCAGACGGCCCGGGCCGACGTCCAAGGGGTACGGAGCTATTATGAGCGTAACGAAACCCTGTTTCGCCAGCCACATTGATGCATGACGGACATCGCTATACAATACGCAGCTGCATCACGATGGCCAGAGGTAGTTCCGAACGTTGGGGCCCACGATTCTGACGTCTGATTCGACGATAGCATGCATACCAATTTTACATGAGACCGAATTTATCAATCGGCGGTGGCGTCGTCGCATACATCGGTGTTCCAGAGCAAGGCTAGATGGGGCTTGTCTCAAATATTTGTTTGCCCTGGCCCCGGCGAGTTGGCTTCGTTTCGGGTTTCACGTACTTGCGCTATATGGTGAGTCTATAGCTTATCCCCCAATGTGATTCCTTGAGCTCATCGTCTTCCACTGACCGGCGTACCATTGACGACGGCCTTCCGTTTCGGTTTGGTATGACATGATGCATTGTTCCTGATAGAGCACTTGTTTATCAATGCTTTGCAAGCGTGCAGGATTGTGTGCTTCTATTCCTGCATCTGCCGCCACCTCGGAAGCCCCGGAAGGAAACGGGGCGGGGGGGTTCTTTGCGCTCTCCCCACTTAGGCAACTATGACGATTTGAGAGCATGGACCCGTCACCTGCAGGTGTCCTTCTAGCAGTGCCAAGCATGCTCGACGCGGAGACGCCCTTCGGATCATGAAGGCGACCATGGTCCACGCGGGCTCAACTGAGACGACGGCAGGGATGAAGCCTGATTTCAGGGGTTGCTCGAAAAAAAGACCAGCCAAACTCTCCAGAGAAGGGTAATACATTACGATTCCTAGGAACCGACATAGTGGATCCGTGGAGTTCCCCCGGGAAAAGATAGGATAGGCCACGGTGCAATCCCTCCTCTCCCGGTGAAATGCTTCGCGGTAGGTGATAGCTCCTTACGCCGTTGCAGCCAGACTTCCAAGGTACAGATGTGACTACACTTTCCCGTAGAAATCTGATCCACCCTTTTGGTGGAGCTGCGCACCTGCTGCAGGCTTTCAAATTGGCACTTATGGGGAACCGAATTCGCCCTTTACGAGCTCGGCTATGATGAGGACACGACCTTACGGTGTACACAACCATAATTCTTTCTTTGGTACCACCCATGACATCTTCAGTGTAATGGTATTTCCAATGTAACCACATCAACTAGGAATGTCCCTATCGTGTTATACCATATTCACTGACTGCGACAACGTGACCCGGGCTACCACGATGTTCACGGATCTTCAAACGTAACGATAGGAATCCAAAGTGTCGTGCAAAACCTATTCTGGCGCAATCGACGATAGAGGAAAGGCGCAGACTACAGCGAGCGCTGATGATCGCATGGTACATTTCACAGCATCCTCGCGGCCATCTGACGTGCTTGATCTCATATAATTTTGACTCGCACTTGCACACATCTATGAATTCGTGGACGTGATTCCTGACAAGTCAATTATATGCTGCCATAAATGCCTATTTTACAGTATTTTTCGATGACGCAGCCACGCGGTCACCAGTGGCGCAGGCACGTACAATAACTTATCTTCAGACGTCGCCCGGCGCGGCGTTTACACCCCCCGACCCCGAAACCAAGAGGGCTACGTGACACATCCGCGCGTCCTCCCACCGCCTGTCGCTACGGGACTCATAATTATCTCTGCAAATGTGAGAAAATGAAAAGAATGACTCGGATCCCCTTGGCCGGGCAGGGTTGCAGGCCGAGCTTGCGAACTTGTACAGTACTCTGGGGGATATAGAAGACGCCTGGTCCCTCACGAGTAGTAGTGACTGTTTCCTTCATTCCAGGGGCAGGGACGACTGTCACTTTCGGCCCGTGGTAGACTAAGAAACTAGGCCAGCAGGTCTCGTTCACCCTTCCGGCTCATTAGTAGCACCGTGTCCACGGACGACCTTGCACCTCCCAACGAATATGTCGAACAATCATGATCCACATCTCTCCGTGTTTCATCATTTGACTGTATCAATACAAAATTGCAGATCTGACGTCCATAACGATGTTCTCCATCGCTGCATACCTCATACTTCCAATACACGATACACCTATCGGGAAGTCGTTGGTTGTGATGAAGCGGGACGAACGAGCGGTGTGCCTCACCTTGATCGTGCCACTTTTCAGATCTTCCAACCTGTAGCTTACCGATTCCACGGTCTACCAAAAAAAAAAAAAAAGTTCAGAAATAAGTGGTGTGCGGCGCACATACCAACGGAGGCGAGTACTACGCACCGCCTGACCGACCCGACGATTCGCCTGAAGCGCCCTGAGTTTGAGCTTCTTGGCGTCGAACTCGCTCACGACTCCCACGCACGGCCTGCCCTCGCCCGTGCTCATGCTGTACGACTGCAGCCCCTTGTGCCCCTTCAACTTGGCGCCTTGGAGCACGACCACGTCTCCGGGCATGATGTCGGCCAGGCGCGCGTGCACCTGCGCGGCCGTCTGCGCGTATATGAGGAAGCCGTACTCGCCTGGGGCGTGCGGCGGCGACGCGTTCGGCACCTGCGCGAGCACCTCGGCGACGAAGCCCTCGTACGAGCCGTTGCCCACGAGCGTGCGCTTCGAGCGCTCCAGCAGCCCCGACGCCGCCTCGGCCACGTACACCCCAACACGTTCCCACACGGCGCGCAGCTCGTCCACCGTCATGCGCGCCGGAGCGGCTGCCACCACCACGGACGACGCACGAGGCTGCCCACCGCCGACGACGACAGAGTGTGGCCGTGGCTGCGGCTGCGGCTGCAGCTGTGGCGGCATGGCGGGTGGCGGAGCCGGCACCGGCACCGGCACCGGCGCGGGGTAGGCCGTCGAGTCTTCGGACCACCTCGACGTCCCCGAGAGGTCGCTAGCTGCCGCGCCGACACCGTCTCCAAAGTCGAGCGACCCGCTCGGAATCGACGGCAGCTCCCACTGACCCTGACCGGAGCCCCCCGCCGGGTGCTCCGACAACACCGGGGCCAAGGGGGCGGACCGCGGCGGCGGGGGACCGCGCAGGGGCCGCGCGGGCACGGAGGGCTGGGCCTCTTCCGCCTCGACCATGACAAAGTCTGACGTGGTAGGCTGGCGTGCTGGGGGCCGTGCGGCCGATGTGACGACCGTGTCGAAGGACCCACTTCGTGGAGACGGTGTCGATGGCACGTCGGCGGAGGGTCTTCGTCCGGTTGGCGGGACGGGCGGGCGAGCCGATGGGATAGGCGGGCGGGTTGCGCGCGGCGGGGGCGGGGGCGGGGGCTGCAGCGTTGTCTGCTCCTCTTCCTCGGCAGTCTCGACGTCGTACTCGTCTTCCAAATCCTCATGGCGCACCTCCTCGAGTTCGCTCTCTTCGGCCTCGACTTGTACACCATCGTCCGAGCTGCTCGGGTGTTCGTACTCTTGGTCGGACTCTGAAGGAAGCGCCGCGGGCCGGCTTGGGGGTGGGATGGGGCGCCGCGACGAGCGCGGCGTCGACTCTTCCTCGCGGCGCACAGGAGGAGGAGGCGACGACGGCAGTGCCCCGCCTATGCCGGGATGGACTGGTAGCATGCCGAAGCGCATGCCTCCCATACCCGCGAGCTTCGCAGCGATGCGCTGTCTGCGAGCCTGCTCATCCTCGTCCTCCTCCTGCTCCTCAGGTTCCTCGGGAGCAGGCTGACCCGAACCTGCCGTGCTCCCTTCTGCGCCCGCACCCTCCGCAGGGACAGCCGAAGCCGATGGTTGCACGCGATGAATGGGAGGTGGTGCACCGAACTTGATGGCCCCAAGCTTGGCCATGCGCTCTGCGATCGTCGTTCTGCGCTTCAGCCCCTCATCCCCCTCAGAGTCATTGCCATGGCGGAGGCCTGCCGTAGACGCAGGTGGTGCGGACGGAGGGAGCTCCGAGCTAGTTGGTGGTGAGGTGGGCGGGACAGGCACAGTCATAGACGACTTTGTCGGGGTGTGGAATCGTGGGTCGATAGGGTCTACGAGTGGTATTAGCAAGTAAATGGACGAGGTAGCCAAAGTCGCGCACCCCCGATATCGTCATCTAGGATTGCTTCCTCTAGTAAGAGAGACGGAGGTGCTCGCTTCTTCGATGGCGGCGATGAGGTCCTTGGAATTGCGGGGGGTGGTCCAGCATACTGTCCTGACCGCCGCCTCTCTTCGTGGCCAAGCCGTGGGTCAGTGCCCCGGCGAGCTTCTACGCTCTTGCGTCCGTCGGGGACCGGAGGTGGGAGAGAAGGCTTGCGAGCGGGTGTATATGGAGGTTGAGATATGCGCTCATCTCGAAGTTGAGGCGCTTCTTCAGTCTGCTCAGGCTCCCGAGCCGTGGGCGGTTCCTGTTCACTGTAACCGAGACTGAGTGGGGGAGGCGGAGGAACGACGGGTGGCTCTGAGTAAGGAGCAGACGGGGATGGAACAGCACGGCTGGGCGGTGGGACGGACGCTCTCTTCGTCGGGGATTGGCGCCGTTGCGACGCCACGTCCGGAGTCTCTGGGGCAGGAACTGGTATCCCACGAGAGGGCGGAGGAATAGAAGCCCTCTTTCCCGAGGGCGTGCGCTGTGGAGAGTAACCTTGGACAACCGGTGGGCTATCCGGTTGGTACGATGGAACAGCACGGGTGGGCGGCGGCAAGGACGCTCTCTTCGGGACCGCGGGCGGTGGAGGGATCTGTGTCTGGGCGACGATAGGTTCGGCACTCGCCCCTGGAGGGGGAGGGACTGGGGCAGCTGGGAGCGGGCGAGTGACGCGTGGCGGAGCCATCTCGGTGTCGCTAAAGTCGTCCGCGGATAATGCAGGTGCAAGGGGTTCGCCCTCAGCATGCACCTGCGCGGCCCCAAAGTCATTTGTGGCGTACTGGCTATGTACGGTACTAGGTGGGCTAGAAGCCTCAGGCGCCGTGTACTTTTCACTGTCGTCATCCTTGTCGAGGAGTTGTCTGGATTCCGCAGCTTGTGTGAAATGTTCCACTTCTACCTCATGTGTAACACGTGCATCTGCGTCATTGTCGTCGATCGTATCCTGCGACGGTTGCAAAGATTCGGCTTCAAGGGCGTGTTGCGATAGGGCTTGCGCCCGGGGATTAGATTCTACGAAACAAACAGAGGTACTTCATCAATGTTCTGTAACATACACTCCCAGAATAGAAAGGGTAGTGGGGAAACAACCAGGGACTCGAAAACAATAATCAATATTTACCGTCGTCCTCATCGTCCTCATCTTCATCCGCTGCGTTTGCACCACCACCCTGCTGAAAGACCGAATACGGGACAGCTGGTGCGTCCATCGGGGCATGCTGGCTCCCGAGTGCAGTCCCTGCATCCTCAACGGGAATGACGCCGGGTGGGGAGTGCATGGGCTGTCCGCCAAGCGGATTGAACCCACCCGTCTTTGCGACGCGCTCTGCGATACGTCGCCGGTGAGCAATCTCGTCGTCCTCGCTTTCGTCTTCCTCCTCCACTGCAGCTTCGGCTGTCTCGTCCTCCCCGGGTTCGGGCGCCAGTGCTTCCTCGACCTCTGATCCCTCCGGCACGACCCCAGGGACACCCGGGGACGAAGGGACAGCCGTCTCAATCGTGTCGTCGGGAGGTGGGAGGTCTTGCCTAGGCTTCAAGTCTACCTCGGGCGTATCGGGGGACTCGGGGCGGGGGTCTGAAGACGGTGATACGGGTCTGGGAAGCGGAGCATTATTCTCGTCCGCGGGTTCAGATAAAGATCCGTCTGCATTTGCGTCGGCAGCCCCGACTTCCGGTTCGACATGACCCAACGCGGGAACGGATGCAGATTGGCTCTCTGAGATAACATTAGGATTGTCGTATATGGGTGTGTCCTTCTCGAGCAACGGTGTGGCCGCTTCGGTCTCAGCAGGAGGCGTCGGTTTTGACGCAGCCTTCTTACGCGGAGGAGGGGCGCGACGTGGGCCCTGTGGGACAGGCATCGCGCGCGGAGGGACGTTGGGGCTTACTGATGGAGAGGATTGTTGAGGGAAGTATTCTACAACCCCGGGCATCAGTGTCCGAAAGTTGCGCGGAGAGGAAGGACGTACCTGAACCTGCATTCTGAGATTGGGGAGAAAGCGTTCCAGTCGCAGTCTCGTTGATGGGGGGCGACGTAGGGAGCGGCACTAGGAGAGAGGTGCAGTGAGCAAGCAAACAGTGCAGAATATGGGCATATATGCGCACCATTCACCGCAACATCAGTCTCGGCTTGTGCATGCTCGACGTCTCTCTCAGCCGTGAGTACCTGGTCGACCACTGGAACGTCGGCTGCCGGAGGTTCCTCGCTCGTAGCCTCAGGTGCGGGCATAGCCGGCTTGGGCTTGATCTCTGGTTTACGGCCAAAGATGGGCGGACCCATCCCAACTCTCGTACCGCCAAGGCGGGCCATGCGCGCAGCAATCGTCGCACGACGCTGCCTCTCCTCCTCTTCCGGGTCGACTTCCTCCTCCGCTCTCGTAGGCTTCTCGCCCTCAATTTCAGAGGAATCCTCTTGGGCGGGCGGCGGCGGCGGCAGCTTTGAAAGGGTGGCTGCTATATCGTCGCTGGGCACTTTGAGGGGCAAGATAGCGGGTTTGTTGTCAACCCCCCCAGTAGACACACTGTCATCCTCGCCATCGTCGGCAGTTACAGGGGGAGCGAGGGCAACCTGGGGGGGCGGCTTCCACCTCGGCTTCTCTGCTGGCCTCGGGGGCGGAGCGGCTGCTTGGCCTCCCCCGAACGCCCCGAGACCCTGCAGCAGAGCCATGCGCTCCTTGAGTGATCCGGCTTTCGTGATGCTTTCCTTTGCATCACTCGCAGACATGCTACTATCAGCTCGATTGGCCGGGGGTTGAGGATCAGGTGGGGAGGGTGCATGGGGCTTCCATTGGGAGAGATTGCCGGGCTTGGGGCGGGGAGCGGGAGGAGCAGCAGGGGACGGGGCGGGCTTGTGTTCGAATGCGGCGATACGGTCGCGAAGTGAGCCGGGCTTTGGCCTCTCCGGTGGAGGTGAATCTGACATGTGTATGAGTTAGTGTCTGTCGATGCCAGTGTCAGTGTCAATGATGATGATGATGATGGCACCGCCCGCCGGTTATCGGTTAAGTTATGCGTCATTCTCCGAGTTCACAGTTACGGCATTCTCCGTTACTTACACCGTAACACAGTACTGTTAAGTTACACAAACACAAGGCACATGTGCGACACTAGTGCGGTACCAACGCTAGAGCCAGTGTTATACATAACACTCGGGATACTCGCATTCATACATATCGAGTCATCTTAGAACCGAGCCGCGGCTCGATGACATGACTGATCTTCCCGCTCACTCAGCATGTTGTCATCTACCGTACGTGTATCAAGCCCTTGACTATCACATGGGCACGCGTGAGAGTGAGGCTGATAGACCAGTTCTACGTGAGAACCAAGTGAGCGCGCTCCAGGCATCAGTTTTTTTTCACCAACGGGCCCCAGCTTGCCTTGCCATTTCCCAGCAAGCAGTCTCTTCCGGGCTTCAACCGCGAGCGGAATAACGATGTCCGTTAATACGGCAGGGGTGCCACTGGCCTCATGGAGTGCAGTCACACCCGATAATGAGTGATACATTCGGCCCGCTGCACATAAGGCGTATCAAACTCTAGCGCACCAGGTCGTAAAGAATGTATTGAGCAGTTGCTGCCGTTCGTAATCTGATGGTTATAACACCTACAGCCGCGGACCCTGTGAAGAATGCGAGGGAAACCAGCCTCAAATCTCCATCAGTTCAAATCATCAAGAACGCCTGACTTAGGAACCCTCGATAACAGCTCCTGCGTGTACGCGCGGGCGGCGAGCTCCTCGTTGATTCGCGTATCAAGGAACTCGAGTACTTCGCGCGCGTGTGTTCCATTGTTCCCGTTCCCGCTAGCAGATGTGATAAGCAAATGAAACCATTATACGAGGGGTAGAATCCACCTACGCAGGCGCAGGGGTACTAATGCCTTTCCACACTCCAGTCGTTAAAACGCTACTTATGACGTTGAAGGCGTACTGAGAAGCGGTGGCTAAGGCCAGCGTTCCTATGTTAGGTTTTTGAAACACAACTTTTCTAGTGCTGAATGGTACAGCCAATCATCGAGGACGTATCAAAAAAAAAGAAGAATATACTGACCCGATGGGAGCTGCGCAAGACAGAGCAACCTGGGTGGCGAGGCAAACAATAGCGACAACAGCCGAAGCACGCATTGCTGGTTTGGGGTTAATCGAATCGATCGTGGGTGTTCGTGAAGATTGTTGTGGTATGAACAGGAGAGCGGCGTAGATCAAACGCAATGGGCGGTAACCGGTACCTAGTGAACGAACGAAGGGACGAGCAGGAGCTAGAGATTGGACCAGTGGGTACAGTCCCTTTATACTACCGCGAAGCATCCCCTGTCGCCGATCTATGTTATCAACCAATATCAGCGAAATATCCGTCCAATATGCTATCGCACCTGCAGACCGGCTTGACTACCCATTCGTCCGAATGGCATGCCGTGGCTCTTGAATTTCTTCCCCACTGATCTCTGAGGCCTTCAAAGCGCACATGAGATTACTTGGTGTCGTCGCAGCCTGGTGAGAGCCAACAGACCCTAATAGCATCTGGGATTTCGTGCTCGCCTGTTTAAGATGATGATTTTTTTCGAGCCGCCTGGTAAAACGCCGGGCCCGGGTAGACTATGACTTCGCTTTGGCCGAGGAACCAGGGATCGACCCTGGCCGCATCTTGAACGACAATGATCGATCCGAGGAGCTCCAACATGGGAGTTGATAGCGATCGCCAAGGTTGTAATAAACTCGGTTCACCCTCGTGCTCATCTATATGGAAGGGAAACGTTCATAACTCACGTGTGTCCCATCACCCGCTTACTGGCCAAGCCGATGTCTGTGTGTGTAAGAAGCAGTCCGAGACTCGGACGACGATGCGATGCGCAAATCCTTGTGATTTATTAATAGTAACCACGGCATAAAACATCAACCTGACGCTGACGGGAATGCGTAGGAAAGGAAAAACTGTGGTACGGTGGAGCATTTGACTTTTGGAAAACTCCAGGGAGATTGCAAGCGTTCAACGTTCAACGTTGCTCGGGCATGCAAAGCGAGACAACCGTGATGGTGGTTCAGCTATGCTATATCATGATGGGAAGAACGATGACATCATGAATCATACTTCGTGGCCCGTAAGGTTTGAGCGAAGCGAGACTCGTAACGGGGTAGTGCCATGGCATCGATTCGCAGTATTTGTACTAGTATGTATGAGTAGCCTGGCTCACCACTCACAGCCTAATGCTCCCCGTAATACAACATCTCGAGTACATATACAGATACAGACGCAATACCAGCGCCAAAATACGAAGAAATTCCTAGTAACTTAGAAGAACCGTCCGCGGTTGAAGAAGCTAGATATGGACTCTGTCACCGAAATGCTTGGTCGAACCTCAACACACAACGTCTCATGCTCCGCCAAACTGTCAATTTCCGTCAACCATGCGTGTTTTGATATGTACGATTTGAAGCCGACGTATTGTCCGTGGGAATACCCAGCACGCGTCACATAGAATTGGATGCGGGAAGAGGCGACGCCTTGCAGAACGTCTGGAAATAGGTCTAGGACATGTCTCTGTGCCCTCTAGACACCGGTTCAGCTACTGATAAATTGACATTGCTAGCAGGGAGGACATACCTTGTAATTTCGGATTTTGTACGACCTAATTAGCTTGCCATTGAGGCTGTAGTATACCCTCTCCGAGACATAGCTTGTTGACAGCCCTCGGGAGCCTGCGGGGTAGTAATAATCGTCCCCGTAGGTACTGAATGGTTGACTGAAGGGGGAGTAGGAATAGTTTGAGTAGGACCAGGCCGAAGGGGTCCTGAACCGACCGATGTATGGGTCATATACGGACATGGAGGGAAACCAGATACACGAGGACCGTCACACAACCCTTATAGCCGTTGCGTGGCGTGGCATACACATGCCAGCCCTGAGCGGGAACCAACCTACTTACAGGACGAGATAGATGGTTATCAAGCGCCTGTCCGTACACATGTCCATATACGTTATTACTTATGCAACTAATTAGGCCATTCGCGCACCCGCAGTCTGGAACCGACGGACGACACGAGGACAGGATACCGTCATCTAGACGCACTGCAGACAATGAGGTGTAGTGCCAAAAAACGCACCGTTTTCATCAATGGGCTTAGGGTGTTGGTTTTGGTTCCAGGGCCAGAAAAACCACGCGGGCGGTCACAAGATTCTCCGTATTAGTCAGCAATAGATCCGGCTCATTAGATCCGGCTCTGAAGTCACGGGATTGGGGAAGTCACGGGAACCAAGACCATTCTCCATTCTTGGGATGACCACTGATAACTTCAAGAGAGCAAACTGAAGTCTAGACGGGCTCATTCAATGCGATGAGACCTCTTTCTCAGTTGCCGTTCTCACCGCCACACACATCGATCAGTAGAAGAGGCTGATCTATCATCGATCGAGTGACAAAGCCGTTCTTTCCGGGACGTGAATGTTGCGATATGAGAGAAGGTGACGTTAGTGAACTTCGATGGGGGTGGCAAGGCCTAGCAGTGACCTTATCCGGCTGCCCATCTCACTGAAGAGTTGGTCGTAGAAGGTTGAACTCCCAGTGATGGCGACATGACCCGAATGTCATTTTTTCTAACCTGGTCTTCCGAAGATCACTGGCAGGATATGATTTTGGTATCGGACAGGGCAACTCGCTCGCGAAGATCGGTAATGCGGAGCAGCTTCCCGCATTATGTCAATGACACGACGGGAGTATTCCACGGAGCTTGCTTATCTTCCTCCTTCTGGTCCCCAGTTCCTACCAGTGACGCGATGAGAGAATGTTCAGCACTAATAGTCGGAGGTTTCATGGATTCCAGCCCAATTAGTGGTAACTTAAGTCCTCCCTTCCCAATTTTAAGAGTAAGAACGCATTGGCAAGCTGGTTTTCTTTCATTCACAGTAACATTTCAGGAAACCTAATGATAAAGACGCGATGTGAGCTTATCGAATCAATGAAGTGTCCATACAGTATGTATAATGTTGCTCTCAGTCCACTGCCCCTTTACCATCCCTCATCAGTGTCTTGGAGTTTGTCGACGCGTTCACGATACCCCGTCATCTCTTGCTTTGGCGAGTCCGTGGCGTCTGAAAACAATCCGTCAGAGTCTGTTCAACCATTAGCTTTTCGTCCTGGAAGGATGCTCTCTGGCATGGCTTGCAGCCTTGTGTCGCCCCGCCTTTCTAATATATCCCGTTCTCAACGCCATACTATGAGTCTGATTGATGCGTAGAACACTGATCGTCCACCGTCGCGTGCTAGGGCTAACGCGACTATGTGCACATGTCCATGCCATGACATCAACTGCTATTAAAAAGGTATGAAAGTAATTTACAGGTTGTAATGGCCTGCTAGTATTAGAACTGCTACGCCTGCCAGTGGTGGCACTAACACCACTCACGCCCACGGAGATCGTTATCGGGGCTCGTGGTGTCTATCGTTAACCCCAAAAGTCGTTGGAAGCAGATAAATGAGGACGTGGCTTTTTGTGTTTGTGCATGAATGACGGTTGCGGGAAGTGGAAAAACAAAACAAAACAATGGACGCTGAGGGGTTTGAACCCTCGACCTCACGCATGCAAAGCGTGCGCGCTACCACTGTGCCAAGCGCCCCTATGTATCAGAGTGCTGCCAAGACATTACATTGACAAATATGGAAGAATGGATGCTAACCCTTGCGGTCCGCCTTGTCCGTCGATGCCAACCCCCAACTTCAAATCGGTGCAGAATTTTATGCATGATGAGCCTGTCTTCCTTCTTACTCGGGAGTGATTGCCCGAGGGGTGATGTGAAAATTGATGGGGATCTGGATGCTCTTTTTCGCTCCTCGGTGCGTCTGAGCGTCTCCTGCAGGCTCTAACCCTACCACGATGGTTAAGACAGCGTCTTGTCTGTAGATATCAACTCTCCCGATGAATCCAGATTTTCCTCCGAGCAAGGCCGGGAATAAGCGAAGAAGAGGCACAGCAAAAGATGCTTTACCCGCTCAGGTCAAGCGGAAGAAATCTGCAGAAGCCAAGGAGCAAATTTCCCTCCGGACAGGATCAACAACTGACATATTGACGGTGAACTCAAGAAAAGCCAAGGAAAGCCATGAGGTTTCAAATAAGAAGTCCGAATTGGAGAAGCCCCAGGAGGAAAGTGACGATGAGGAGGCCGATGCGGGGTTGGAGGAGGCTTACGAGCGTAAAGTCCGCCCTAGAAAGCAGGCTGCGACGGGCTTCTTGAAAAGCCAGGAACAGCAGACTGACACCTCTGAAAGCGAGGCGGACGCATCTCGTCTTGTTCACGAAACTAAAGTGAAGAGGGACCGACACGGAAAGACATCGTCGAGAAAGGCACATGATCATGTCCCCCCGGACGAGACGAAGGAGCAGCGTGACGCGCGCACAATATTCCTCGGGAATATACCTACCGAAGTCGCGATGAGCAAGGTATACTCGAGCTCTCTTCTCGTCTTGGCTCCACTTGACTCACGGATAGTCAGTCTGCCCTGAAGCATCTCAAGCGACATATACTTTCTCACGTCCCGGGAGCCAAGATAGAGTCCACACGCATCCGTTCCGTCGCGTTCCAAAAGCCAATATCTACCGCACCTGAGCCACGCGCACACAACCTCGAACGCACGGCCGAATGGCGCGCGGCGAAGGGCGACGATGCTTCCGCGTCACAGCCGCGGTTAAGTTCTCATGACAAGAAGAAGATAGCGTTCATAAATCACGAGCTGCATGCCGAAGCAGACGCCGTCGCGGTCTATGTTGTCTTTGCGTATGGCGTGGAGCTTGCTCCCGAGGAGGCTGCAAGAGATGCGGCTGCTGCGCTTGACAATACGCTATACATGGGTCGCACTCTGCGGGCGGACACCATCGGAGGCGGTGTGGGTGATCCGAAACGCACGGTATTCGTTGGGAGTCTGGATTTCGCGAGCCGCGAGGAAGATCTACGCGCATTTTTCGAAGGCGTCGTCAGCGCAGAGCGCGGACCTCGCAGCGCTGTCACGGGCGACGCCGACTCGGACAACGAGGAAAGCACGAGTGATCCAAACGCACAGGAGACCAAACCGAAGACGTGGGTGACGCGTGTGCGAATTGTCCGCGACAAGAACACGCAACTGGGCAAAGGCTTCGCCTATGTCCAATTTGCGGTGGGTAATCCTCTCGCTCACAGTTACACAAAAAATGACTTGATTGGATCCGCCGAGACAGGACCGTGAATGTGTCGACGAGATACTCGCCCTAGAGCCAGGCAAGCTCAAGTTCGCAAAACGCAAGCTGCGTGTGGATCGTTGTAAAACCTTGCCTCGCTCATCCAAGACGCCCGGGCCCAGTAATCCTCGCGCCGCTGCCACCCCCTCGACGATAGCTCCCTCACGAAGTGCGCGGCCGCCAACAAACCCCACACCGACGGCCGTATTACCGAAGGGCAACCCGGATTTGGGCGCACAGCTGGCACACTTGTCCAAGGCTGAGCGCAAGGCCGCTAAGGCAGTCGATGCAGAACGCGTCGCACGGCGCCTCGCAAAGAAAAAAGCACGCAATACTTTACGGGTGCCAGAGCAGAAGAAGGATCGTATGCGTGTGCGCAAAAATACGGCGGAGCACAAAAACACAGGCGCTGCCGCCCCTCAGAAAAAGAGCCGGGTACGCAGCGAGCGGAGCGTCGCTAGGCGGAATACGAAGAAGTGATAGGGTAGTCGGTGCTCATTTCATCTCCGTATCTATGCGCTATCATCTCTTGTACTACACGATACGTGTCCTTATGAGTAGCTTCATCCTCAAAGCTCTCTTCCCTCCGGGCTCCAAGACGGGTTGTCGGAGATAATGGGACCAACACCTCCTTGCAGCACAGTATCGACAGTCAATGCAAGTGCTGGTGCGATCGGAACAGCTTCCATCGCCCAGAGAGCAACTGCAACGGTACTATATCAAGAATCAGCAAATTAATCCTTTGGGCATCAGGTGAGGGACGAAACGAACTTGGTTCCGTTGTAGTCCAAGATACCCTGATGTACGGGAAACTTGAATTGAGGTCTACATACACGAACGTGATCATCAGCGCTCCATAGAGTCCTCAGACGTAGATGGCGTACCCGAGATTCCCAACGCGCTTGCCCATCATCCACCCATTGACGAATAGGAACGCACGATACGGTTGGGTACTCTCATCGAAAGTGAATGACAGCATCACATCGAAGCCAGCAGGTATTTTCAGAGGAAAGGTTGTTACGAAGAACCCGACCCCTGCAGCACCGTTGGGCAAGCCGACCGAGAAATCCCGTGCCGCCCAATTGCTTGTGTCGAACCCAGGGAGGTGCCATCCCCCGCGCTCGCCGAAGAGTCCGCCTTCGTTCAGCACACCGCGCGTGCGGTCAGGAAAACTATGTGTACAGGAAAGGAAAGGTGAGGGAGCATATTGGACAGGCAAGGATGTGATGCGCACCCTGTGTACCCGCCAATCTTGCCTTGGACTTTCCAAGTGCCGAACGTGCCACTGTTGAGTTTGAAGCCGCGCACGCCGCGCGGAGACTTAGAGGCATTGGTCATGCCTTTTTTTACAAGCTCAGCGGCAAATAGAGGTGGAGGACACAGAAAGGGCCTTACTGCCATCCGTCTGGTTTAGGCCCATATTGTCCTGCAGGATAACACGGCTCAAACAGCATATCTCTGGCCAAGTGTGAGCCCTTACCTGGACGATGGTGATAACGTTGTCTGCTCCGGGTATCAGAGAGCCAGTCGGGAAGGTAAATTGATCGTCGGTCTCTTCCAGAATATGACGGTTGTTCGTCGAGCTATCGCTCTGATATCAACAGAAGGTCACCCCTTGACCGAGCTCATGAACTATACGCACTTGCCATATGAAGTACCCAGGAAATGCGAATTCAGCCAGACGCTAGCAGCGAAGGCTGTCGAGTGTCATGTGGATGCTGGGAAATGGCAGGGCGACGGAGAAATACCTTCGCCACCGTTGATAGAAAGGTTGACCGAGGTCTCTCGACCTGTTGCGTTGAAGTGCCCCCGCCAAAGTACAGTATTCTCGCAGCTGAAATCAGGAATCAGCGACTCACACACGACCTAGGTAGGATTCCACATACAATCCATAGTCACATCCATATAAGACCCGCCTGTCTCCATAGTAGGGCTTGAATGGGATATTTGTCGTCGTATGGTTAGCTATCACCCAGTTGGAGTCGTCAAAAGTCGCCTGGATCTCCGGCAGGCTGTCGCAGAACTTCCAATCCGTAAGACCTGGGACGGTGATTTCCGTACTTGAAAATGTAAGTTGTCCTACAAACGTTCCCGGAAAGCGGGAGAGACTGTTCGTCGCGGTGGTGTTCTTCGCGACGGCCTTGCCATTCCAAGCTACCGCTGTCATCTGAGGTGGACCAATAACCTGGAGAGTGACGCTTGCGTTCAAGTCACCATATAGTGCGAGCGTTCCATCTTCTCCGAGAGAGGCATTCCTTACTAAGTGTGGCCCACCGACCAGCACAGTGGAGTTGGTGCCTATTTGCCAGAAGCTTGCGTGCGGGCCAGTCCCACTGAGCACCGGCCCAAAAAATGTGCCCGCAGTGAGCGAGGTAGAAACCAGCACTAATGAGGTGCTTGTGTCGATGACAGCAAACGGGCCGCCTGCGACGACACCCTCTGGAAAACTGAGGTCGACCCTCGCTGAATGAGAGAGTGCAAGCTCGCCGGGTTCACCGCAGTCGGCAGTGATATACAGCACATCACGGGTGCCAATGTGGCCGGCGAAAAAGATCGGCGCGGTAGACCAGAGAATAAAACCAGACGAGCCGTAGTGGTAATCCGTCACTATCACTTTGGACTGTCGGCCACGAAGTGTGATGTTAGGCACTGTCTGCGGGATGGAGACGGTGCCTGCACTTGTTTGCACAGTCAAATTGAAGGCTGTCAGTGCTCTGCAAGTCATTGCATCAGCCCCCGGGCAGCACGGGGTAGAACGTAGTGAGCATACGTAGATGATGAGTTTGTTTGGCGCACAATCCAGAAGCCGGTACCCGTGTCCAGGTTCTGCAACAACGTTGCGAAGGCACTGGGGTTGGTAATTTTGCCTAAACCTGATGTGCTATTCCCTATCACGTCTGTCTTTATAAACTCCGGCGAACTCCTCAAAAATAGACCCTGGGCTTTGAGCTCTGTGAACTTGGCTGTAATCATGCGCGACTCTTCAACAGCTGCGCCGTAGTCATAAGAGGCTGTACCGAGGCATCAGCAGGTACCCTGATTAATTTTAAATCGACGTTACTGTAGACCCCTGGGAACGGGAGGCCGCCCCAAGAAGTGCCTCTGTGAGAACAGATACGTGAAATCAAGAAAGGAACCCGCTGATGAGGACCCACACCTACCCGTAGAACATATAAAAATTCATCAATTTGGCATTAGAAGCCCATAACTGGCGAAAAAAGACCGATTGGAAATTCGGACCCGTCATCTCTCTACAGGAACCATAGCCGGGAGCCGTTGGCCCCCATGCATCATAGGAGCCGCCTTGAAACTGAATGACATACGTTAGTGTGGAGAGACCTGTGTGCCTACCTGTCGTACCTCAGGAAAGTAGAACGGTTGGCCCGGGTTGGTCTCTACAGATTCAGGTGTCCAACGCCATCATCTTCGATGCAAAAAAGACATCAAACCTTCGTGGTACTCATAGTAATTTGTCACGACAGGATTCCATGAATCCGAGTGAGAGCAATCAAATCCCTGTGGGTATGAGTCCAGACTAACTTATAACCATCAGCTGAGTCACGGCATGCGACCCAAGTGTGTGGTAATTACCCGTATATATCCACTGCGCCCTGGGTGAACTTGTAAGAAACGCGATTGCATAACGGAGACATCAGTTGACCGCACCGTGCCATTAATAAAGTTCCTTCCTTCACCAGGGTCATTATATGTGAGCGGGACAACGACGGGAGAATTATGGTAGGCCGCCTCGAGCTCAGCGAAATATTGTGCATTACCAAACCCACTCTGGAAATACTCATTATCTGAGGGAATTGGTATCTGTATACAGTATCCCATAGTTGGGAAGTCGGCACACACCGATTTGGATCGCTTCACAAGTGATGAGCGTGGGCGTCATCATCCCCCAATCAGAGAACGTGGAGCTTACCGATAACGGGCCCGCCCGCTGTGATCTGATTAGGCGCTGTCTGTGCGATAATGCCCTGGATATAATCTTGCCATGTTGCATTGAAATCTGTGGCGTTCGTCCGTAGGGTGCCTTCAGTTTGGCTGGTTACCCAATGTGCTATTCCCCCCGCAGTTGTTTCCGCATTTATGTATGGCCCGGGACGGAGGACTATCCACACCCCCGCGGCAAGAGCTGCATCGAAAAGGGGTTGAAGAGCACGAAAAGAACCAAAGTCAACGATCCCAGGTGCAGGGTTCAAAAGGCCCCAGTGGGTGTACACTGAAACTGCGTTGAGTCCTGCTGCCTTAATCTTCTGGAGGATATCCAACCAGAGGGGAGGTACGGGGAGGCGGAAAGTGTGAAATTCGCCAGAGCTGCTAGAATCGTAAGGTACCAGCAACTATGGGAACAAGTTCACAAGCTCACTATATTAGGACGCGCTGTCCTTGCAAGATGAGAGTGTAGTTGTCCCACTGTACTTGCTTAGTACGACCATTAGAAGAGAACGCAGTGGTGTGTCCGGAAGGTGACACCTCATGGCCTGTTACGTCTGAAGGGATAAGAGACACAGCTTTCAAAAGTTGGGACCACGCGAAAGACTGTGGGCATAAAGCGGGAGCACAAAATCGAGGGAGGACAAGAATACAGCTGAATACAACGGACACGATGACGAGGATCGCCCGAGTCGGAAGCCATGACCCATTCCGTTGTGGATCACGGCAGTTATGAACCGTAACCATCTTGTCGCGACAAGTGCGTGGCATGCTAGAGTTCGCCAAAGTGTCTCGCGTGGAGCCATGTGACTTCTCAACGGCAGCCATTCTCTCTCAATGCCCTCTCAAAGACTCATATGACTTCGAGGAAGAACCACGAGTTGTTGAGTGTTCAAGTTTAGTTTGTTCGGGTTAACCCGAACATAAATGCTGACGTGATCAGAACGTCAGTCAGGTCGTCTGCGTGTCCGTGTCCCATGATGCACTCGCCACCTTTCTCAGGCTCCGCCTGCTAAAACGACCTTGAAATCCAATGCTTGCCTCGGATATTCGACGTATTTCTGCACCCCCATCTTGGGCGAGCTTCTTGTTCCCGAATGCAGACGTTAATCAACGAAACTAAACTTTGATTGTCAACCAATCCATCTGAGCGCGAAGTTGGACCTGCATCACGACCTGAGCTACATTGATGGGAGGTATTTACGGAATCATGGTGCTCTACGATAGCAAAATAATGACGGCAAGGTCCCCTTGGCATGTAATTTGTTAACATGCATAGATCAGGGAGTTGTGCGATAAATGCAATATAATAACCATCGATTCCATTGATCTGGCCACCTATATCGCGGTAAGCCAACATATCAGACACGAAGCTGATCAACGTTGACAGGTGCCAACGGAGGTATAGATCCCAGCTCCCCTCAGCGCGGAGGAGTGCATCAAATGCCATGCTTGTGGGTTCAACCAGTGGGGATATCAAGACAAGACCGCAGTTGGGCTCGACCCAATTGGTCACTAGCATTAGCATACCAGGGAGACATATCAATTAAAGGACCTGGCTCAGCCCACTGTGATGGAGCAAAGAAATATGAGATAGTCCCTCGGCGGTGATGTCACTGTAACCTGCAAGAATGTGGTGAATGTGTGGTCATAATCGAGAGTAGATGTTGGCAATGAGAGAGGCCTCAATAAAAAGAAGTAACGTCTTCTCCTGCGGTCTCAATGCAGGTCATACTCATTAAAATCAGATATTTTGGAATCATCGGCGAGACAGTGCTGACTGTCTGAGGAAGGAATCGAGAAGAGGATACTCACCTTTCTCATGAAGTTCGTGGGACTGAGTGACTCGGAGCTTGTCGCGACCGCGGTCACGGTGAGAGAGAGAATTTCTGGGTTTGTAAGGCGCAGCTACAACTAAATACAAAGATGGGCCCGGCCCGGAAGAGGACCGATACGATACGTGGGTTTTCAGCGGGTTTATGCCCAGCCCGGACATCTTTCGATTCGTGGAAAATCACGGAGCCTGGTGCGCGTATCTAATACGTATCGGTGACTCGCCTTCAGTTTCAGTTTCTTCTTCATTGTCTCTCAGTCGTGATTAGACATTCTCTTGGATCGTAAATTTTGTTGATTTTTTCAAGTCACGGAACCGAATTCGAAGGAGAAAAAATTTGCAGCAGCACCGGACCGGTTGAGCCAGCAACGCAACAAGAACCGCCAAAAAAAAAAAGAAAACCGCGGCATTTACGTTTGGCTTCAATCTTCAATCTTCGAGTCGAGTTGCTCTCCAAGACTTTAGGCTATGCAAAAGAGAAAGGAACGTACACTTGATATATGCTCCCAGGGTGCGATGGAGGAAGAAGATACCGCTACAGAACATGAAGGCTACGAGGTAGCACGACGGCTTGTCCTGGACGAGCTCGACCTGGAGATTCGGATGGGGCAAAAACTGCAAGAAACGGTTGAGTCACGTATTGCCTGGGCAATGTATCTTCAATCATCCTTGAGCGCTGTGACTGAGAAGCAGAGTACGTTCATCTTCCAGCGGTGAGACACCGCCCGTCATCTTTGTCGCGCTATAGGTTCCGGAACTACAGTTGATACATCCCATACTATCCCCTTTCAACTCGCCGCTCAGGATGCCCTCAACATTGCAGAAGCGCCATTGCTTCCTATCTTATCGCGGGAAGCCCGCTTTCCCACTCGCCCTACTCTCGATGTCACTCCGGCGCCGCCTGCGACCCTGTCCACGAACCCTTATGCTCGTCCCCACACCCGTCACACCCGCCTCAGGCGGTCGCCATCTGCCATCCTTCCTACCCCTAAACTTCTTTACCTTCGTGATTCCTCCACCAATGCGATCGCGCGCCTCCTGTGTCCTGACTGCCAACGAGGGGACTTCCCGCGGGTTCAGAGTCTCTTAAATCACTGCCGCATACAACACGGGCGTGAGTTTGGCAGTCATGATGAGTGCATCCGTGGCTGCGCGGTCCAAGTACCGGCTGAAGAAGAGGCATGGGTCATCGAGAACGGGAGCGAGCTCAGAAATTTCAGCTTGCCAAGCTTGCGAAGGCTGTTTGAGATCGCGGTCGGCAGCGCTGGTAGCCCTTTGGAGATCACAGCGCCAAATGATGCTGCGATAGCACAACGAAGCGACAGCCAAGAAGAAATTCACGCTGTGGAGCGAGACACGCCACAAACCTCAGTGCCCTTGCCTGCCCTTACCAGTACGCACCTCTCTCGGACCCTTGGCCACCATGCCGATACGCCTGATCTTGCACCATTCCTCGGGCGCACACCAAAGCGCCGCGGCATCGCGGCGCATGACGAGAATACTCCCGTGGACATTGACAGTGGCCTGGATGTAATAAGTCAGCGGCGATGGAAGAAGCCCCTTAACCATCGAAGTCGTGCCCGCCCCGCGTTAGATGTTGCGGTTCCTGTCGAAGGACTATTACCCCAGTTTGCCCCCAACGTGACCCCTGTGACTCAAGGCACCCGCTTCCACATTGTTGCGCGTGTAACCGTATCTGACCGTAGTTTGTGGATTCCCATTGGTGGGTGTCACCGTGGCACATGGTTATCCCGGCCAACCTCCATTCCATAGATCGACGTTCGGCTACTGCAGTCGAGCACACACATAGGTGGTGGTTGTCTATTGAGGCACCTACATACGTCCGTATAGTGACCCCATGTGGCTTCTACGGGCGCTGAACTAAGACCGCAGAGCTTACCGCTCAGTTCCATTCTAGAGCGTGCAACTGTCACGTACTCGTCTCCAAGTGATTCTTCGACCTTGACATTTCATGCGCCTTTGGAAGTGTCAGGCCCATCATTCTTCGTGAGCGGAACTACCGCGCACCCGTTCCTCGCGCGACTTCGGCTGGAGTGGACGAGCGGTTCACTAAATCCCCCGCTGGAAGTCGACCACTGGGTTGAAGTACGCGTTGTTTACGTTACATGATAATCAATGCACCACTGATAAACGTAGCTCGACATGCTCCGTGCGGGAGCGCCAGTGCTTGGTGACGAACAAGTTCTGGATGTCGAATTGGATCACAACACCGTGTTTCGCCCTGTTGCTAATTCTACCAAAGCCCCCGATCCTTTGTTTTTGTATAACGAGTCTCGACACAACCAAGTAGAACCGGGGCCTGCGATTCCCGGTATGTCTTCGAGTCACCTGTTGGTGATCGGCGCTTATCTGCCCTTTTTTTTTTTGTTTTCTTCTTTTTATAGGATATGTTGTCCTCCTTAGGTCACTTGTTCCGAAGTTTCCGTTGACATTACGAGGTTTGGAAAATGCATTCTATTAATGTCGCTAAACGCTGAAATTTTTATGCCAGACGCAAAGGGTGGTGCGACAGCCGAACTCCCATACAGGCTAGTGTCCTCTCGGGCGCAATTTCGTGCGCTTGTTCCTGGTCGGCGAAAAGCTATCGAGGTGAGTGACAATTCTCAGCAGTCACAGCCCTGAACATAGTCTTAACTTAGTGGGGTCGGGCACGTGTCCTCCGTGAGGCTTATGAAGAAATTCGGGTGGAGCAGGCGCCAAGAGACGATTATCCTCGGCTCAGTACCGGCGACGTTTTTTCCTGGCTAGCGGACACAGGATTTTCTCATTATAATGCTATGTCGCAATCTATGCCGGTCAACGTGCCCTCCAGAAAGCGGACATCTGAACGAATCTCACCATCAGCAATAGATACGTTCTGCGCAGCCTGTGGTCTCGGTTTATCGCAACATCCCGCGACCGCGACGAAGGCCTCACGGGAAGGACCGAGCCGGTCTACTTGTCCCTTTTCTCCGATGTCGCGCTTACCACTTTTGGATGTGGGTCCCCACGCTTGCGCAAATTCACATGACCACCCGAATGGCCCCGTTCACCATCTCTCAGCTCAGAAAAGGACTTTCCATTGGTCTATCCGAGAAGTATTGGCAGCAACCGACCCAAGTCTAACATTGGCCGTCCGTGGCATTATCGTCGCACTGAAATTGAGTTGTTTCCCAGAGTCGCCCAGGACTTCCATTTCTGGTGACGGGGTCATTACCCCAAGCGTGGACAGCGACAACACCCCCCGGCTGGATTTCTCCCAAATTTCCGAAGAATATGTGTTGCTCGCATCGTCGGCAGTGCTTGCCCTTGCGGTGCGCGAGTTTGCGCATCAATTATTACATCCAGCCATCACTGCCTTCGCTAGTCATCACGCAAGGGGAAGAGGCCGTGCCGTGCTTGCGCCAGCCCACGTCTCTCGTGGCGCGGCTGGCTCGTTCCTAGCACGTGATGGTGTCCTTACTGATCTCCCACCCTCACCCGTCGTCGCCTTGGCTTTGTCCACCCTTGTGCAACACCGGCAGTCCTCCGCTGTCATGGAAACCCTCTGAAACGACATTTCCGGGACGCTCGTTATCACAATTTCACGAAGTGTGAGTGTAGTAGGCACAACTGATGGCTAGGTGGGTATTTTCGTATGAATGCCGTATAGCTTACGAAGCAATTCAGTCCGCATACGATATATATAGTAGGCCCTATTAGCGCTCTACCATGATCGGAGATCCGATCGGTACTGCATTTGTCGAGATTAAAATTTGTCCGCACGAGAAGCCGTCTAGATTCTGAGATCAAGGGGGAGGCGCCCTTTCCATGTGCACTGCACCGGAATGCCCTTTATCCACACTCCGGAAGGAAAGGGAACAAGATGAACGTATTTCAATCCCAGGTCTTCGTGTATAACAACACTCCATTTCTGCCTTGTCTCTCCACATCCTAGGTGCATCCTAGGAGCTCTTCCGGTCGCTACCTCTCCTGTTCTGAACCCCCGATTCTCTTTCTGCCATGGATTTAGGGAGTGCTGTAGGCATTTCAATCGGCAATACCATCGGAGCCACGATCATAGGATGGGGATCCTCGAGTCTGTTCGTCGTAGCATTTCGTGTCCACACCTTATCTTCTCACCTCACGTGTCACAGCATTTTCGGCATGCTTTGCATCCAAGTCTGGACATACTATCAGCGATACCCAAATGACCACATAACGTATAAACTCTTGGTGCGTGCAGCCGGATCCTGCTCACTACATGGGGTTGGCTAACAGTCGAGCGCGCGTAGGTCGCCGCACTATGGTACGCCACTCCGGCGCGCTCTCACTGCCGTTTAGTACTCACTGTGGTCAGGACTCTCGAGGCGGTCCACCAAGCTTTCGTCGGACACATCGCCTGGTTCTACATCGTCGAGTGAGTCCCCCGGGTACTTTCCGATTTGTTTGTAATTCAGCCTCTTGCGCAGAAACCTGGGGAGCGCCATAGTTCTTCTCCATCCCCCAGTATGGTAAGTGATCGGCGCCCATGGTCTGTCACTGACTTTCGCGCTCACTTTGACTTTGTTTCCTAGGACCCTTAGTGTGAGCACTTTTACATGGTTCCATTTTGATGACAGGCCCTGACCGTCCTGAAAAATAAAGTTCCAAACTCTATTAGGCGTGAGTCTCCTAAGTCACACTCTGTGTCCCACATACATCCGACAATGTATTCGTCCACAGTCTTTCGTGGGGACCATCGTGAAGATGTATTCACCTCCCACTCCTACCCACCCCCGAATCTTGACTGACATATGTCCTTCAGGTGTTTCGCTATGCGTGTCTGGAAATGTTAGAATTGCGTTGCTTCTTCGGGGGGAGCATTTACTCAAACAAGTTTTCCAGTTTCGAAAGGGAATTACTTGGTCACCGGGTTGATCGTGGGTCTTGTTCTCGCTCTTCTCCGGAGACTTTTATTGACATTCCTTGCGTAGATGGGCATGACCCTTGCTCAGTTTGGTATGTGGTCAATTTGTGGTGCAACCACTGTCGCCTTGACTTACCACGCCTCTGTCTGAAGCTACCGCTATTGGTATGAACATTCGTTATCTCTATATGAAGTCTTAATCTGATTGATTCTGTGTACAGTGTATACAATAAGATCGTAAATACACTTTCCTTTGGACAGGCCTGCCTCAATGACTGACGCAATTATTTGTTAGCTTCTCTCTTCGTTTGGTTCAGGCAGACCAGATCAAGGTACCCTACTCTGGACATTCTTGATCCAGCTTGAGTAAATAGGAATTCATAGACGCTTGGCTCCATTGCCTTGTCCCTCGGCGTCGTGACAGATGTAATCACGGCCGCATCACTCTCGTACTTCCTTCACAAAATGAGGACAGGGTACAAAAGGTATGCGTGTAGACCCGCCACACACCTACTTGAAGTAAACGAGTAAACTTTGGCAGGTCTGACACGTTGATCAATCGCCTCATCATCTATTCGGTCAACACTGGTCTGATAACAAGGTAAATAACCTTTCAACTGTTTGGAGCGAACGTCTCTGACAGTGTTATTTTGACAGTGTTTTCAGTGCTGCAGTACTGGTGTCGGTAGGCTGCACCTCTAGAGCTTTCCGCATTGCTAGGATTAAGAATTCTCCAGTACAATCTCATGCCGTCTAATCTCATCTTTATCTCCTTCTACTTCAGCCTGAGTAAACGTATGATTTTTCTCTGCCTAGGTAGATGGCCACAGCTGACTTTTTTACGGCTCAGTCTACGCAAACTCGTGCCTCGCAACGTAAGTATCTCCTTCGCGAACGGATTGTACAAGTTCCAATCTGTTTTCTAGTCTCAATACACGACGTTTCGTCCAAGGGAGGGGTACGGATCACGAAGAGGCGACCATACCAACTTTCCTCATGGTTGCCAACACTTTCACGCGCCCACGCTCGCTGCACCCTCAAAGGGAGCAGCGTCAACTCGACGTACCACAGCAAAAAGTATCCTTTGCCTCGGATTCGGACAAGGTAGCTCATTCAACTTTATGGTACCTCCGTTCGCGAACTCGGCTCACCGAACCCACCATGCAGATACCCCAGTTTGCGCAGGCCTGGTAGAATGCTAAGTTTTCTTTAGCCCCGCGGAGATACGCGGCTTGTATTATCACCTGTATTGTACTGACCCGTAATCCTCATCATCGGGCGGACCCTTTGTTCATTGGATTCTCATGTAGAGTATACCACACATTTTGCCGTCTAGGGAGACCTATACACTCACACTCTTTTGATTCTTCGCGTTTGTTCTAGGGTTCTACAGTAGATAATTTCTACATAACCATTGTTTCGGGTGTAAAAAAAAAAGCGGGCAGATCTAAGTTACTTGTAGATATCTGCTACTTTCTTCATTTTCGGGCCTTTTCCCGCCACTTTGTGTTTTTACCATACTTTGTTATACCAACCGAGTGACAAATTATGCCTGACGGAGGGACGCCGCGTTGCCATCGATTCTCAATCATGAACCTGGATCAACTGATAACTGATAGAGGTCCGGGAACTTTTACTGCTACTGTATAACCGGACCCGAACGTTTCCCTTTAATTTCATAACTTCACAGGGATCACCGCTCAGTTTTTAAGTCCAACAGAATACTCTATCGGAAATCCCTGTGGAACACCAATGATGGGGCGCCCTACGCTTCAGAGGTGGCGTGTAGGCACACCATGGCGGCCCCTCGCGGGCCGGGGGGCCTGCTCCCCTTGATTGACGGGAAACCCCGTAATGCTTCTGGCGAGTCAACAGTAAAGCTATCACCGTAACGAGCATCCACCCATACTTCTGGTCAGTGACCCAGATATCAAATCCGACGTTGCGACTGTGACACTTCGATTGACTGACACGCCCGCCGTAAAGCGATCCAAATCGCGAGACTAACGCGGGGCCCGGAGAACTTTCAAGTTCTCACGTTGAGGCTTCGAGCCTTCGAGGAGATGCTACTTCTTAACTAGTTCATGATAATACGCGTACGGGGAGAAAGGTGTGCGACTTTGCGATAAACCTGTTTTTTTTTGGCGTTTTCGTTGTTCAGTGGTTATCACGATTGACTGTATGCACTCACTATCATACAGTGAGGTGCTTTCATGCCTTCACGATGGGAAGATGGTGGCACGACCACGTAATCATTCCGTGCGCCGGTGAGAATCGACAAGCCATGTGGCGCAGTCCTTCCCATCGAATTACGATCCTCCCCCTCCCTCGTATACACGTGGCGGCGAAATTTTGCAGGGTTGCACTGTGTCAAGTTAAGTTTCGTTGCGGAGGCAGGAATAGAAATGGGAGTCCGAGTTGGACTCGGACGTGTCATCTTGGCCGCCACTGTGGTATGCTGAGTATGCGATTACGAACCTCCCAGTGTCGAGGGAAGAATTGGCAGTACAGTAAAAGCGTTTCAATGTTTAAGTGGAGCCAGGGCCATCAGGCACGAATCAGTTGAGTCGTGGCAACGGCTACGTTACTAGTAAGGATTTCCTCCCCACCTCCATTGAATACACAGAATTTGCAAGAAACATGTGAAGGCTGCAAAAAAGCACCCCGGATATTGGGGTACTGTATGAAGTTAGAAATACGGTATTGTTGCAAGAATTGGGATAGGGCCATCAGAGCGCCCACGTGTACCTTGTCTGGGTCAGCTATTACGACACTACTAGCCACGCGTTGCACTCCGAAGAACATTGCCATAAGGTGTGCCACTTACCAAGACATCTCGAGATTACTCGAGTACATGCTTCTTTCCCCTGAACCCTAATCCTTACTGGCGCATCCCTAGCTGGAAACGTAGGTAAGTTGCCCGGGCGCGCGGGGTGCGATCTGTCGCATCCCCCTTGTACGCTGAGAGGAGCTCTCAAGAAACAGCACCCTAAACTCAGGTCCCGTCGTCGCCTCGCACAACAGATGCAGCGGGTTAGTCATCGTACCGAGACGAGCCCGTGAAGAACAAATGGTATCGCCGTCCAAGGTCGCGGACGAGGACGTCAAGGCATTTCAGCAGGAAAAAGACCGATTTGCGTGTATGAAGCCAACTAGCCGATGCACGCTAGAAACTTGGCTCTTGGCCCGGCGTGCATGAAGGGGTGAAGTGACAGGGCCGGCACACCTCGTGCTTCCATGCAGCACGTGCACAATCCATTGTGCCGAAATGGGCACCACACTGGACAGGCCGTCGAGGAAGCGGGGAGGGTGTTACAGCGAAGGGGCGGAAACGCCTTGCGTTCAAGCTCAAAATTCCAATTGTGTAGGACCTTGTGATCGATGGCTAGCGTTGCGCGGGGGGACCCGCGAACCAAGGAACTTACTATGACCCGTCCTCTGTTCACGCAGTGCCCCGACTCGGAGACACGGACGACTCGGAGACGTCGGTCATTGAGCTGGCTTCAGCATGACCGTGGCGTACGCACTAATCGGCGGACAAGGTTCACACTTGATACCGTCTCCACGCGTTGTTATGCGTTTTACCTTCCTTGCATCTGTGAGATGCAAGGGAGCGTGTATCGCCTCAAAATTTTCAGACGGTACAGAACGGTTGCGTGGTAACCTCTGTCACGGTGGCCCGGGTAAGGTCTGTAGTGAGAGCCCCCTGCATCAATGGACCTGCACAAGTCTAGCAACGGGTCTACGTAGAGATGATGCAGGACATGTTCAAGTTACATGCTTATAATAGACCTATTATTCCCAGGAGTTAAGCTGCAGATCAGCCCGACTCGGACATTATCATGATGACTGCAGTGCTCCTCACGCTAATACATTGGCAACGCGCACTTTGCCAGTATCCTGATCACGCCTGATGCATACTAAGGACCCGCAGTTTTGCACAAGTCTGCGTCGTTGCCCAACCACGGCTCAGCCCAATTTCGCAGCGGACTCAGCCCCAGGTAAAGATGCGAACACATCGGTAAAACGTTTGGAAACTTGAAGAACCCACGCGAAATCCGGAATCCCCACGTACCCACCTTGATCTGAACCGCCACTAGATGAAGTGAGAGTTTGAGACAGACGTCCAAGAGGCCTGGTTCGCAGGGCCCTACGCAGGTAAGGTACGTATATGTTTGGCCCGAATTACGCCCATCTCTGCATGGAAGATGGCTCGCGATAGCCCATGTTAGACATCTCCGTCGTCTCGCTGAAGGTGTTCGAAGCAACATGCGCTGTTGAACATCCCGCTACTCTGGATCATTCTGTCTAAGATCGTGAATAGGGACTGTAGCGTCCAGTTCGACGACCATACGATGTTCAAACAGTAGAACATCCCGCTCGCGATGATCGAGATCAGGACGCGCAGGGCAGGCGGGTGTTGTGTGCACATTTCGTGCCAAAGGCGTGGCATGCGGTCCAACAGTCCAGGTAGTCGCTGCCAGTGGACGGCGAGGATGGGTGACGCTTCCTCTGTCCTATATTCTCAGGCCTCTCCGTTTGTCTAATCTTTTCAGGCTCAAGTTGCGCTTGCTCATCCCGAACGCTCCTTCACTTTGCTTACCGTCTACCCATTACGGAGTGAGCACGCACAAAAGAGTACAGGATTTCATTTCCTGTATATATTATAAAAGCCCTATATTTTGTGCAGTAGGATCAACCAAGTACCAGGCTAAGGTAGTTCCCGAGCACCTCGCCGCGCAAGTTACGTTTACGCTCAGTAGTTGCCGCCCTCATCGACGAGAAAGCGTCCTTGCGTCCTCATGTCCTTTGTGTCTTTTATTCATCTCTCGGTTCTCCCTGCCATTCCTATGTACCAGCTCAGAACACGTGCGGGTCTTGTGTTTCGCGTTCACTCAACACCCTGTTCCAGGAGTGGTTCCACGATCCAGTCTTGCCCTTATTCTTTGTAATTACAATTATTACATTGGTACAGTGCTGGACCGAAGACTTTGAAATTTTGAATACGCCAACTCCTCTGGCTGGGACATGCTTTGTGCGATGGTGCATTCACATCTGTACCGTGCTCCAGTAAAGTCGCACAGCGATGTCTGAAAGATATAGGAACACACTCTATGCGTCCGAAGAGATCCCTGATGCGAGGCTATATAGAGGTCACGTGTAAGGACACGACCGTGGATGGTCACGTGGGTACAGTTAATGACGCATTGGCGGTTTGCCCTCGCCTCTGCGTTCTTACCTGAACAAGAAGTTACCACCATGGGTATTAAGGGCCTCACGGCACTGATCTCTGAGCATGCCCCAAGGGCTATTCGTGTACGCTGCCCCCACACAACATTCAAAGTTCCTTGACATGACGCGAAACCTGATACACAGGAGCACGACATCAAGCACCTCTTCGGTCGCAAAGTCGCAATCGACGCGTCCATGTCCATATACCAATTCCTCATCGCCGTGCGCCAACAGGACGGGGAAATGCTGACGAACGACGCTGGCGAGACGACGAGGTGTGTTCGCGTTCTCACTTTTTTTGTTGTTCATCCCTACGCTTGCTCTGACGTCGGCGCATGGCATTCCAGTCATCTGATGGGATTTTTCTATCGCACCATTCGAATCGTCGAAAATGGCATCAAACCTGCATACGTTTTTGATGGCAAGCCACCAGAGCTCAAGGCTGGTGTGGTATGTGTTCCCCTCGCCACTCTCACGTACCTCGAGGAGACTGACAGCGCGACTATTTATAGCTGGCAAAACGGTTTGAAAAGCGCGAAGAAGCAAAGGCAGAGGGTGAAGAGGCAAAAGAGACTGGTTGGTCGGCTCCCGCCTGCATTTTGCGTCGTAGCGATTGCTCATACCCGTCGTAGGCACCGCGGAGGATGTGGATCGTTTCTCGCGACGGACAGTAAAAGTGACTCGTGAGCACAATGAGGAATGTCGCAGACTCCTCAAGCTTATGGGTATCCCAGTCGTAGTAGTATGGTCCAACCTTTTACACCTTCACCTCAACTCTAATTGTTTCCAAGGCACCTTCAGAAGCAGAGGCCCAATGTGCGGAGCTCGCTCGTGGTGGGAAGGTACTTGGTCACTCCTGAGAGTTGACCATTGACTCAGTTCAAGGCACAGGTGTATGCGGCAGGGTCAGAAGACATGGATACACTCACGTTCAATACTCCAATCCTATATCGCCATCTCACGTTCTCAGAGGCAAAAAAAGAGCCAATCAGCGAAATCAACCTAAAGCTTGCCTTGGAAGGACTCGAAATGGAGATGTCGCAATTTATTGACTTGTGCATCCTACTTGGCTGTGACTATCTCGAACCGATCAAAGGCATTGGACCCAAGTCTGCGTTGAAACTTGTACGTGAATATGGTGGGCTCAAGGGTGTCTTGGAGCATTTGCGTGAAAAGTATGGACCTTTCTTGACCAAGTCTCATACCTGGCTGATGACGAGAATAGGCAGGCAGAAAAGGAGGAGGCTGCAGCAGACAAGGAAGACGGGAAAAAGAGAAAGGGAGGGGTTCAAGTCCCAGCAGAGTGGCCATGGGAAGAGGCAAAGAAGATCTTTGAGCAACCAGACGTGACACCTGCAGACCAGATAGAAGTGGGACAATCATTTCCCTATCTATGTGGCTTGTTACTAATCCATTGAGCCACAGTTGGAATGGGAGACACCAGATGTCGAAGGACTAGTCGATTTTCTGGTGAAGCAGAAAGGTTTCAAGTTAGCTTCACTTTACATTTACTAATTACGTGCCGACGATGCTAATATGGGCGCATTAGTGAGGAGCGCGTTCGGAAAGGGGCAGACAAGCTGGCCAAGTCGCTAAATGCGAAACAGCAGGGTCGGTTGGATGGCTTTTTCACCGCAACACCCAAAACGGCAGCCCCGAAGAAGGCAACTGCCAAGGACGGGAAAGGGAAAGACGAGAAGGGCAAGGGTACGAAGCGGAAGGTGAGTTCCTGCCCCGCCTGCCCCGTGCTTGCTGCATATGCTTAAGTGTACTGTACACTAAAGACGGAGGAAAAGGAGGCAACGAAGAGCGGTAAAAAGTCTAAGACTAAAAAGTAAATTATCATATTATTTTGATTCTACTCTGTATACGGACATGTCACTTGTATCTATACTTATGATGATGGTTGCCGCCAAGAGCAGCGTTTTGCTCGAGTACACGTATTCGCTGTTATGACTCCGGGTGAACCCCCTCTTGAACAACAACCATGCGCGTCGCCGTCGTGGGCTCTGGTGTGACTGGTCTCGCTGCAACTTGGGTATGCTTGCCCTGCTCTTCTTGACATGATGCCCGTTTGCTACATTGTGTCGTCTCCCAGCTTCTCAATGAGTACTCTCCCCATCAAGTGCACCTCTTCGAGGCCGACGACCGCCCCGGCGGCCATGCGAACACCGTGCGCGTCTTAGTTCAACCAGGCAAAGAGCCCGTCGACGTCGACACGTACGCCGGGATTCTCATCACACTCGCCCGTCCGCATGCTCACATCGTAGACCCTGCCCAGCGGTTTTGTACGTGTCTAGTGGCCCGCTCGCTCACCTCCCAGGTCGTTCTTCCGCAGCTTGACTCTGTATGCTCGTCCTCGCAGATAGTCTTCAACCCGCCCACGTACCCCAACTTTCTCCGCTTCCTCAAGCTGCACCCCTCCATCGAGATCGTCAAGACTCAGATGACGTTCAGCGTCTCGCGCGACGGCGGCGCGTTCGAGTGGGCCGGCGACGGCCTGCGCAGCGTGTTCTGCCAGCCCAAACGCGTTTTCGACCTCGGCATGTGGCGCATGTTGTTTGACATCATGCGTTTCAACGCGTGCGCGGTGCGCTTGCTCGCGGACAAAAACGACGACTTGTCGATCGGGGAGTACTTGCGGAGGGAAGGCTACTCGTCCCGGTTCAGGGACGACTACTTGATTGTATGCCCCAATTTATTTATTTTTCCCTACGTGATGAGTCTGATCGTCCTTGGTCGCGCGCTCGTAGCCCATGACGGCTGCGGTGTGGAGTACCCCGCCAGACGTATGCACCATCGATTTCCCGGCTAAAACCCTGGTTCGATTCATGTACAATCACCACCTCTTGCAAATCACCGGAAAGCCATCGTGGCTTACCATCAAAGGTGGCAGGTAGGTCTAACTCGTTTTAATGAACTCTTCCCGTGCCGTTGCCGAGTTTTGCTGCAAGTAAGCAGTACGTTGGCTCGGTACTCGCCAAATTGCCCGCCGAGCAGCTGCACCTCTCCACACCTGTGCACGCCGTTTCGTCCGCTGGAGACGGCTTGATCCTCGAGACCGCCGCAGGAGCACGCGAGGAGTTCGACCACATCATCTTTGCGTGCCACTCCGATGACGCGCTGCGCATCCTCGACGCAGGCGGCGGCGCAACGCCCGCAGAGCGAGAAGCCCTCGGCGCGTTCCGGTGGAGTAGGAACGAGGTCTGGCTGCATTCCGACGAGAGCGTGGGTCTTTCACTCTCCATGAACTCGTCCGTTGGAGAAATGGGCAGCTGACTGGCAAGCGTGGGGCGGACCGAAAAAAAAGCTAATGCCGCGCTCGCGCCTCGCGTGGTCTTGCTGGAACTACATCACGCGGACGAGCGTGAACGAGCAGGGCGTCAAACGAGCGAACGACCCCCAGGTATCCTTGTACGTCAAACCACCCCCCGTCTCCCCAAAACTCACCCACCCCACGCACACTTCTCACCGCAGGACATGTACGTGGAACGTGACTTGAACCTTGACCTCTACAACTTGCCTCTTGCTTCCTCAGACTGGATGAACGACCTGCAGAGCCTCTCCGCCGACAAACACGGCCACCTCTTCGCGACGCTCAACCCGCTCTCCCCGCCCTCCCCCGCGCGCACCCTAGGCCGCTACGCCTACTCGCACCCAGTGCTCTCAAGCGACGCAGTGCGCGCCCAGCGCGCCCTCGCGCAGCTCAACGCGCGCGCCACCGCCACCGCCACCGCCACGGAGAGCGGGGCGGCCAGCGGGCCCAGCGGGCGGGGGCGGCACCGCGCGTTCGCGGGCGCGTGGGCGCGCTACGGGTTCCACGAGGACGGCTTCGCGACGGGCTTGCGCGCCGCCGCCGCGCTGCCCGGCGTCGCGCTTCCGTTCGCGATCGCGGATGCGGACGTGGAGCGCGGCGAGCCGCGCGTCGGCGGCGGGGTGGCGCGCGCGTTTGACGTGCTCGAGGCCGTGCGGGCTTGCGCCGCGCTTCTGGTCGGAGGGATTCTGCTCGTGGTGGCTGCGGCGCTGGGACCGGTAGGAAAGAAAAAGGGAAAGAAGGTGGAGTAGAAACGACGCCGGGGGCTGGGGGTTTCGTCTAGGTTATTACTTTGGAGGTACATTGCTGGTCGGCCGTCATTTCTCTTACTAGTAGCGAGTAGGCGTGCGACGCAGGAGAGAGATCCGCAGTCACGCAAAGCACATGGTCAAACGAAGATGTAATTTTGGCCGTCCATAAGATTATTGTTTATGCGTGCAGTACAAAGAATATTTCGATTAAGGTGTGCAGCCTGCCATCATAGCTTACTCTTCGTGAACTGGGCTTCCGTGACGCCCTTGCCCATCGCGGCGGTCGACGAGACGCCCCCGGTGACCGTCTTCAGGAGGTTGTCAACGTAGTCTGCGCCGCTCCACTGCGCGCTATTATCAGCCCCTCCCCATATTCTTTCCAGTACAGAAAAACAGTAGACGCGTACCTTCTGGTGAGTGAGTATCTCCGTGCCAAGCTCGCGCTCCTTCCGTTGGATAAGCTCGACGTATGCCTTCATGCCCTCTGTCGCGAATGCCTTTGCGAACAGGTCTGAGATGTACCCGTTCGAATGCAAGCCGCCAAGCTGTAATGAGGAGTGAGTGCGCATTGTAAATGATAGAAGAGCAAGAAGAAAAAAAAAATGCAAAAATTCGCACCGTGATGAACTGCCACACAAACCCGAGCTTTCCGAGCTGCCACACAAACTCCTCCATATCCCTGTCGCCCAGCCCAGCGGCATCCCAGTTGAAGCTCGGACTCAAATTGTACGCGAGCCACTGGTCGGGGTACGCTTTATGCACGCCCTGGGCAAATTTGCGCGCCTGCGCGAGGATCGGCTGCTTCGTCTCCATCCACAGCAGGTCCGCATACGGCGCGAACGCGACCGCGCGATTGACCGCGCACTGCGTGCCGCCCTGGTACCGGTAGTACCCCTCGACGGTACGCGGCGCGTCCCAGTCCCAGAACGGCGCGCTGCGGAGACCAAACTCTCCCTGAGCGATGGCGAGCGCCTCGACGCGCGACGCGTGCGCGACACGCGCGGCGAATCTGTCCAGCGTCGCTGGGGACGCGGACGTCTGGGCGCGGAGAGCGTCCGCGAGCGCCTCGCCGTAGAGCTTGATCCCGGCCTGGGCGAGCCAGCCGTCCTCGACCGCTTGCAGCGCGTCGCCCGTCGCGCCGCGTGCCGCGGCCTCGTTCATGACTTCGACGAGAGGACGCGCACCCGCGTTCGTAGAGCCGAGGATGAACGGGTGGTCGCGCGTGTCGACGTTGCTCGTGATGAGCGTGGCCGCCTCGGAATCGGTTCGCGCGACGACGAGGCACTCGACGCCCATGATGTCGAACTGGAGCCGGATCGCGACGAGCCTGTTGATGTGCTCCTGGATCGGGACGAGCACCTTGCCCGCCATGTGGCCGCACTTTTTCGTGCCCGGTGCTTGATCCTCGATATGAATGCCCGCGGCGCCTTTCTCCACGAAAAGCTTGGCGAGCTTCATGGTGGCCGTAAGACCGCCGTGGCCTGTGTCGGCATCTGCTATAATGGGGCGAAGATAGTCGACCGCGGGGGTAGACGCAAGCTGCGCGTCGCTCATACGAGAGCGCTCTTCGCGTTGCTTGCGGTCGTGGAAGAGCTGAGCGGCGAAGATGTGCTCAACCTTATTGGGCACAGTATTATAGGGGTAATCTTGGAAGACGCGGATCATTCCTGGTCTTAGTGGACGAAAGTTGATGTAAACGCACCAGCAAGGTCGGGGCCAGGTTCGTGTGTACTGGACGCGGTGCTTGATGATTGCCAGCCAGATATATAGACCGTCTCGAGATATTTTGCCATCTGAGTAACTTGTACGGGGTCCAGCCTGAAATGCCTATTGAACGTCACCACCATGGCAGCAAGGGGAGGCGTGCCGTACGCTCCGTATGTGTGAGAAGGTGTGCGTCTCTTGAAGTGCTCTGCAAAGAGACCATACGCTTTCTTGGCCACGAAATCGGCGGGATATGATATCCCGAGCCTTCCACGCTTTGAAACGACGTCAGCGGCTGTGTATGGCCGCTTCACCCTTGCGAAGCGAGGGCTCTACGAGGTTCGTGAGATTTAAGCCGACGGTGGAGACGATGAAATCATGCAAACCTTCCACCAACGCTCTACTTGAGCGACCTCAGCGTTGAGTGCGGTTCTCTCGCTCGACATGACGTTGGTTGGGTCAAAACACGGGTGAGATGAGTTGATTAAAAGTTATAAGTAGTGCGGTGCGCGGTGCGGAAACGGAAAAGGAGCCGCTATTTCCCAGTTTGGGATGTTGCGCTCGTGCATGTGATACTTTTGGATGACCCGCCTTCTTGGGGGCCAGAATTCCGCCCATCATCACGCACCTCAAAGCAATCTCGAAGACGGCCCGATGTTGCAGAAGATGCCCACAAACAGTGGGAAGATAAAGTCTATATGGACCAGTGGCCCCGAGTGCTACCAAGAAAACATCACAAAAGCATATGCGACGTGCCTTAGGTAGCCGGCATTGCTTCGGGCACGCACAAGATCCGTTTCCACGAAATCATGCTGCAATTGCAATACAGGTCATGCGCTGTGCACGGCCCCACCATGGAATATAGATTACATAGGTGGACCGGCTGTTTTCCTGGCTTGTAGCCCTGGGGACGTGACACTACCGGCGATCACCGTCGAAAACCAAGTACGCCAGTCCATAGCGTACTACAAAGGCAACTACGCTCCCCATCACCTAACAGAACAGCATCGTCAATAGTCACATTCATGCATTGAGAGTAGCTGAGAGTGGCACCTGAACCGCCATAAGAGCCTGTGTCAGGCGCTTCTCGCGCATAGGTCCCAAGCGCAACACCAACACGTTCAAAAGCGTCAGGTTGGTCGCCTCAAGGATGGTCCCATCCGGGAGCGCGGTCAGCTCCGTACAGCCAATTCTCGCTAGTATCCGCAGCACCACGGTGGACAGCCGCGACGGCCGCTTCAGAAACTGGGCTTTGGATGGGTGCAATAGGTGTGTGTCCGGGTCGAAGCTGCGACACATGCAAGTTAGTACCCACAGCTACAGACAGGCGGGTCCATACCGGGGGACGCGGTGCCGTGGGCACGGCACGAGCCCGAATAGCTGCGGGCAGGAGAGGACAAAGTTAAAGATCTGTGGGAGGAAGAAGAGGAGCAGCGTCTTGGAAAAGTGTGCCTGAATGCCCACGACCGCGAATGCCATGCCTGTCACATAGCAGAGCGTATCGCCCGGGAATACACGCGAGGGGTACCTGTTGGTCTTATACATCAATACTGGCGCAGATGGAAGGTGGCTTTTTCCCACCAGTTGTGGTATAAAAAGCCAAGACAGACACCCACGAGCGGCAACATGAAGTACAAACTGAAGAGGTGCCGTTCGACTAGCTCCGTACTGCCATATGCCATACCTGCGCTCCAGACACCACCAACTTCGACTTCCGCGCGACTCCCAAGAAGATGTAACGGAATACGGAAATCGGTCGGCCAAGGAAGGTATAAGAGGTCGTTAAGGATCACCGAAAGTGCAATTATGAGGGCTTGCGAGGCTTCGGACCCATTTATACCAGCGAGGATGTTGATGCTATTAGTTGAGAAGATAGAGAGGAGCGACATATACAAGTAGTATAGAGGGCCTACGCTCCGCAAGCGTCAACACGATCATTCGAAGAAGAAAGAGAGGCAACGTACCGAGATTCAGGAGGGAACCGAAGAACGGCCGGAAGGGAATAGGTACCACGATGTGAGTGTTTCCGTTGTCGGCATAATAGACCATCAGTAGTGGGATGGATGCGATGATAGGAATAGGTATCTTGTGTCTCCAGCGGATATCAAAGATGTCATCCAGGAAGCCGAGGACAGTTGCGATAAGGAGTGAAAGAAGCGAAGACAAGTAAACTGAAAGCTGTGCAGTCTCTTTAGCTCATGTGTGGAGGAAAGGGAATATCGTACTTGATAGTGAGGAAACGCATTGATAACTATACCCTCGCGGACGGTATACTGAGCTTGTGATCCATTCAAAGAGACGGGAGAGAACGCAAACGGAATAAATAGTATCAACAGGAGAATATACACCGATGCGCAGACGAGTCCCATGCTTTCAGGTCTATTCATCAGGGTTAGCAAGGGCAACGCGTGGCACGTTGGAAAGCAAGGGACACACATCGGCGTGCTGTACGTCTTCAACAAGTCTCGACCTTTCAGATTGGCTTTAACGAACGTTGGACCCAAGGCGGGTACGAGATAGATGGTAGCGAGCAACGCGAAGATAGAAAATCCAAAGGAAACATAGAGCACAGGCAGTGGAGGGACAGGATCGACATAAGGGCGTACGACAAACCAGGCCGCGACGGGGACGAGTGAAAAGAGCAATACGGATGGCAGATGGCGTGCACGTAGCGTTTCGGACATTTTGTGAGTGGTTAGTGCATGGACGTGTATTCCCGAGGTTTGCCATCACACTCGGACATGCGCGCTCGATGATGTGGCCAACTGTATATGCCCAATCTCCACGACTCCACGACCGCCTCGTCCTCCTCCAGACCGGCTTCAGCTGCTCCGGAACACCTCAACAATACAGGATGTAGGATTAGATATTCCGAGGGAAATGGACGGGGAGTCTACGGTAGGTCGTCAGGGCCGCCACCCCCGTGCCAAGATGGGTCTAACGGACGTCTACTACATCGTTATCTATAGCGTCCAGGGCTATACCTGCGTATACGTTGCTCGAGATCAGCCCAGCATTATTGTTCACTGCTGAGGAATACGAGGCGCATGGAAGACACACAGTGCTGGACCACTACACATTTAAATGGAGAGACGGAAGGATGGCCCTCGCCCTCGGTCTCGGTGCGCCCAGAGCTACACATGCACCTCTCCGGGGTGTCCGATTACCTTGTTCAGGTTCCTTATTCAACCACTCCGACTGCCCGAACGTCTCTTATTCCATCGATACCACCACGGAGTCAATCCGATATACAACCGTGCGCCCCGTCGAACCCGATGAAGAGCTCTGCATCTACTATGGGCCCAATCTCTGGTTCGAGCCCGCAGGGACCTCCTCCGAATCGACTTGCGCAGGCACAGAACTCGTCGAGGACTCGGATGGCTGGGGCGGACTCGGACTTTCCGCCCTCGTTGATGAAACGCCAAACCATGTTCTGGAGGAAGATACCCCCGACCCAAAGGAGATTCTGCCCGACGACGACCTCCCGTTCACCAGGGTCAAGCTGACCTCCGACGAGGACGACGAAGAAACTTTAGAGACCGTCCGCACAGGTGAGCATGTCCCGCGCTTCCCCGCGCGTCTCCTGATGCCCAATACAAGTACAGGCATGGGCGGTGGATATCCCGGACCCACGACACACCACCTCAGCCCTAAAGTACATATCCCGCCGTCCCCATTCTACCCCCTCCTCCTCCTCCCCACATACTGACTTCTCCTTTTCCCTCACACACCCCTCCTTTAGATGGCTCAAATCCTCAGGCATTGACACGCCGACCCTCGCGCACCTGAAGCGGGTGCGCAAGTCCCGCACCGGCACACACTCCACGCTCCTCCTCACCAGCACCTCGCCCACCGCCCCCGAGCTCCCCCCCGAGCTGGACCTCGCCCCGCCCTACCAGCTAACCGTACCACGAAGCGCAGCGCTGACGCCCGCCTCGCTCGCGCTCAAGAACGCGCTCTGGCCGACGGTCTTCGCGCCGCGACGCAAAGGCGAACCCGAGGACTGGACGCGCGCGCGCGCGCACTGGGCCTGCGCGGCGATGGCCCGCGTGGTGCGGGAGGCGCGCGCGGCGCAGGCCGCCGGAGAGGTGCGTTTATTTATCCCTACGCTGGTCTTCAACACCCGGTCCCCTGCTACTACTACCCACACTTATATATGTAGCTTCCCATCGCGTCGTACGTCCCCGCGCCGCCCGAGGAACCCGCGTGGGCGTCCTACCTCGCGCGCGACACGCGCGTCTCTTCCGCGCACCCCCTGCGGCACGCAGTGCTCAACGTCGTGCGCGCGCTCTCCGGCTCGACCAGCACCGTCGCCTCTGCGACCACGATTGCCACGGGGTCCCCGTCCCCGTCTCCGTGCCCGTCTACGTCCGCGTCAGCCAAGAACGGGCAACATTACCTGCTCACATCACGCGCACTCTTCACGACGCACGAACCGTGCGTGATGTGCTCTATGGCGCTACTGCATTCGCGCGTCAAGGAGGTCTTCTTCCTCGTTCCGATGGGGCGTACGGGCGGGTGCGGCGGTGCTGCGTGTGTGCCCAAACTAGAGGGTGTCAATCATCGATTCGCGATCGGGCGGTGGAAGGCGGGTGCCGGGGGTATCAGCGCAGAGGGGTTGGAGATTAATGAGGACATCGATTCATGAGCCGTGTGTCTAAATAGAGCAGACGAGGTTTAGACTTGGTGATTAACGGAATATGTAGCCCTCAGTTTTCTTGTATCGACAAGTTTTATTTCCCTCTCTCCCTCTCTCTATACTCCTATTACAGGAACGGCTTTTAAGTTAACTCTATGAGCAGATGTCAAACCAACATACAAAGAATAGCGCATATCATGGGCCACGAATCACAACAGTACACCTCAACCTCACTCTCTACGTCTTACAATCAGAAGTGACTCTTCACTGGCCGGGGATCCCACATCTGCTCTTTGATGTACGTCAGAAGCGTGTTGTCCGTCACATGGCGGAGCGCCGGTACGCCGTCAACGGACTATTGGAAGGGGTGGCCCAAGTCAGTTCCAGCATTCCCCGAAAATGCCTGGTTCGATACTGTGACGTACCGCATTCTGCGCGGCCCGAACGACAGCGAGCGCGATCTTCGCGCTGATATCCCGGATACGGTCGAGGCGCGGGTACACAAGCCCAGCTGCACGCTCATTCGCGTCGAGCGAGCCAGCGAGCGCAACGGACGCCTGCTCGACCATCGAGTCCGTTACCCGGCTTGCCTTGGAAAGCAGTGCGCCGAGACCGAGACCTGGGAAGATGTACATGTTGTTACCTTGGCCCGGCTCGAAGGTCTTCTCTCCACGCGAGATGGGCTGGTACGGAGAGCCAGAGGCAAAGATGACGTTGCCATTGGTCCTACATGGCCCTCTCAGTCAGCGCAGGAACGAATGGCTTGCAAAGGAGAGGGGATTACCAGTTGATAGCATCTTCATAGTCGACCTCACTCAGCGACACCGGGTTCGATAGCGGGAATACGATCGGACGCGTGTTGTGCATTGCCATCGCGTCGACGACTTCTTTTGTGAATGCATTCTGTAGGCACAGAAACTCACCAGGGGGAACCGGGTTAACAATGAGATACTTACGCGGATTGTGCTTAAGCCGAAAAGCGCGGTGGGCCTCACATGGTTAATGATATCGACCAAGTTCGTCAATGGAGGACCTTGGTAGTCAGTGCGGGCGAAGACTGCACTTCTGGTAAGCGAAGGAACATTCAGAAGCACTTGACTGACACTTCTTGTGTTCTTGGAGGCCTGGGCGACCAGCGGTAATCAAACCCTTCGAATCGACGGTCTATGGATCTCATGAATAACGTGCGCACACATAGAGCAAAGCAATGCGGATATACCCAGATCTGTTTCGTGGCTTCAGCCTCGCTCAAGCCCTGGAACCTAAAGAATGACAGCAGCTGCTTCGCAACACCGATACCCGCGGAACCAGCGCCTAAGAACAGGATCCGATGTTCAGCGAGTGGCCTGCCGGAGGCCTCCGATGCGAGGTGGGCCGCGTTCAGGAAACCCGATAATACAACCGCACCCGTGCCTTGAACCTAAACCACCCATGATTACATAAGCATCGGAGGTTATCATGATCCTGCCAGATGCTCACGTCGTCGTTGAAGCAGCGATACTTCAGACGGAAGCGGCTGAGATATTTGAATGCGTTGTCTGTTGAGAAGTCCTCAAACTGCACGAGCAGGTTTGGGAAGGTTTCCTTCATGGCCGCCATGAACTCGTCCATGAACTCGTCCATCTACAATTCACGTGACTCATAGCACACGGATGCCAGGCTGGGATAACGTACCTCCTCCGGGGATGGTCGCGGGCGGCGCACGCCAATGTACAAAGGATCATTGAGGTACTTCTCTGTCGATGTACCCAGATCGAGGCAGATTGGCACCTACAAATTGGCGTCGGCGTCACGTCGACAAGCGCACAAAGGATGAAACACACCGCTGAGGACGGGCGAATGCCTGCGCCGGCAATGTAAAGATCGCTGCCCTCGGTCATCTTGTCAATTCCTTTCGGCTTCCGGCAGACCGGAGTAAGTACTCACAGCTTGCCTACCGCGATGGGAAGCCCGTTTGCGCCGAGGTCACCAAGACCCAGGATGCGTGAGCCGTCGGTCACAACAGCGATCCGAGCCTCGCGGACGTTAGGCCATGTGGCAAGCACTTCACGGATGCGGCCCTTCTCCCCAATGGAGACATACATGCCTTCCGGACGACGCCAGATGTGTGAATAATTGGTGCACGCGTCACCGACCTACAATACCAGACAGCAAACTGGGATGAGTATGTGAGCGCCAACCAGATGTGTATGCTTACAGTCGGGGTGTACAGGATAGGGACCATTTCCTGTAGACGACAAGCAACAGGTCAGCGAGGTTGATAGAACAGACACGAGAGCTGATACTTTCCCGCATGTTGTCATAAAGCAGAGTGTAGAAGAGGGAGGGGTCACGGTCCTTCAGGCCATTGAGATAGATATACTTCTCAAGGTTGTTATGTTTCGACCGCAGCTGGGCAAGGCAACGCGAACGATGCGTAGCCTGCGAGAATGCTGGGGGAGGCACCTTTGCGAGGAGCTTGGTCGCGGTAGCGTTCCGAGCGACATTGACACTAACTTGGGCAGTCATTACGATATAGTGAGGAAAGGGGGGGCGTTAGGAGAGATGAATGAATAGATATGAATATGGTCTTATATGCAATGACGGCAGATGCAAAATAGTTGGGGATTGCTCCTCTGGGGAAACTACGGACTGTGGGGTGTTGTCAGCGCACGGAATTCATCCAGGCCCGGGTTAATGTATGCCCCCGAATAACTTTTTACGGTGGCCCACCCCGGCACTGTGCCTCACACATTCCTTGTATGATATCATTTCGCCACGTTCCGTAAAAGTCCGTATGATTGCCTAAGTCTCGACGTGGCCGGTGTCAAGTTAGTGGTCCCGTGTTTCGCCGTTTCGCCGATAGTCGGGTCGGGTTACCACCAAAACACACCCCGCCTTCACAAGTGCGACCCAATCCAGGAGTGCACAAGCGTCCGAAGTCCGCGTAGTAGTTGATCGAATGTGACGAGAGAACAATGTAGACACATATGGTGACGACCTAGATTAGCACTACCAATCATAAAGACCTCGCTCGTGGAGTCACAAGGGCATCCACACTGTAATCTATAGCTGATTAGCCACGTCGATTCACCCCTTCGATCAACACGGTACGCCCGCACCTAAGCCATTCGTCCCAACGGCACCGAGAAACACACCCCAACTACGCTCGCACTGGTCCCGAACCCCTTAGCTTCAATTCACCAGAACTCCTTCCTCTTCCTACGGATTTCCCTGATGAGCGCGGCCTTCTCGCCCCACTGCGAGCGGGCCTTTTCGTGCTCCCGATCTCGCTTCGCCAACACGACCCGCTGCTCAGAACGCCTCAGGGGCGCAACATAGCTCACAAACGCGGGAGAGCATCCAAATGTATTTGCAAGCACCCTGCGCGTGTTGGATACCGGATCCTCCGTCCGCAGGCGCCGTATCTCCATGATCGTGTCTTCTGGCAGGCGTGGAGCTCCCAACTTGGGCGTTGCGAGGGGTGGTGGCAATGTAGAACCTGTTGACGGTGGTAGAGGTTCTGTACGTAAGAGGGGAGAGGATGGGTTGACCGTGTAAGAAAGCGGTGTCGGTGCGGTTGGCGGTGGACGATGAATGAACGTCAAGTTTTCAGGGAGCGACGTGGCCACTGCGTTGGGATTATTCAAGAGTGGATCAGAGTGCCTCATCGGCGGCTTTTGAGGAAGACGTGTCGCATAACCACGGGTAAGAAAGGGCAAGCGTAACCGCGGGTTCATCGTATACGACGTTGCGGACAGTATCAGGCCTAATTCAGTCAGTTGGGACGGATTGCATGTCATGTATGTTTTAGGAAGCCTGTTCTCACGCTTATATGAGGAGCGTCCCACTTGCTTACGTACGGTCGGGCCCCCGCGCACCTACTATGCGGTCTTTATTATGGATCTGAGGCTAGGCCGAGACTGGCCTCTTGAACCTGGAGTCTGACGCGACGTTCTTTGACTGGAAAGCAAGAACACTAGCCGCACAGTATGCAATCTTATGGATCTGAGGCTGGAGCTGAGACGGCCTCTTGAACGGGGAGCAAGAACCCTACAGTATATGGGTCATATACCCAAGCAAAGATCAGCTAATTTGTTGTGACAATCTTTTAAAAAACTGCATTTTGAATCTCTCTGATATTTAGCAACCCATACAGTAATACGTGATAGTAACGAAGTCTGACCTTCCAAACCAGCCCCAAATGGCATTTATTATTTGCATAGCTTCGCGTTGATCATACTGTGGTCCCGGGGATTCGCTGCCTATGTGCTATATTAACGAGCAGTGGGTATAGACCTCTGATGTTTCGTAGCCCGTGACTATCCCAACGCGATGAGAGGCGATCTTTGTGCTGGCGGTTCCATTCCTCCTCCAAGTTGCGCAGGAGAGCCACATGCATCGTCAAATTTCTTCCACTGTATCTCGTTTGCCTGCGGAAGGGATGTTTTAGCAACTCGCAATGGCTTGGCCATTATACTGTGTCGTTGCCATTCTAGTTGTTCGGTACATCATGAACCCTGGTGTTTCGTCCCTGAGGACTTCCTATTATTGGAAATGCCCTTCAGCTTCAGGATAAGACCTGGTTGTTTGAGCGGGACTGCAAGCAAAATTCAGCGCGTCGTTGTCCTCAGACACAGGATTGCAATACCACGATATATTTAAAGGACATGATGTATTTGAATGCTCTCGGCCAGCCAATTCTCATCTTAAACAGTCTCAAGTCAGCAACGGAACTCCTTGAACGACGTGCAAACACTTCTTCTGATCGCCCTCGCCTGATCATGGCTCACGAGATCTTCTGTGGTGGATTATTCACTGCCTTCCGGGCCGTTACACACAGCCTGTGTGACGTGTCCATAACTAAGCGACACTAGACTCGGAGCTCCTGAGGGTAATACATAGATCCCTCAAATCACTCTCTGCTAAATTGCTACCACTACCGTTCGATGAGCCCTCATAAGTACGTCAAAAGCCCTCGCTGGTTCGCATTGCCAAGGTATCTGACTTTACTAATTGTAAGCCGAAATTTAGGCGCACTCGAAAGCTCATCAATGGTCCATCCTCAGGCTCCCAAACAAGCGTTAATATCACTCAACGTTCATCCTCTCGCGGCTCTCCGACCCTCATAGATGGCGCTTCTAAGATCTGCAAGACGGGAAGGCGTGTCGTACGTCGTCGGAACGAATCAGGGCAACGAGGACCAGGTACGTCTGACTCTTATGCGCAGCGCCCACAACGATCACTTAGTTGTGTCGTGCAGGCCGGATTTCCCCACGTGTGACAATCGGAACGCTCCCCGACGATATTCTCCTAGACATCTTCGACTTCTACCGAGAGGATGAAATTCGCGACTTGCGTCGGGGGCTGGAGCCGTGGCCTTGGCCGTGGAATACGCTGGTGCACGTATGCCAAAGATGGCGATACCTCGTGTTTGCATCACCGCTCCGTCTCGATTTGTGCCTTCGCTGCATAGATAAAGCATCCGTGAGGGAGATGTTGGATGCTTGGCCGCCCTTGCCTATCGAAGTAGACTTGGCGCTTCCCGAAGCTGTGGATAATGGCATTGCCACGCTCGGGCACTGTGACCGCGTACGCAAGATTGAGATCGTCGTTCCAACAAGTTCACAATTAGAGCGATTGGCCCTAATGATGCAGGAGCCATTTCCGGCACTGACATTGCTTCAACTTTGGACACATGAGACTGTCCCGGCGCTTCCCGATATGTTCTTAGGTGGATCCGCCCCACGTCTACAAAGACTTACACTGAGCGGCATTCCATTCCCGGGATTGCCAAGATTTCTTTTGTCTGCCAGCGACCTTTCTCATCTCTCCCTTGCGGGGATACCGCATACCGGTTACATTTCACCCGAGGCAATGGTGACAGGCTTATCCGCATTGACTAGGCTCACGCACCTTACCATCCAATTCGAATCCCCTGCATCTCGCCCCGATCGAAGAGGCCGACATCCACCTCCCCTAACACGTGTTATCCTCCCTGCTCTTGAAGAGTTGCATTTCCGAGGTGTTAGCGAGTATTTGGAAGACCTCGTGGCCCGAATCGATGCTCCTCTACTCCACTCTCTCCACATCTCTTTCTTCAATCAGGTCATCTTTGACATCCAACAACTCCCCTACTTCATCGGTCATGCAGGGATACTCGAGTCATCCAGTCGTGCGTGGATATACTTTGACGATAACCACGTCGAGATCGAACTTTATCTGCCGAAGGGGACAGGTCCCCCCAGAAACTCATGCTGAGAATCTGTTGCAGAGCGGTCAATTGGCAAGTCTGGTCTATGGCACAGATATGCAACCAATTTTCGCTTTTCTCCATCGTTAGACAGCTCACCATCCACACTAGTTTGGTATCAACTCGGCAGGTCGACTTGGAAGACACGCAATGGCTAGAACTATTCCGCCCATTCACTGCTGTTCGGATCCTGAAGATATGTCGCCCGCTGCAGTCGCTCATAGGGCTTGCGCTGCAAGAACTCACTGGGGAAAGGGCCATGGAGGTGTTACCTTTGCTGGACAGCCTTTACCTAGAGGGGTATTGGCCATCTGGATCTGACCAGCAAGCCATCGAGCCATTCATTGCTGCGCGTCAGTATTCCGATCACCCTGTCGCTGTCCACCGTTGGTGAGGACCACATGGTAGTGATTAGTGCTCTTCATTCTTCATTCTCCTAGTTCTCGGTGTTGTCTACTACTACACTCCTATTTTCGCACGTTGTTTCATCCGTTGAATCTCCCCGTGTTGACATAGCGAACTCAATCCAACCATGGGCGCATGCCCGATGTAGTATAATATTCATACCGGAACAATCTATGAAATACAGTGCATCGAGTCGAACAAAACAATCAGAAATGTATTGTGGTATGTGATATGAACGTCCGTATGGCTCCTCCACTTGATCATTAGTATGACATCCATGCACCTAGGCCTACTCCTAGCATGTCGTTCTCCTCATCGCCTCCTGTCCACATCTCCACTCCCTCTCACGAGTTGGTTCATACGACGGTCTCGCTTGCGGCTTGTAGTATTCTGACCGCCAGAAGAGCTAGTAGTACGTGATCCGTATGGGGGCGGACATCCGGAAGCCTAGGCGAAGCAGAGTTCACTGCGCACCACCCTTATAATGCCTGCGTTGTCGTTGTCGCCGCCATCAACCGTCCGGTTGCACGGGAAGCTCAGCATAGCACTGCATCATTTGCGATAAATTCCCAGGACCATGGTCGTCGTCGCCGCCCACCCTTCCCCAAAGCTGAGGTGGGGCCCCGTGTCGAAGCCGTGATCTGTGCCATCGTCATCATTGCGGGGGCCGGCCGCCCTAAAGCTGTGGTACGGCAAGAGACCTGCACCGCATTAGTGACATGTGGTGTCATCGTGTGTGGCCGCGCAAAGGCTGGGACAGGGTGGAGGGGTCCCTGCGTCACGCTGATGACGCGCATCACCGACGTCGTTGGCAGGCAGCATCAAGGTGAGGTGAGTCGGTGACAGACAGGCGCTGCGTTGGCCCGGTGACATGTCAGTGACACGTAGTGTCATCGTCGTCCCCTTCCTTTGCATCCTTATGGATATTATTTACAGTAAGGGAAATAAGAAGAACCAAGTAAACGATCCTCCTTTTTTAAGGAGGAACAAGCGCAGTCGAGAGTTCCAAGATACAATAAGGACACTGTCACTTTGCTGATGGCCAAATTTGTCTGCTCGACGCCCCTTGCAGCCACATCCTGTCCGGAGCCCTTCTCCGGGCTGGTGGCCCTCAGCATGACGCAAAGACAAACCTACGGAATGTCTAAGGCGGCCTCGAGGGCGCCCACTGGCAGTCAGGTCATCCGGGAACAACGCAGAACCATTCCCAACAATGCAGTGTCGTGGGAAGTAAAACAATTTTCTGGCATGCTCGCGGCAGTCCCCCGCGTACCAAATCTTCCGAGCCTAAGCTTCAGGTCTCTGGGGTCGCACCTAGTCTCCAACGACTGGCGGGACCTAGCGCTCCGGGCCCTAATTGTTGACAATGTCCACACAATCTTGCGACTAGTACATTATCATGCCTTATCAACTTGACAGAACTAGCCATATCTACTTTCCACTCTACTGCTTCTTATTCCAGCCTTCTGGTGGCACCTGCAGACCAGCTTTAACTCCCTTTCGTGCGCCAATCCTCTCGAACCACGCCTTAACATAACCAAGATATTAGCCCCCAAACTTGGAGACCAATGAGAAAATGGGCTGTACCTTGAGACCAGGCCATTCATCCAGAGTCTTCGTAACAGACATCGCATGACTTGAGATCCTATCCCCGGGATACAATTCAACGGACATCAGACGTGGACGAAATAAAAGCTCTTACCAGGGGAACACGTTGAAATCAGCGATAGAAGGCTTCCCGCGTCCAGGACCGGCGAGGTAGTCCCGGCCCTCCGAGAGGCGAATCTCAAGAACGCTATAAAGGCGCTTGGTTTCATTTACGTAACCTACGAAGGGAATGAGAAGAGTGGGTCACAGAATTCAATTCTGGATGACACATACGTTCACGTGCGTAAGGAATGTCCTGTTTCGCCGCCGCAAAAGTGAAGTGATTGGCTAAAATAATATGATAACTAATAAGCCATGATCATACCGGAGCAAAGACACGTACCTTGACCTTGCATGGGACCAACTCCTCCGTGCTATTATTAATCAAGGATACGTCAGCTTTCCAGGGGTACAATGATTCCACGTAGCGTCAAGTCTCACGGCAAAGAAGATCCACTGCAGCATCTCACTATAGTTGTCTGGGTCATTCACAGGGTCGAACCAGAATTTATAGTCCTTGTCATAGTGCTGGGCCAGGTACAGCAGTATCGCGGCACTCTCAAAAACATTGAAATTGTTGCGCGCGCGATCAGTTATCGTCGGGATGCGGCCATTTGGGTTCAACTTGATAAACCAAGGCTCTTTCTGCACGTTTGTCCAAATGTCGATTGGGAAGGTACTGCCAGGAAGGTGCGTTGTCTTCAACTAGAACGTCCTTATTTGTCGGGAGAGAAACTTGCACGTACTCGTAGTCGGGTCCACCGTAGTGCTCGCGCAGCTCCTCGAGATAGGTGGTAGCCTTGAACCCGTTCGGGGTGCGTGAAGTATATAGGATGATGGGCTTCTGGCTTTCGGTAGAAGAGGACATCGCTCTTGTAACAATAGATGAGAGAGTGAAAGAGGGTAGTCGAAGACGACGTGCAGCAGCGGCCATTTATAAGCCTTTATGGAGCCTGGGAGCTGATCCTGTCAACAACCAACACCAAGAGAGACTCTGAGTAAGCCTCTGAGTAAGCCAAAAGAATCCACAGCAACCCTTGAGAAGTCATTTAGTCATCCTTGAGCTAAGAGCCGTAAGAGCCGGCGTGCTGGCAAGTCAAGTGGGATGACCCTAACAAAGGGTCCTCGCTGACTCTCAGACTTCTAGTGCAATCACCTGTTTACTGTATCACCCTTCATCACTCGCTCTTCAGTTTGCTTCCGCGGAGAGTTCCGTACACGAAAGCGACAGCCTTCGAGTTACATTATTGATGGATGGGATGACCCGGAATCGGCAATTCCCACGCATTGCGCTTCACGTGATGGACCCAGTGATGCATCCCGGCGGCAGCCGAGAGACTGGAGTGGGGAGATTTCACCTTCTTAGCCTGTTGGGCTGGGAGTTAAGCAATGTCAGGGCGCACGTCTTTCAGACCCAAGCAACTGAATGAATTCGAATTCCAATGACATCACGTATTCTCGGCTTCCGACCCTGAACCTTCCTAACTTAGTAATACAACCATCACATCCATCGACTCCGGTACAACACCAAAAACAATGAACTCGCCATAATGGCTGCCCACGTAATACGCATCCTAGGCAGACCCGCGCTCTTTGCACGCATACCTGTTGCGATACTGGGGCACACCATGCCTCCCTGTCGAAGTGATGCAGCCGGCATGAGCACTTGCGGCATGCCGTATGCGCACGGAACTGTCACTCCCCCCTGCGCATCTGCTAGAACCTTAGTGCAGGTGAGGACATCCACAAGAAGTTCGCTTGGCGAGAATACCGCGTCGACGTGCCAGGTGATGGACCGCGGGCTCTCGCTGCCGATGTTGGTGTAGAGAGCGAGCATTGGTGGTTTGGAGACGGCCATTGAATGATCCTCGACCGCAAGAAACTTCATCTATATAGGGGTCAGGATGAAAGAGAGGTTGGGTTAAAGCGCCCTTGACGCACCGGAGTCGTGAGGAAGTCCGGTGAGTATTCGATAGCCTCCTTCCGCGCCGCATTCATCAATTTGATATGCTGGACCAGAGGTTTTTCTTGCTGGTAGGCTGCGAACCAGAGCCTGATAATAGCGTGGTTCAATCGGGGTCTCACGAAAACGAGGCGCGTCACAGCTCACGCTTCGCGATTGTACGGGTCCACCCCTCCTTGGTACCCTTGCTCCTGACCTGCAAACTGGGTCAGCGACCGACTTTGAAGAGGAAGTAGTAGAATGATCTACCATAGTAGACGATGGGAATGCCATCGTGGACAAATGGAAAGGTCATAGCATTATGGATAAGCTACAAGTTGCTCAAGTCAGGACTTTTGTGGCAAGTGACCCAGAAATGGCGAGAAAGACGTGCCCCGGGGTCCTTGCTCAAGGAAGCCAATCGTGGCTGATCATGATTCTCTACGAATGAAGCCGTGCGGAAGAGACCGTGCTTGTAAATTTGCTGCGCCCGCGTCATGACGCTCGCAAGTGACGAGAACCTCCCATGATTATCCAGGAATGCGTTCGTCACTTGGAAGTATGACGGATAGTCAAGGATGGCATCCAGGACCTCTGCATTACAATTCAACGTCGTTTGTAACGCGTATCCTCACAGAAGCAGTGAGTCACTGACCAGTGTACTGCGCAGCGTAGCTGGTATCGTTGATGAGTACCTCCCCGAGAGTAAATACGCCCGCCGCATTGACAAAATCTGGCCAAAAGTCTTTGCGAATGTGCTTGACCGTGTCAATCCGTAGTCCATCCACGTCATAGTCCTGCACGGTCTTGTGAATCCAGCTCAGCAACTTCTCAACAACGGTGGAGTCTTCCGTGTTTAGATCAGGCAGTGGCAAGTTGGAGTCTCCGAGCCAGCACTGCTCCACAGCCGTCTGGTTGCTCGGGTCGGGGGACTCGGCGACAAAGCATTGCTTGTGGAAGGAAGACTCATCGGTGAATGGGTGGAAAAAGCCGGTAAAAGTGAAGTTAGGGCCGGGAAGAGCTGGCGCGGCCATGTGGTTCACGACGACGTCGAGCATGAGGTACATCCCACGCTTATGCAGTGCCGTACTGAGCGCGCGCAGGTCCTCGGCGGTGCCAAAATGAGGATTCAGAGAGTCAAGATCCTTTGTCCAGTATCTGGGACCACGATGAATGGACACATTGACACAGACGGGAGGGGCGGCGTACGCACCCGTGGAATGCTTCACCTTCGGAAGTTGCGCCTTCGAGATTAGCAGAGATGGGTGAGATCCAGACGGCGTCGAATCCCATGCCTTGGATATAGTCGAGGTGATTCATAATGCCCCTCCATGAGCCGCCGCAATACTTGCGAGCACTCGTGTCACAAGGCATTGCCGTATCATTAGGAGTGGCGAACCGGTCTGTGATCAGCTGCGTGCTTCTATGAGAGACATACAAAGCAGGGTATAGTGGCGGGTTACCTGATAGATGGATCGAGAACTCCAACCTGAAGCATTGGCCGCAAAAATGGGAGCCGCCAAGAGTAACGCCCCCAAAACGGGGGTGACTGGACCTGCAAGCATGCTAGGAGAAGTTGATGACCAAATAGTTGTGGGGTTCTAGAGTGTTGCGCGTCTTGAAGTTGATAGCAATGTGGCTGGTAAGGTGGAAGGGGCGGAACACACAGAAGGCCCTTGCCAAGTTCAACGAGAAGTACAACCTTACCCAATGAGGGGTTTGGTATTCATCTCGTGAGTAGGCTCACAAAATCGAGATTCGCTGCAGTGAGCGTCACGGTGTTGAGAAGTCTCCCGAGTTGCAGGACGGAAAAAACTTTGAACGAGAACGTCAGAGAGAATAGGGCTATCCAGTACGGCACGCTGATTCTCCGAATGTATGCAAAAAGGCGAGGGTCAGTCAGCATGAGGATTGCGAAATTACTAACGAAGGATTGCAGATATCAAAGCACGGAAAAGATAGGGCATAAATGCTTGGTAAAGGACTACGAGTACCGACGTCACGGTAATGTCTAAGTTGACAACATCTCAAGTTGGGCTGGTCACGGTACGTCGTCACGGTCGATTTCTCGAGCAACCTCGCTCGCGCAATTGAGGGTAGTAGCAGCAGTGCCGAGAGCATCAAAGCTTGTGGTGAGCCAAACAACACAATGCAGCTCGATAAAGTCGGCAGCTAGATTAGCTAGACCCAGCAAACCACGTCGGTCTTCGCGGACCGTACGTCATTCATCCATCAGATAATAAACTAGCGATAAATCTCATCTTACCACCCGCAATAATCACAGAGCTCTCGTCAGTCTCGTGTCATGGGCATGAACCCGGGTACTTAAGCAAACTACCCGTAGAAAGCCCAGCGTTTCTCCCCACGTGGACAATCCCTGCGTGACACGACGCCTATGGATGGAAGTTCGCCATAGAAAAGGCGCTCAAATGGAACAGCAGCTAAAGTGAGCACTGCCAGCGATCGTGGGGAATTGACGCCTACGCTCCGTGGCCGGGAGAAAGACAATGTGCCAGACTGAATAACCAACAAACCAATGCGCGAGGATTTTGCCAACCAAACAATATTACTGTAAAAAGAAGATAAAGATTCAGCATGAGGTTACGATCCATTTTAGCGAGCAAAGACGCGCGCAAGTAGTCCTGCAAGCACGACAGAAAAGTGGAGACTACAGAGAGCTCGGGAATAGAGGAGCAGGGACGACCTTCGTCTGTACTGATCGATCAGTCAACTCAACTCCGAACTTGATCATGTGATCACTTTGATCGCGGCACCGGCCGCATAATCCCTTACCGAGCTCCGAGTCCGTTGAGTCTTTTTGCGGCGAGGCTTCGGCCGCAGTCAGTCACCCAAAAGATGGCGTCGATGAGCACAGAAGAGCGTATTCAAGCCGTCTCCCAGTTCCTTCTACAATCACCTCCAGGCGAGATCAACGATGTGCTAAATGGTGCCATTAATCACCTCCTTTGACAGCAAGATCACGCTACTAATATGCCTACGGTCGCCTAGATGTACGCACCCTCATCGGGGATGATGAGAGTCTTGAAACGGGTGTTCTACCGGCTCTACAACAGTACAATCTTGAGCAATTCATAGTCGCAGAGGTCCCAGGTGTTGGGCATGCCGTGCGCGATTTACCCTTCGCCGTGGTTGCTCGTCGCTGATCCCGTGCTGCGCGCAGTCTATCGTGAGTCCTAGAGCTCAGGTACCGGGAGAACAGGATCGTTTCCTCGATCCTAGATCCAAGACGAGTTTCTTATTCGATCATTTGTCTCTGGTGAGTCTGGTCTATCTCCACCATAACTTTTGTCCTCACTGTCGCTCGTTCCGTAGGAAGCCTCCGATCCACAGAGTCATGAACCCAACGAGGCATCAGAACCTTTTAGGTACTAAGTTATCACTCGAAAGTGTGAAACGTGCTAATATTTCCCCTCTAGATCTGCTTTAGAAGCTTCCGCGTTGGATTACCTGTCTTCACACTTCAATGACGGGACGCTGTCTGTCTTCGCAACTCCTGATAACGCGACTAGCTTCGTCCTTCAGATTGTTGCAAATAAGTACAATCCCGTAAACTTTTGGCGAGTTTGGCCACCTGTCAAGTTGTCAACTTGACTCATAGTCTTGCAGGTCGGGACGGTGGCGCTCAGAGTACATCATCGACCTCGACGCACGAACAGTTACAGGGCAGATTCTCGTAAACGTACACTACTACGAGCAGGGAAATGTGCCGCACACATGATTCCTTCGCGAATGACGCTGGCTCACAGGACTCATCGTCGTACAGGTGCAGCTCGAAACTAAGCACAAGGCTTCGATAGCGCTCCCAACCTCCATTACCGCGTCCTCCCCCGGCGCGTCTGCGAAGAAAGTGCTCGCGTTGATCGCGGATCAAGAAGGCGCATACCAGGAGTCGCTGGGAGACACATATCACGAAATGGGCGAAAAGACATTCAAGGGGCTGAGGCGAGCTTTGCCATTGACTAGACAGAAACTTGACTGGGATAAGGTGCGTCTCTTGTCCCTTCTAAAGGTGGCCGCGGGAACCTTAGAAATTCATAGGTATTGGGATATAAACTCGGTGCAGAGTTGTCCGCGAGTAAAGGCGTCTTTGGGGGGTCTGTTTCTGGGGGTTCTTTATGAGAGGAAGTATAAATATATAATCAACTGGTGTGTACTACGAATAAAGTCTTCTGACAACTTGAAGACACAGTAGCAGGTGTGATGTTGAGGAGGCACCCCCAGGGAGCCTTACTTGCAAGCATATGAGGGTCACCGCAACAACTGAGATCACTGTGATCTTGGGGTGCTGAGCCTGGTGAGGGCTTTGGACATGACCCCCTCGATTACTCATGATACGTTCTGCTGACTGAGACTGTGGACTGGATGTGGATCACTTATGAACTGGTATGAAGACCACAACATTAAAATCCTAGGCATGGAAATCAGTTAGATACCACAACTGCTTGAATTCCTGATAGTAGATGACTCATCCATTGATATGATTCTAAAGTGAAGTGCAATGGTGCTCTCAATCATTCAGAATGCTATTGTGAAGTGGAGGTACAGATGGCAGGAATTTTGCCTGCATGTGGCCCAGATCATGGCTTATCTCATTTTGGTGGTCTCCCCACAAAAATATTCATTGTGTGACAACAGCCTCTAAAATTACAACACTCCTGTATCATCTTCCTAAGATATTTGTCTCTCATCCTAGCCCATCAAACTGTATATCACTTCTCTGGTCATGTAAATAATCACATTTGCTTAGGTGGCCCACTTCCTGATTTGATACAGTATAATATCAAAAATCGCTGTAACTATAAATATTGGTTGACAAGGGACCGGGGTTTTGAAACCCCGCTGTAAGCAGCCACAATGTGGCAATGTTGAAGTTCCAATTGCCATATTGGGTCTGAATATTCGACAATATAACACGCCGTCTTTGAATTGAATGTTCTCAACTGACAACGATGCCTGATGGCGTCCACCAGCGGCTCTCCTTGGGTTCTATTCTGCCAAGCCATAGATCACGCAAATAACCGCCTCGATGACTTTTTTCATGTCTTCATCGCTCCAAGTGCCTTTATTAGCATCCTCAAGGAGGAAATCTTCAATCGGCTGCCTCAGGATCTCATCACAAGTTTCAATCCAGTTAAATTGCAGCTCTGGAAACCCTCCATACCTATCTCTACTAGGAGTGCTGTAATCAAAAGAGCCTTCGCCGATTTGGACTTTTCAAATCCGGAGTCAGATGATGAAAACCCTGGCTGCGCACGCGAGTTGCAGCGACTCAACCCATCCTACAAGGTATCAGAATATTTGGACGAAGAGCCTCTGGATAAGTGTGTACATATCATTGTGCGCATTCCGCAAGTGGATGTTGGTGCGGATCTGTCAAGCATTCCCATTAGTTGACCTGACCGCAATTGAAGCAGCTAAGAAGCGAGGGCTCGAAGTGGAAGACGGCAGTGAGAATGAGAAACCTCAGAAGTTCGCCCCAGGTGAGGGTGAGATACACTTATTCTTATATATGTTACTGACGATGGCACTTAGCTCAAGAACACGATGTTTTGGCTGCTTGCTGGGCTCTTCCCCCTTCTGACGCAGCAGCAATGCCCGCATTTCAGAATGAGCAGGAGAAGCGACCCGTCCTTAACGGTCGCCCGCTCTATAACTCTGGTCCTCCCATCGGTCTATTCCATCCCGTTTTCAATTCTTTTCATGCTGCAATGAGAGATCCAGAAAGCTCTTATGCGGATGCAACGACGTATCCTTTAGTTAAAGCCCTTTTTGAAGCCTTCTCCGGTATTTACGACTCAGAGGACCTCCGGATAGCTGCAATCGACAAGCATCTGTCCCCCCTTCTCGAAAGCAGATTCGAAGTTGTACAAGTTCAAGGTGTCAAAAGTGATGGGGTGATAGCTGAATCTTGTGGCCCTTACTCGGTTCATGCATACGTGGCAATACGAGAGGTCAAAAATGAAATTGGAACAGCCAGCACAGATCCCTACAACCAGGCCAGTCTTGCTTATCGCAAATATTGGGCAGACAGTTCTCGTGAGTTAGACGAATGCGTGCTTATTATTCACGCCTTGCTAATTCTGCTAGGGGATGGCATCAGAGCTAGGTGCTATTGCCCTAACCTCATTCTAGCGATTGCGGGTCCATGGTTGTGTGTCCTCGGCGGCGTTTACCTTCAAAAGGCGGTCATACAACCCTTAACGGACTATGTCTGGCTTGGTGGCGACGCTTTCAATGCTGACCGCGTAGTCTTCGCATCACAACTCTTTACTGCCTTAAAGTCCGTGATTTCCACCCTCTGGATGTACTATCGGTCTCTCGATTTCTCGGATGCAACTGTGCAGACCGAGATGCCTGACCCCTTTCCGTTTATCCAAGAATATGAGTCGAAGAAATTCACGTACCTGTCGCGCCTTGCTCCGGAATACCCGGGAAAACTATTATACAAGGCACGGCTTCAAGTTGACAACCGTTTCGTGCTCGTAAGTTTGTGTCGACATACCACGCAGAGGCTCACCGCCTTCTGGCTAAGCATCGATTGGCACCACCCCTGCACTATGCTGGCACAGAGCACGCTGGAGGACAAACGTACGGTGGACGATACATGGTCGTGATGGACTTCATTGACGGAAACCTGCTGGTGGATTCCCTCTCCAAACGCCAATTAGAACGGGTCAAGCAAGCAATCAAGTTGTTACATTCGCGTGATCTTGTGTTCGGAGACCTTCGACTACCGAACATTTTGGTCAAGGATGAGAGTGTCATGTTCGTTGACTTTGATTGGTGTGGTAAGGCCGGGGAAGCACGTTATCCTGCGACCCTCAATAATGATGTCAGACTTGGTTGGCCAATGGGTGTGGGGCCAGGTTTTGTTATGTTAAAGGAGCATGACCTATCAATGTTGGAGAAACTACAGTAAATTTGAATGCCAGTTCTTTTCCAATTGACCAGTACAAGCATCGTGCTCGTTGATTTTGATTGGTGAGGACAGGCAGGATGCCGAGTGACTTGTGCAAGGATCCAGCAAAGGCCAATATACCGTGAAGCGTGATTGGCATCAACTAGGTACAAGTTCCGCAAGCAGATACGGATCTGTCAATTCCTAACGTTCCTATTAGGTGATCTGCCAGTGACCGTGGTTGGCGCATCGTCTGATATTCGAGGTCTCAGGCGAAAACGTGACGAGCAGCCTGAGATTGAAGCTCACTGGCAGATGCGACATCGCCTGACGCAGTTCACCGACCATTCACCATCGGCCTTATTAGCAAGATCCAAGGAATTTTGAATACGTGTCGCAAATCCCGCGTGTTGACCGAATTCTCCTCACCCTCCTGGTGGGCTCTACCCGCATAGGATCGCCCCCCGTCAAAAAGGCCATCATCCGCAAGGCATACGCGGAGCACAGTTCCGCTGTCGGCCTCCGCCTGACACGCCCGGGTGAGTCGGATGGCCATGACTGGAGTGATTCCGTCACGATGTCTGAAGCCTGAGTTTCTGTAGTCCCGCAGGCTCTCGGTAGTTGTTCCCTATTCTTGGACATGTTGCGTGTGCCAGTGCTCAGGCTTTGCTTTCAAGAGGCAATAGCTTTGAGCTGCTGGAGCTCGTGCTTGTTGCCCCGTACCTCACTTCCACCAGAGATGGTATCGCCTTTCCTCTCGAATATCATTCCTGAACCTCGTAAAGTGCGTTTATCTTTAAGTGACAACTCAAAACCAATCGTGTGGTTGCCTATGACATATGACAAAATTTGAGAAATTGGGCGTTAAAAATCTCGCCTTGCAGGCTCCGCAAACGGATGTTGGTGCGGATCTGTCAATTCTTCGCATTCCCATTAGGTGACGTTGACCTGACCGCGGTTGACGCAGTGTCTCAGACGGTTGCCCACATCCCCGGAGCGGCCAAGAAGCGAGGGCTCGAAGTGGAAGACGGCATGTCATTTCTTGACGCAGCTAAGTGATTGCACGATGCCGTGTGGCAGAAGGACGCTGGCATCCTACTAGTAGCACCCGTGCCTGATACTAGTAGCTCGTGGGTGCATATGCCCCACTCGCAAATCGAGGACTTAAAATTCCTGGGGCTTGGATGTCCTTGATTTGTTCTTCTCGTCGTCAGGAGGATAAGATTGCCCTGGACACACTGGAAGAGTGGTCGAAGAGAAAAACGTGGAGGTGGTGCAATCGGCCAACTAGGAGTCGGTATGTGCCAGTGGTTCTCGCCGCTCACGGCCATCTTCTCACATCAGCGTCCAAATTCTAATCTAGGGAAGTCATGCTTCCTCAGGCTCTTCCATGCTCTTATAGATCGTTTGAGCAAGCGTAAAAAGTACTGCCTTGCAAACGGACGGGAGTTTTTTTGTCCTCTAGACGCTGGCGTTGCATGGCACGATACCACGTCCTACTGCTCTCACACATGAGACCTTTGTCCTTGTTGGTTCCAATTACTCTGCGCATCAGCCGTGTGACACCTTCAGTTCCTTGACGCTTCCATGCAACGGGGCGTGTCGGACGTGCAGGCAACTTCTCCCCTGCAATCCCGGTGGAAGCAGTGGGAGAAGTATTGTTTGTATGTGATGGACTATTTCTCTCTCGATGAGCTCCGCGCCCTTGGTTTAGTTGTGGAGACGATCTTGCCGGCTGAGCATTTACCCCACAGCAAGTTATTTGATTTGAACAATGATATTCTTGGAAGGCACTACAAAACATGGGGCCCTTCTGCTCCCACCTGCATCTGGTCAATGGAAGAGCCCGACTATGCCACTATTCTTGCAGCCAAAGTGGCACAGGCTGCAACAGATCTCGACGCGATCGCCGTCTCAGATGTACTTTTTGCCATCTGGCCCAAGAGTCCGGGTCCCAAAGACAGATTAGATCTGGTGGCTAGTGTCGCAACGGGTCACCTTCACCAGTTCGTTAGAACAGCTATCATCTGACTTGATACCGCTAAGTAATTGGACCTTTATTACAGTCCTGGCAAGCACCCGTGGTCTTGTTCAGCAAGTGGTTCCATGTTAGAGAGGTTTTTTCTATGCCTGGTTCCCTTCTGATCCGACCTCGAATAGACTGCCCTGTACCGCTAGGCGGCGTGGAGAACACGGAACGCAGGGGGCTCCGCAAGCGGATGGCACTGCCGACGACACGTGTAGTGAGTGCTTCATACGTCTCCTTGCTCCAGCTCAGCATGTCTGACGAACACGCTGCCCGAAGTACATTACAAATCTTGGATATACGCCCTCAATTCCTCAAAGTTCACCCCTTCTTGTCTAACTTGTTCACCTCGAGCATCGCATCCGAGAATCCGCATCCATACGCTGGCAACACCTTCCTCCTCGCAGCCTACTTCCAGCCCATTGTCTCTGAGAATGTAGTACTCTCTCGCGGATGTCTGCGCAACTGCGAGCGCTGGGTGCAGTAGACGCCCGCGGGCTGTGGTCAAATGGATGCTCTCGACGTGATGGTGCCTGAGTTGAACGTCTGCGCAAAAATCAAGCAGCATATAACGAGAACACTTGCGCTGGCAAAAATAGGTTTATTTTCGAGGCCTTCGCGGGTAGCGACAATGTCTTGTGCTGGGTCAGCCCCGCAAACTCTTGTGCCATCTGAGGAGCAGACATCCAGCTACCGCTTAAGCTACTCGCTCGCGTCAGCTCTTCGTTCAAAACCTGTGGCACACTAGCTCGTCGCTCGCCTGTTTCCGACAATGCACGCCAGCGTGTAGCGCTCAGCGATCGTACGCAGGGCGCCCCCTTGCATCCCCATCTGTTCCGTGCGGCGGAGCCAATGCCGACTGATGCCTTGCTGATATTCCGCGTGATCGGCCCACCTCATGGCTTCGCAGAGTGGCGACCTGACCTCAGGACTCCTCTTGCGCTCCTCGATATAAGACGCCCAGTCCGGCCGCAGATATTCATTGCCCCATGTACCTCCTACAAGACCAAGGACCTCACATGTGGCTTCCAGGACGTGGAACACCTGTAGGCGCCCAGACAGATTGCGGATAGTAATACACCATATCTCACCCTTGACTATCTCCGCGACACCTGTTATGGTGTCATAGAACCAGTTAGTCCGGATACCTATACCGCATTCAACCCCAGTCGACAGCGCAAACCAAAACCGTGTCAACAAGAAGCTGGGGTATCATCGATATAACACAGCGGATAAATGAATGCTAGATCGAACCGCAGAGCCACCGTAAGTTGCTTCTCATTGTCCGGACTTGCCCAAAGGTGCGCCGAAATGAGGTAATTGGGGCCTCGAAAGGCCGACTGGAGGAAGGAGCTCATAACAGCGTACTTGCGCTCTAATACCTCTTGTTCTCGTAGCCGGAGATAAGGCCAAAAGTCCATCATAAGTGCAGCAGTGCCGCACTGCTGAAGTACAACAGACAGACGTCGCCCAGAAAAGTACCGAGAGAGCTTGTAATATGCCGACGAGTAGACTGCTGAAGTGTATGCGCGTATACTTTAAACGTTCGGGCAGCAAGCGCTTACCAGCGTACCGAATGAGCTTGGAGACCAAGCAGCATTGAAACAGTTCCTTCCTTGAGAGACAACTGAGGGCAATAGCCCAGCGTTGGATGAGCCTTCGTTGAGAAAGAGGAGGTGGGAGTGTAATAGGAGATAACGGCGGGGGCTCCATCGGAGCAGGAAAGTCTAAATACCAGAACCTGGTGGGCTGCGCCTTGGCTCTGGTTGACTCATCGCGAAGTAAACACAATGGTACTTGTGCATCTTCTGTGCTGCCCAGTATTTTCGAAGGTGGCCGTATTATCGCCAAAGGTTTGAAGCGTTTACCAGGCGTAGCTGTAGATTGCGTCCGACCATGACGCCCCACATCTACAGGCAGTTTAGGTAACAAAGCTGAGTCAGGCAAAGAAAAGATGGGAGGAACGGAAACATTGTGGCCACTAGCAAGACAAGCAGAGCCGGATAGACGGGCGGAGTTGCCTGCCGTCAGGACCGCGGAGGCTGCAGAATCAGCCCGAGCCACCTTGGACTTCTTCGCCAAAGGCCCGGCCTGCGCCTGACCCTGAGACATCTCGGGGTAAACCCTTTTCGAGATAGGCGCATTTGCAACAGGCACAGGTGAGCAGCGGTCCTCTCCTTGCCCTCCCGACAGACCGGGCAGACATTGCTGTAATGTGGTGAGAGAGCCTGACGCTCTGGGAACAGCGCCAATTTGGGATATATGCGTGCCAGGAGTAGTAGCAGTAGCCGGTTCATGCGGTAGGCGCGCGGGTGTACACCACGCGGCTGCAGTGGGCGCAGCCGTGACACGAGGACCATCAACACAAGAGCGAAATGGGCCAGATTTCGATGATAATGGGTCGCTCTGAGCCTGAGATAGTGTGCTCTGTGCAGATGACTGGAAGGGAGAGCTTGAGCCGTGTTCAGCGAGCTTGCGAAGAAGGGCAGCCTTTCCAAGCTTGGAGTACCCTACAATACGTCGCTCCTTACAGAGAGCTTTGAGTTGAGAAACATTCAGTTTCGAGAGATCTGAAGGCAGTGCTACGCCAGGGTCATTGGGGGAAACTGGGGACATGTGGATGACAGGAAGAAGCCAGCCGAGACGTATCTTCGAGCGCTTATTATTAGCCTCAGTGATGACATCCTCCCAGGGCCCTTTATCTTTTTGCTCAGGTGTCAATAACACCGTAGGCCATCGAGAGAATGGCATATCCCGTTGCAAGAGAAAAACAAATTAAGAGGTAAGGACAAGATTTCTCCCCAATCCATTCGCAATATAGCTTACAGTTGTACAAGTAACAAGTTTACATTGAAGATCACAGTCGGCATCAGCTCGCTGGAGCAGCTTCAATCACAAACTGTATATCACTCAACATGTAAATATTCCTGCCCCTGTAATGTCTAAATATATGCCTGAATCTGTTTGATGGCCAGTTTTTCTGGTAGAGGTCGTGGAGGTGCCCGGGGAATTATGGAGACAAGTAATTCCGACCCGGGACTCGGAGAACTTGAAATCATGATCCACGCGCGGCGTCCCTCCTACCATCTGCATAATTGTTCTCGAAGCCGGAGAAAAACGTGAATCACTAGTAGTGCCAGAGCCTACATTTATAATCGCCTATACTACATCCCCAACTAATTCAGCACACTCCAATTTGCATCATAGTAGCTATGATTGTGGACTGGGTATCCATTCTGCAGCACTGGACCGCTGGCATCCTGAGACCGATCATGACCCATATATCCATCACAACAAAAGATATATTTTTCCAAGTATTCCCGTTCCAGGTTATCTATAGGCTACATACAGTTATGTTGTAGGGTGTACAGAGTTCCGGCGTACAAGAATAATGTGGGGATTTCACGTGACAACAACAATCGAAACAAGCGGGACTCCTTCGCTGCAAATATATGTACTGTAATGCCGAATTTAAGTACGAGGGCGCCAACGCTAACGACATGACCATGGTTAAGCATGATATAGGATATGTGACGATCGTGCATCCTCAGGGTCAAGGGCTACGCATCCAACCGTTTTTTCTTCTTCCTAACAGTCAAGACATGAACCTTTGCCTTGTCCTCCGGGCTGGCACCAGATGCCCCCTCCTTCGTTGCATCGCTGCCAGCAACTTTCTGGGGCAGAGGGGGATTGCTCACAGCGATGGAGCCGTATATATATGTCTTGTATGTCTCCAGAGTTGCCTCAGGCTCGTCGAAAGGGTTCGGTGATATATCGTCCACAGCCGGCAGTCCCACCATACGCCTTGGAGGCGTTTGTGGGGGCAGCAGCACAGGCGAATCTTGTGTCGTTCCGGCGCTTTGATTCTTCGACTTTGGTGCAGAAAGTTGTTGCGCAAGGCCCTCACAGAGGCCACGCACTGCGCTCTCTATAACATCCGTAGCCTTGCGCGCACGCTCCGGCGTCGAAAATTCGACACCCGTGAGAAGACTGGAAAGGATACGCCTTTTCAATGCGCGTGGGACCTGTCCAGGCTGTGGCGCAAGCGGAGGAGGGCGTGGCGATGGCATACGATGCTCGGGCACAGATATCCCCACGGAAAAAAAGCCGGTGACAGCACCCGCAACGCACTCCTGCCGAAAGGACATGCGCTCCCAAAACTCGTCCGGGGCCACTTTGCTAAGTTCGCCCCCGGGACGTACTTCCTTCTTCTTATCCTTCCCTTTCTCCACCTCTCGAGACTCCGGAGCATCCTCATCACCCCGTGGCGTGTCCGTCCGAGCGCGCTTCCGCGGAGAGACTGGGATGTCAGTGAATGCGATCTCATCCATGAACCGATTCTTGGGATCATCTTCAAACGAAGGGATGTAGTGACCAAGATTATGCAAGCCTTCTGGTCGAGGGCACGGAAGTGGGATGTTTGTTTGGCTATATGGATGTCCGTAGACCCAGTGTAGCATGGGGGCAGATGACGAGTTGGATGGGAAAGATGTACCCCCCACAACCTGCTGTGCCTCTAGTTCATCGTGTCCAGGAAGCACGTAGTACATATCCACTCGACCCTCGACACCCATTTCCTCGCGCACCTCTCTTCCTACTTGACCGAGCACACGTCGCCACCACGCGCAAAGGCGCGCGTCGCTCAGCGGACGTTTTCCTGGGTAATCGCTCGAATTCGGGAAGAGATACTGGCCCTGCGCACGAGCGAAGAGCTGTACCCAGAGGTTGCGCACAGCAACTGGACGCGTTGCGGGATTAGCATACCAGTGTATGAACGCCCTCACAAGGGTCGCGGTGGGTGATGGTGCAAGACCCTGACCCGTCGAGTCTACTTTTGACACGTAGAGGATTGCACAGTCGGTGGCAGGGGCATGATAAATACAGGCCTCGACGGCCGAGACAAGAATGCGAGGGGCGTCTGGGTTGGCTTGCTCGGAGAGAAGGATGAGGATGTCTTGGGCATATAGACGGGGACGAGGGGAGGCATACGGATATAAAGAACTATCTTTGGCAGGTGCGGTGACAAGAACATGGATGTGGAATTCGCGCACGTCGGGAAGGGTATTGAGGGCAGCGAGGAGGTAGTCTCGAAAGCTCATTGTGCCCAGCCAGACCAACCGTGGGAATATTCGGATGTCTTTCAACACCAAGACTTGGTGCGTTGATGCGATGATTCACTTGACTCATGACAGGACTCACCGTCAAACAATAACATCACAGAGGCAGACAATATTCCGAGAAGTAATTCCTTGTACAAGTGATAGGAAGCGTACTTAAAAGAAAAAACACTACGTGCTACTGATAGGATTTTGGAACTATTCACACCACGGCTCACGGCCCTGCGAAGACCTAAAACGATCGACATTGACTCCGTCAAGTATCAGGATTGGGAGGGATGGTGCCCTCCTTCAGTAAAAAATGACCATATGAATGCGGATATTGCATCAAAGTGCAGGGATCGTACCGATTTTTCGACGTCGGATAGGTGAGGCTCCGAGTCAGCATTGCAATCATGTTTAAAGTCCGAGGTGATTGTCTGGTGCATGCTAACGGCTATCGTAGTTGGTCTGGACGTTGACTCATGGTTGCTTTCCTTCTGTTGTGTGCTTCTGAACGAACCCATGCGGAACGTGTTCTCAGGATGAAGGGCAGCTGACCGCTCAAGAATTGAGCCACGACTATTCAACCTGAAAAGCCGCAGAAGTCAGCAACCCCTCTGACGGCCTGAGGGTGCCTCTCACATGGCGAGGAGGGAGTTCACGTGGCCTGCAAGGATGTCAGAATTCATCTTTACTCCTGACATCAGCGAAAACATACATTTAACCAATGCCCAGTACAAAGCCTCCGGGAGCATAGAGGTAGGCGCGATCACATACTAACCACAGCATAAATTGACACGAAGGCAGAAAAAAAAAACACTCACGGAAACAACCGTCCCGGAGGCAATGAGGCTACCTTGATTTATTTATGTGGCCAGGTCACGCGGTATCAAGTCTCACCTTGTCAACAGGCCAGAGCTGATACTGAGGGACATCAAGGTCATGATAACGGAATCGCTTCTGTGCACGGGTATTAAAGTGGATTTTACTCCATAAATGACAAAACACCTTGCCTCGCAAACCCGGTTCTTTTGTGGTAGAGAGACCAGCACATTGACACGGCAATCAGAATATCTGCCGTAAGGATTGAACCCAGTCCAATGCATGTCAGCCACTATTGTGCAATTAGGCACTGCGAAACGAAAGGTGATTATTAAGGCATACGGTCAAGGAGCCATAAAGAGCGTATCGCTTGATGGCAAACCTGACGGCGGATGTCAGGTTCCCAGGTGACGATCATGTGAGATCACACATACTGTTTGACGGCATACGCTGGCACACAAAGATTGCAATTTATTCAACGGGAGTGAAAGGCAAGCAAGAAACTCACTGAACCCGCTGACTGCAGAAACGCGGGGAAAGAGATCACAAAAACGCCCATCGCATGACTGGGAAAGTGCTTACCGAGGCCAATGCTGGCTGCGCCCGCCTGCGAATATGGCATATTTGGAAAATTCCAATAGGTCACCCAGGAATACGTACAGTTACCAACGGAACGATGACCCTTTTGCTTACTGCCAAGCGATCACATCACGATCGGAAATACGAAAGATTGCGCGAGGAAATACTCACGGATGTGAAGTCGTCTTACATAGAGACTGTGCAAGAAGTTGAACATCAGGACAATCTGGCGCGAAACAGACAGGGGAAAGGGACGAACAGCTGTACCAGATAGCTGATGAAAACCTACAATTTGCCGTGAGTAAGCCGTTGGATGAATTAGTAAAGGCACATACGGCCATGGCGGATTGGCTCTGCATCAAGTGAACATGATGGAAACAGTTATGAAGTTCACACCGACAAGTGACGTACGTTCATAGACCTAAGCTGAAAATCAGACTCGGAGGTGACACCAACTGAAATGAGTCGACTCACCACATATTGAACTGGAGGTTGTTGACGTTGCCGAAGTTCAAGACCAGGTACCTGATATAATGAACACATGAAGAATGGTTGTAATGGCGCAGCCTCACCAGTAGAGTGTATAAAAGCATAGTATTGTGTGTAGCAAATCTAGAAAGCTAATGGGACCATCGTGTTTGAGACACATTAGCAGGTGTGGGGTTTCATAACTTACAATAGGATTGCGACGAACACTTTGAGGGGCTTTGGATCTCTACAGTGATATATCCTAGGGCTATTAAGTTCGTGTATCAACAGATTAGGGTCAGGTTTAGTTACCAGAAGTAATTCCATCTGCATGGATCAAGCTGGTGAGCCAGCGCGAGAGAGGAGGGAATGTCTTCACTTACGTCTGAACTATTGTTATGCCAAGGAAGCTAGAGATCCGCCAATTTAGTAATGGATCGCCAAGGAAAGGAATCAGACGCACACACTACTGACAAACAGCCCTATGAAGCCGGCGCCATAGGTATTCCGGATATCTACAACGGCAGAGGCAGTCATATCGATCCGGTCAAACTCAGGTTAACTTTCCCCCAGGAGGTATGTGAGGATCCGACTCTGAGAAAACTTGACGGCAGCTAGATGGGGCAGAGAAGCACATAAAAGAAGACAGTATATAAAACAAAGCATATTGTCGCCAACTTGAAGGCCGAGGTGTAAAGGGACAGAATCCGATCATTTGAAATTTCGACTGACTCGGAAGCAACGTGCGCGGAACTACGAATGAGGATGTTCCATATACTGTACAGTAGATCGCGCAAGCTCATTCCCTGCCCTGATTTTCTGCCCTGATTTTGACAAGATCTAGCTGACCGCGGAGACTGCTCAAGCTTGGAAGTCTGGTGTAGCCCCGGCTTACAAAGCACTACGAGACAGCCTTTCTTGAGAATGAGAGAGATTATGCATACGGAGGAAGATAGACAGGACCAGACACTCTCTTCCGAGTCGCCCCTATTCATGCCAGTGGGCGAGCTTTCCTACGCATTACATAATAATCAACTACTATCTTATCTTATCAGAGTCAGGTTGTCGGGTGTATGCCAACAGCCTTCCCGCTAGTTCCTGACGATTAGACCTCAGCTGCGACTCGGATGCAAAGAGCTGAGGGTAGCGTTATTTAGCGACACATCCGAGTCGTCCATGTGATGCCGCCGATCATTCGATCCGGTGTATCTAGTATGAGACGTCCCAGTGCCATCCCATCATACATTTTGATACCTTCTCACTTAGGAGACCCTAAAGGACCGTTCAAGCAGTGCCACAATGCCAACGATGATCTGGCTTCTCTCTGCTTGACCATTTTGGGGAGTGACTCGTCACACACTATTACCCGAACTCTAGTGGACTAAGACTTGGCAAGTGAGGAATTTACAGTAGTACAGTAGCTCTTTCCGAGTCGTTAGGGACCTAAAGGATTTTAGTCTGGGTCTAGACTGTTTATGAACCGAGCCTCTGAATCCAGGCCGTGGGGTGATGTTCAAGTTCTTTTTGTGTTACTGTAGTAGTTTCTTGATAAAGTGAGATGGCTAGCCTGGTAGTGGGCTGCCAACCACGGTGCTGATCCTACAGGCCTAGTAACAGGTCTTGGCTCCTGGCGAGTACAGTAGCTGAATTTGTGCCAAGCTGTTTGCCTCTGCCACTTGCCAGGAAAGTCACACCACGTTGAGCTGCCAGTGAAGGCTTGGCCCCGGCTGTGCGGTCTCAGTCCAACTCGATCGCTCATCTTTCCTCAACCTGTTCTCCCAGGTCAGAACGCTTTCAGTTAGTACTGTACCATCAAATCGAATTACTGTAACAACTTCACACAAACACACGTCTTCACTAATCACACCGATCAGCAGTCAGTCAAGCACGGCGTTGTGAAATTGAAAACCGTACTGGTAAGTTAACTAACTTCTGTTGACGACATGTTCACAATTGGGTCATGGGTCAAATCAAATTAAAGCGCCAGTTCACGTGCTCGGTCGTCCTTTAGTCATCAGTCATCAGCAGACTTATCCTTCTTACAGTACCATCACGTGTTGGGAGTTGCAAATAGTGGAGTTGCAAAACGTGTTATTTACTGTAATAGATCGGAAGGCCCTCTGAGCTGATACTTCTTTTCTGAAATAGACTAGATTGCGATAGTTGAAGGATCTCACAAGAAAATGGGGGGGTGGAATGTTTTTGCCTTGCGATTTCGTGATCATTGTGCGATAATGTGCAAATACAGAGGAAAGTGGTCTCGGCTGAACCTGGTATTGCACCCCACGGTGCAGGGATTTCAGTACATGATTTCAATATGCTATTCACCCACCCTTTGAAATCTCAGGTCATCCAGTGAACTTGCAACGAAGATACGAAGAAGACAGTGGATTTGGGTATCTCCTCATTGACCTCTCCCCGGGCCGGAATGGAAAGTCCGCTCTCTGCTACTCCCGCTTCATTTACGCGTTGCGACTGTGTGACATTGCGTCACAAAAGTTTTCAACTCCCTTTTTTTGGGGGTGGGCTCTCCGGCTTTCCTCCGAGATGCCTACTGTAGTATTGGTAAAAAGGAAGGTATCTAGATGCCCAAGGATCGGGTCCCAGCATTTCTCTATCGACTTATCGCCGAGTGAGGACGAAAACACAGCCACCGACGAGTGGACCGTACACCATAGTTTCCGTGTACGCGTCGAGCAGATCGCACGTCATCATTAAGTTTGCCAGGGCCCAAGAAAGACTGAGCTGAGCTCGAACGCCAGCTTAGGAACGAGAAGGCCGCATACGATAGGCTTGCCCTTCTCACCCGATTGGTGGTCCCTCTCTGTAATGGAGAATATGTATGGTATGGTGGACGAGCGTTGGTTCTTTCTGATGAGGGACAGTCCTTGGCTGTTATCGGGATGAAATTCGCGTCACTGGGGCTCGTAGAGAGGTGAGACTCACCGCAATTTCAAGAGAATTCTGCTGACTCTATGTGACAGACTTTGTCCTGTTTGGGCAGCTGTACCTCATCCACTGCCTCGGAGTTTACCACCAGGACTTTGAGCCACGGAATGTCTTGCGAAGGGGGTGGTGCCGTCTGACGGTCATTGACTTTGCGTTCTCAGACGTCAACCATACATGTCCGGGGTGGAGGGAGTGTCCTGAGTTGAAAGACGTATGGCACGAGCAGCTCCAGTTGGGCAGGTTGGCTTTCAATCGCAAGAGTGGGATGCTGGGAAAGGTTCGACTGCTTGCAGGTATAACCTGTGGGGTTTCCCTCGTCTACTGTTCATTTTCGTCATACCGGCCGTTCCATGAACGATGGGCTTGCCTGCAGACTGGGAAATCTGGCCGCTGCTACTGCTGTGATCGTTCTCTTTCCATGCGTTTTTGGAACCATAACGTATCTACTCCTTCCATTACGGAGTACCCACATCTCCTAATTTCATTTACCCCTGTGCCTTCCTGTCCAATCCCGCGCAGGACGTCGGCCATTTCGATACGTTCGTCATTTTTGGTATCTCATTAGGGGCCACTCTAAGCAGTCGTCCTCTTCGCTTGCTCTCATCTCATGTCCTCCCAGTCCTCCCAGTCCTTCATCGGTTTTCCTAGAAACATTCTATTGCCCAACCAGTTCGTGGTCACGTTACAGCCGCGTCAATATTTTCGTGGATTTCCGACCTGTCGCTCTCCGTCAGCAACCACAGATAAGATGTTACTATAGTATGTTACATTTGTAGTAGAACCTTCTCCCGGCCGCAGTCGGACTCTTGCATGTGTATAATTTCAGAGCCGTGTAAGGTTGGCCGTGCCGTGTGAAAAGACCATGTGAGATCTAAGTGTTTTTTTTTGTGTTGGTGTTTGTTTGTTGATAAGTGTACCTGCATGACAAAACCATTTGCCGAGCGTGTGCCTCGTGAAAAAAACCTCATTATGTTAGAGCGCGTCCGGCACTCTTTTCGCGTGCGAAAACTTCCGCGCGAAATCTCTGTCTTGCAGCTGCAAGACAGAGATTGTGTTTTCTCAAATAGAGATTTAGCTGTATCCTCCGTACACCCCCTCTGTCGCATTTTTGTATATATCCCACTTTTCTGACTTGGAGCTGTCACGCCTGAGTCACTCTGAGTTATGACACCTGTGCCAATGAGGACCTCTCCATCCATCTAATCGAAGTTGCAGCAGTTGCTGGGCTACTTCTTGTCACTACAGCAGCATCTGCACTCGCCTATGCCTCTCGCTTTGACAAAGAGCCCCAGCACACATGTGTGAGTCAGAGATGCATCAATGAACTCCTCAATGGGCATGATGCTAGTGGCCTCATCATTGTGGGACAACGTTGTTGATGTCTTGACCTTATCTCTTTTTCATTGCCAAAACATGCCAACGGACTAGAGTGAATCTGGTACTGGCAGCAGTACACAGTAGGGACAGGCAGTACCGTACGAGTCGGTACGCCGACGGACTCGGAGGGCGGAGTCGGATGGGCGGCCCACCCTCCCGAGGATAGGGTCACAGCCTGAGTAACGTGTGCGGTTGCGATTTCAAAAATAAAAACAGGTCCGGACCTGTTTTTTTTTTTGGCAGGGCAATCTCAATCTCAAATCACAATCGCAACTGAGAAAAGGTGCTCTCGAACAGTCACTTTGCTGCGCGTGGAATTTTGCGGTTGTGATTTTTTTTTTGGCTGATGCCGCGTGCGGCAAACTCGTCCCCGGACGCACTGCTTCGGAAGCAGAAGTACCTGATTTTCACTGCACAGGCTATCATATCTCCCCGCAATCTGGTCAAACACACTGTAGACAACTGATCGACGTAGTTCTTTGCCTTTCCACTTGAGTTCTAGACCATCGCGTACCACAGAAGAACGGTGGCTTTCTACATACGAGTCCTGAAAAGTAACATAACGCGTTTGATTTGTTCAAGCTCCACACTAACAAGCCATCCGCTCTCGTCAACCACCTAGCTAGTAGACATTGTATCCCAGTTGTCTTGACTAGGGTTACGACGTCGATAGTCAGTTTCGTTCGACAGGAACGTTCTATTGCTGCAAAACGGCGATCAAATAGCATGTGATCACAGTCTACTGCACCCGTGCTTCTCAGGGAACGATCCGCTTCAAACTCGTAAACATCCCCAAGGTTGGAACTGGACAAAGACCCCGATCGACATCCCGTACAGTTGTGTCCCCACGTCGATCGCCAAGCTGTGATTTACCCGGAACAGAGATCCCGAATCTTGCGTCAGGGGAGACAGCCGGGAAACGGCCCAAGTAGAGTGTTCGGCGACGGGAACTCACTGTATCAGTTACAAAGTTAGTGATTTAGACTTACCAAAGAAGGATGGACATAGCGTGCTCAAGGAGCTACATGTTCTGGCAGTTACCCAAAAAAAAGGTGTCCAGATATCTCGGGAGTGTGTCGATGCAACTAACCGATTCGGAAGAAGTGAGACAGCGAAGGAGGTGCGAGAGGAAGCGCCCCAGTCCAGATCCGTGTGTAAGACAAAAAAAAAAAAGACAGACGGAGAGGAAATCACACTAATGTAGACGCAAGCAAAAGTGCCAGGCTCAGCATGAGTAAGGAGGGGACAGTTCTGCCCTCCAGAGAGACAACGTGGCCAGCGTCTCCCTGCGACGCCACGGCAGACGGCTTCGGCCAAAACGAGATTGCCAGTTGTCGGCGGTGCCGTTTTAGCGCCCGAGTGTGCCTACAAAACGACGGACTTGCTTGAACCCGGTCGCGAGGGGTAATTCTTAGGTTCGAAGGAGTGCAGTGTTAAGCGACTTAGACATTCGTATCAGGAGCCCACTCACTGAATTGAATGGAAGATTGAAGCTTGATCAGAAGAAGCAGGAGGTGCTTAAATTATGATCATTATGCCTTGGATTGCGAGTTGGAAAGTCAGGAGGTACGACAAAGGGGTAGAATGGGACCTCCTATGACGATTCTCATGATTTGTCAAGCCACCGATGCTAACGATAGGAAACACAAAGAGGAGGAGGACAGGTTGATAGTTCGAGTGGCAATTAGACGCCGTCACTCCCGCCAAGGCGCTTCGACAGCCCCGACTCTACCTGTGACCACCACGACCACGACCGCATCCTCTTTCCTTCCTCCCAAATAAAGCCCTTCTCATGGCTGGTATCAGTCAATACCCTATGCCGCCACCGACCGCGGACCTTGCTACCACATGGGCATTCCTCGAGGAGGGCGTCGACCACATCATGACGAAGCTCCAAACAGGCGTATCCTATTCCAAGTACATGAGCTTGTATACAGTGGCTTACAACTACTGCACCTCATCAAAAATGCCCAGTAATACATCTGAGCCGTCTGTAGCTGGGCGATGTCTGTGCCTCTCCTCACTTTCAGGCTACGTCGTACTGATATATCACTCCAGCTGGTGCTAATCTGATGGGGTCCGATTTGTACAATAACCTCATCCGTTACTTTGTACAGCATCTGCGACATTTGAGAGACGTAAGTCCTTAGAGCCAAGTCGATAGGACAGCGCATCACGCCCACTGTAGCATTCAGATACACTGCAAAACGAGCTCCTCTTGAAGTATTATGCCGGCGAATGGGACAGATACACGACGGGCGCGAATTATATCAATCGCCTATTCACCTATCTGAACCGACACTGGGTGAAGCGTGAGCGTGATGAGGGTAGAAAGGGCGTCTATCCCGTTTATACCGTGCGTGACTCCGCTGATTCTTTTGATTTGACTTACGCGCGAATCTTATAGCTTGCCCTCGTTCAATGGCGCGCAAATTTCTTTCTACATATACAAGGAAAGCAAGCAAAGCTCGCCGGCGCGATCTTGCGCCTCATCGAGCAGCAGCGGAACGGCGAGACAATTGACCAAGGTCTCGTAAAGAAAGTCGTGGATTCGTTCGTCTCCCTTGGCATCGACGAGACCGACTTGAACAAGGCTTCGCTCGATAACTACAAGGAACATTTTGAGATGCCGTTCCTTGCTGGCACCGAGGCGTACTACAAGCTCGAGTCCGAGTCATTCCTTGCAGAGAACACCGTGTCGGATTATCTTAAGAAGGCCGAAGAACGCTTGAAGGAAGAAGAAGACCGTGTGGAGCGGTATCTACACACAACCACGCGCAAGTTACTTATCAGTAAATGCGAACATGTCCTCGTTCGCGCGCACGCGGAACTCATGTGGGAGAGCTTCCAAAGTCTGTTGGACTACGACAAAGATGAGGATCTTCAGCGTATGTACTCTTTACTCTCTCGCATCCCGGAAGGTCTAGAGCCTCTGCGGAGGAAATTCGAGGAGCACGTGAAGAGGACTGGACTGGCAGCGGTTGCCAAATTAGTAGGAACGGACGCCGCAGCAATAGAGGCACTCGACCCGAAGGCCTACGTCGACGCTCTGCTTGAGGTCCACACGAAATCTTCCGACACCGTCAACCGCAGCTTCAAGGGTGAAGCTGGTTTCGTTGCAAGTTTAGATAGGGCATGTCGAGAGTTCGTCAACCGCAATGCTGCAACCGGCGGGTCATCAAGTAGATCCCCTGAGTTACTTGCAAAGCACGCAGACGCATTGCTACGCAAGAACAATAAGATGGCCGAGGAGGGCGACCTCGAGGGCGCGCTGAATCGTGTCGTAGGTGGACATCAGATTAGCCGTTGTGAGGTTATGATTTAGGCGCGTTCATAGATGGTCATATTCAAGTACCTCGAGGAGAAGGACGTTTTTCAAACTTTCTACTCGACCAAGCTTTCCAAGCGGCTCATCCATGGCGTATCTGCATCAGACGAGGCTGAGGCGAGCATGATCTCGAAACTGAAAGAGGCTTGCGGTTTCGAGTACACGAACAAGCTCCAACGCATGTTCACTGGTATGCTCCCTCCCCCTGTTGTGCGTGAAGCGACTCTCACCAGCGTTGTAGACATGAGCCTCAGCAAGGATTTGACTGATTCTTTCAAAGAGCGAATGGAGCAGAACCACAACGACATGGACATAACCTTCAGCGTGATGGTGCTCGGTACAAACTTCTGGCCACTCAATCCACCAAAGGACGGCTTTATCGTCCCAACCGACATCCAATTAACCTACGACCGCTTCCAGAAATACTATCAGACAAAGCATTCAGGTCGCAAGCTTACTTGGCTGTGGAACTACTCCAAAAACGAGCTGCGGACCAATTATCTCAACCAAAAGTACATCCTTATGACAAGCGCGTACCAGATGGCAGTGTTATTGCAGTACAATAACAATGACACACTGTCACTCGATGAGCTTGCCACCGCGACCAACGTTGGGAAGGACTTGCTCACGCAGGTGCTGCAGCCTCTGGTGAAGTCCCGCATCCTTATCAGCGAAGAGACAGACCAGTACGATCTCAATCCGCGTGCGTTCTAATACCTGATAAGATTTGCGTGCATGTTTCACCGGACATCTGCAGACTTCAAATCAAAGAAGATTCGCGTGAACTTGAACCAACCAATAAAGGCTGAGGTCAAGGCCGAGTCAAGTGATGTCTTGAAGACCGTCGACGAGGATCGCAAATATGTTATCCAGGCTACCATTGTCCGGTGCGCACTTTTCTAGCTTAGCTTCTTTAACGGATCGTCAATTTCAAACTCATGTACCACGCCCAGAATCATGAAAGCGCGGAAGACGATGAAAAATCAGCCTCTCATCCAGGAGGTTGCCTCACAGATTTCGCAACGCTTCACGCCTAAGATCCCCGATATCAAGAAGGTCTGTTGTTTTCTCTTCTCTTCGTCGTTGAGAGTGCAGTGCAGCTGACTTGGCACTGGACATAGGCGATCGATACGCTCCTAGAGAAAGAGTACATTGAGCGCGTCGACGGCACCCGGGACACATTCGCCTACGTTGCCTAATAGAAAGGCACCCGGTTCAGTCTTTGCCTGTTTCAGCTCGTGCCATTGCCTGTCCAGTATTTCGGATAAGTGTTGTAGCATATCGATGCATCTTGTTTTGTACTTCCTGCGCCCGTGTCCCCGTTCGGCGCTCAGCCCAGAGCCCTCGCCCTGTTGACACGCTTCTGAAACGACATCACGAGACGAGCGTGGAAGCCGACCGGGACAACATCCTGGAGTGTGGCGTCAAGGTACAAACAGGGGAGATTTCTCCACGATCCACTTTGCTTAAGTAACTATCCGAGCTCTCGATCAAGTATGCACCGTAGATCCTCTCAACAGGCTAGGAACTGGGTGAGATGCAGGTTTTGGCACCCGAGATCGAGGGTGATATGATGAGTAGGCGCCATTCTGCCCCTTCTGGCTGTGGTGCAGCACATGACCGCTCCCGCTGGCTGGACTCGGATGACTACAAACACCGAGGCCGCTTATCCCGATCCCAACTGCGCCGCCTCGCGCCTGCGAACTGTGCGCACCGGGCGACGGCGGCTTCTTGGAAAAATCGCAGTAGTCCCGGTTGTTCACTTAAACAGCCTCGCCAACAACCCTGCGACATAACATACCGCGATGCGATACGATGCTGCTTCCGCTTCGACCTTGGTGGGCGGCTTGAAGCGAGATGGGTGCATCTCTACTAGTATTGTCGTGTCAAAGGAATCCGTGGGGACGACAATCCCACGGTGCGGCGTCACATAGAGCTTTGCACCCCTGGACCGAATAATAATGGATCAAAAATAAGGGTAGGAAATTGGCCCAATGCCGTCGCTACGTATTAAGGGCTCAACGACATGGCACCCTGCCGGCGTTCCTTTCCCTTCCTTCGCAGGCGCTTCCGCCACCGAATCCTTATGAAACGAAACGGTACCACCGCGTTTGTTAGCCACTTCCCACACAGAATCAGGACAATGTAACCCGAGATACTGTATTGCAATCGGCCATCTTCGAGACCATGCGCGACCCCGAGCGCTTTCAATGACAGTCGAGCCTGAGGCCTGAGGCGTACGGGCCGAAACGGTGCCAATGCTACCCATGAAGTGATCTATCCCGAGCTAGCATAAACGAGGTCCGTCGTAGTTATTTGAAATGGGTGCTATCCATCTACTCCCCTGCTTCCAAGGCATCGCCACCACTTGCAGGAGATACGCCTGGAACACCCCACTGTTCTTGACACCCGGTAGGAAGCGTGGGGGAGTAAGGGTGGTTCGGACTGATCAAACTCTATCCACGCGCAAAATTGGACTGTCCGAACCTTTCTCGTAAGTGTGCAGTGACGTCCCGATCCTCAACGCTCAGCGCCTTGGGACGTTTTTACCAATTATGTTTGTTAACCAGACACATCAGCAAAGGCTGCGACTGTCGGGTGCTCCTTTTTCCACCGCATGAAACGGTGCCGATTGGCTGTAAAGTGGAAATTTATTGCGTTGGGGCGCCTGTGGCGTTGAAAGACCAAAGGTATGATAGATTTGCTTCCCTCGGTGTGGGAAGCTGGTATTGTAAAGTTTTGGTGGGATAGAGACGAAACACTTTACAAGCGAGATTTGAATTTTGGAATTTCATTACCACCGTCGACTTGACACCGCAGGCATGTCACTCAATGCCGCAGCGCAGCGGTTCGTACGGGAAACGCCGGTTCAATTGAATCTGCCACTGGCAAGCCTGGGCTCACCAACCTGAGCCCGAAACACTTCCGACAAACTTCCTCCAATACGCAACGCCATGGTCATCTCTTACGAGCTGTTTCTAGACTTGGGTTTCTCTATTTGATTTACTGACGGACATTACTTGGAACATTATGCAGGGCCCGTGGCAATTTCCGAGTCCGGACGAACCGGGACGACTTGTCAGATGGTGGCTCATTGAGTAAATTTCCAGCACCATCCCGCGCGAGAAACAGGAAAGTAACACGATCTATCGTCGCCCTTGGTGTGTGGCGCCGCGAGGCAGGCAGCTGGCTCGGACCAGGAAAGTTGTTCACGTCTCAGGCCACCCGGCGCAGCTGAGGCTATCTCTAGACATTATCTGCGCCTCGTTGGCACGCAGTTACCGTTGCCGCCATATCTTCTTTACTCCATCTGGTCACGCCTACTCCAAGGACAGGGCCCCTTCGAACGGATGCAATAACACTTCACTGTCACAGGTTGCTGAGCGCTGCTTACTTAGTGTTACTTTGCGGGAAAAAAAGAAAGAAAATGTGCATTCTTCTTGACTTGCTGTACGCGCTCACTGACCATTTCTGGTCTAGACTGCCCCACGTGTTGTTATGTTATGTAAATCAAGAAGTTCATTATTCCGAAGGGCTCCTGTCATGGAAGGTACGTGATGGAGTGCTCGAGGTACCTCGTGTTGGTTAGTAGTTGGCTGACCTATGGTTGGACCCGGAGCCCGCGCACACTAAGCCCCTCTTGGCTACTATTTTTCTTTCCGGGAAAAACCCAAGTCAATGGGTTCAATTACCATTTACTCTTTTTGGAGATCCAAGGCCACGCTGGGCCAAGGTCAGACGTGATGGGGTCCCAAGGAAAGCTTTTCGGGTCCGCCCTCCTCCTCCGGGCGTCTTAGGGTGTCACGTTGATCGAAATTCCGTGCCTGCGGACAGCAGAGAAGCGAAAGCGAGGAGGATTCTGATGAACCTACTAGCGTCGATGTTGCTGGGAGGTATCAATTCCTTGAATTGTGCGGGTCACTCGCTAAGGTACGGTCGGGCTGGCGTTCATAATCAAAAACAGAGCCGTTCGAACCCTACAACTTACTGTAGCCTATCCCGGCTACTCCAGAATATATAATAACGCATACGACATCGTACTTAGTTATTCCCAACTCCAATCATTATCAAGCCCTCTCACAGTTCCCCACTCGTGAATGTCGGGTCGTCAAGAATACTCTGCAAGGGGACATTTTGGAGCCGCCTCCGCCCCCTCGCCAGTACCGATGCCCCATTATCGTTTGTCACAACAGAATAGCCCCCAAGGCGCTTACCCGTGGGGCTCAGTCGCTCACACGTATACACCCCTTGACGCGACGAACCACCTCGGGCCACTCGGTACTGAGCCTGGAGCACCAACGCTATATGTGAGCCTTTTCCCTTCTATCCGGTTTTATATCCTGATTGCCAGCAGGGGTATGGGAATGAAACCAACGCTCAACCACACCCTCGAGGGATGCTCTCCCGCATCCTGAAGTGCATAATAAGTGACAGAATGCGGAGTGATAACTCCGAGATAGTGGGATTCAACAAGGAATCATGCGGGCCGAACCGAGTGAGGGTGACGGTCACCTTCGAGACGTCTGACGGGCTCTAGGGCGTGTCCAGTAGCCCTTCATTTCCATTATCATCCCTATTCTGTATACTTCCCTCGTTCACGCTTCCCCCCACCAAAAAAAAAGAGAGAGAGACTAGGCCCATATTCACCCGACTAGTCTTCCATCTCTCCCCTCCGAGTCCTCTTTTTTTTGAATCCATTACTGTGCGCCTTGGGGTACAGGGCCCCATGTAGTGCCATTCTGAACAATAGATCCTTCCACCACAGTCCAACTCCATATAAAAGGCTTCAGCAGTTCGTTGCATGAATTGCCAACCGTTGAATGATGGCGGGCGCGAAACGTTTGGGTATGTAAGCCCCGGGGCGGTTGAAGACGTTGGGGAGGGCCGCCGTATAAGGGTGTGGATAAGCCATGATGCCACTTCTCCCTTACTGTCATACTGACTAACTTTTCCCGCTCTGTCCAGTGCATGTACTCGCTTTATATTTATGATCTATCCGGCATATGCACCAAGCACCCTGCACATCTCCAGGCTCTTATAATTTCACTCCTGTATGTATACACGCGACCCCACCCCATAAATCCCGCCATGCGCCACCGTCGCCTTCGAAATCCCCGCCAATAGCAAAGCCTGCGTCAGCAATCATCCGAGAGAAGTCACCTTGGCTTGGGAAGCGTCGAATCGATTCAACAAGATATTCGTACGACGCGCGGTCACCCGCGAGGATCGTGCCCAGTAACGGGATCATCGAGAAAGAGTACCGGTCATAAAGCCTGTGTCCCCACCGGTCAGGAAAGACGAAAAAAAGATGGGAAGCGCAGAGAGGACATACGGCGCAAGCACGGGATTGGTGAGTTTGTTGAATTCGAGGCAGGCAAAGGTGCCCCCAGGCTTAAGCACGCGGTGGGCCTCGTGGAGGACATCTGGGATCGAGGTGACGTTCCGGATCCCAAACGCGATGGTGTAGAGATCGTAGGTGTTGTCGGGGAATGTCTCCTGGGGCAGAGCTTGAGCGTTTGCTTCAATGAACCCGACCTGCGGAGCTGCAAGGGGGAAGCTGAGTGAGCAAGGAGAAAAAAAAAAAAGGAGAGGAAAGCGCCCGTACTGTTGTGGTACATCGTTTTCTTGAAGCGCTTGCAGCCCTCCTTCAACATCTCCCCGTTGATGTCGACGATGTCTACGCACGTTTCACGGTCTCCGTAGGCCTCGCGGGCATGATCGAGGATGCGCAGCGCGATATCCCCTGTTCCGCCCGCGACGTCGATGCAGCGGACAGGCCCCCTTGAGCCCGGACTGAGAAGGGAGATAAAAGAGTCCTTCCAGAGGCGGTGCACGCCGAGCGACATGGCGTCGTTCATGAGATCATAGCTCGACGCGACCGAGTCAAACACGCCCCGCACGAGCGCCTCTTTTGATTCCTCTGGAACGGTGCGGAAGCCAAAGTGCGTGGTGTTTCCGGAGCTGGATGAGGCCGTGTTCGGTGGTGCCGATGGGTTGTTGTCGGTATGCACCCTACGAATGCAAGCGGTAGGGCGCGCGGCTCGTGGGCGCACCAGGACTGTCCGTAGTCCTCGGGAAATAACGGGCATTCTCAGCGGAGGCAAAGAGAACTCAAAAATATACGGCTAGCTGGGGAGTGTGACTTGTCCGAGATGAATTTTGAAGCTGGTGGACTCGGGTTTTTCAGCCCGACACACTGGCAACGCGCAGCTGGTCCGAGTCGATGGTTGGCACGAAGCGGGCCGGACACTCCGGGGCTGGGAAGCAACGATCCCGACTCGGATCTCACTCAGGCTGGCACTCGCTGTTTATCGCAAGTGCAAGCAGTAGCAGTAGGCTTCATCAACGATGCCACTGTCAGCATTACAAAAAGGCAAAGATAGATTACTTCCCTCCGACTCGTTAGAACCGGCGGAATTTTCTGGCTCTCCTTCCCTGTTGTCTGGGTCTTCTGGTTCATCCTCATCATCGCCTTCCTCGGCGTCCGAATCGGATTCCGGTACAGATAGTTCAGAAGACGAGGACGAAGATGAGATATCTCAGGAGTACCTTGATTCGCTCCTTGAAAAGGCGCGAGCGAGCATTGCCGCAAAGGCGGCACAGAATACTTCTATACCCCATGGAAATGCTTTAGAAGAAGACGTTATCAGACTGGACGATCCGGAGTCGGGACTGCGGTGTGTTTTTGATTTTTCCTTCTCCATCCACGGAGCTCATCCCATTTCAGGCATCTTCCTCCACTTGACCCAGGGGCTCTGCCCCCACCCTATATCACGTTTGGGAAAACACAATATGACGCGCCATCAGCCATTCGAGACCTAGATGCTGAGCTTGCTATGGAGTCATCCTCGTCGCTTTTTGTGCCGGCACCACCAGCACCACCACCCGAGCTCACAGAATCTGGCAAGCCACTAACCAAGAAGGAGAAAAAAGCGGTATAACTGTTGTTATTTGGTTCATGCCTTGCGAGGCTGATTTTTGCTCGGAATAGCTGAAAGAAAAAACTACTGGACCGAAATGGTTTGATCTCCCTGCGCCTGCGGAGGCAGATCTGCCCCGCTTATATAAAGAGTACGAGGCGCTGCGGCTGCGCAACCAACTCGATCCAAAGCGGTTCTACCGTAAGGATCCCGGGGAAGGGCGCGGCATCAAGGGCCTCCCCAAACACTTTGCAGTACCCTTCTCCATTTGGCACTGCTATTTATCGTTTCACTCAAACATGCGTTCAATAGATTGGCACGATCATTCCAACGAACACACCGTTTGGTGGACCGAGTGCGGACAACCTACCGAGGTCGGCACGCAAGCGCACGCTTGTGGACGAGCTGGTAGACGACGCGGAGGCGCGTCACTATTCCAAGCGCAAGTTTAACGAACTTCAGACCTCACGCGCTGCAAAAGGTCGCGGAACACTCGCAACACGGAATGCTGCGCGGAAGCCAAAGTGGTAGAACTTGTGACCATGGCTCTTAATCACATGACCATGACGCGCGAAATTTTTTAGCGCAAATTGTTTAGAAAAGTACCATAATTATGTAATTTTTCTATCCAATACGATCACTTGGATTGAACAAGAGCAGCGTGTCCGAGTCTTTGATTCATCTGCATCCTCTCAGTCATGGTTCGAAGGAGAAGCTCCAAGTCAAAATATTCGGGGACTGGTCCACGCCCAGTTGATAAGCGAGATGCGAGGATGAAGCGCTGGAACACGTTAGCCGACATACCTATGGACGAGGAAGACGAGTGTGCGTTTTCTTCTTTTGCGTGAGAAGCCTGCTAGAAGGATTTTAAACTCCTCACTTAGTTCATGCCTCTAAGGATCGTATTCTTCTCGAGGGTGAGGAAGTCGGAGCCGATGATGACGGGGACGTAGACGAGGTGTTTGCATTGGAGAGCCTCCCTTCGTCGGATAGCGATGAAAACGAGGAAGATGTTCACCAAGAGGGGGTTGAAGACGAAGAAGATCCACCACAACCCAAGGTACGCGCGAGCAGGACAGGAAAAGCGAAGGCCAAACCACCACAGGAATCCGACGACGACGACGACGAGATGGAGAGCGAAGAGGAAGAAAGCTGGGGTCATAAAAAGTCGGCTTACTACTCTTCTAATGCGGCAGAGCTCGATTCTGAAGACGAAGAGGCAAACGAGCTGGAAGAACAAGAAGCGAAGCGCATCCAAGCCAAGGCACGCGATGCGATGCTGGATGACGATTTCGGTCTCGCAGATATTGATCAGGGAGATGCAGAGAATACTGAGGAGTGCGTCTTTCTCCTTCGACCTGTCTATAGTGACTGAACTGCCTCCAGCCCATTGCTTGAACCCGCGTTGGTGGTTGCAGCGCAGCCTATGCCGCTTGACAAGAAAGCCACTCTTAGGCACATAGAAAAAACCAATCCGGAGACTCTGGCCTTAGCATACGATTGGGAGGGTATCGCTGTCAAAGTCGTTCAAACGCAAGAGAAAATCAATGAGTATGTCATGGGTCTTAGCCACGCCTCGCGGTTTGACCTAGGAATTGCAGGCTTTCATCTGCTGAACCCGATTCCCAAGCTTTAGGGATGGCTCATCTGCACAACCGTACGAGCCCCTCTTCCTATTTGAGACAGAGGTACTTATATACGCTATAGAGGCTCTTCTCACGTATGCCACGACGCTCGCCTTCTACTTCTACCTTCGAGCTAGCGAATATTACTCACAGCGTCCCGAGCTCCTCCGCTCTCATCCTATCTTTTCCCGCCTCCTTCAACTCAAGCAGGCACTCACCACTTTGGAAGAGTTGGATTTCCATCTCTCAGAGAGCGACTCTGAGATTGGTGATTCTGAAGAGGACGTTTCACTCGAGGAGGAAGAGGGGACGGAGGTCACTTCGACGTTATTGAAGCGATACCGCAAGGGCTCTCGGCTCGTATTCGATGACCTAGCAGCGTTACTACGTGAAGCTGAAGAGGCCGCGGCATCCGTCAAATCTACAAGCACGTCAAAACCTACTGTTCTTCCGCCGCCCATTAAAGAGCCACCCAAAAAGAAACGCAAGACATCAACTACCGCTAAAGTAGCTCCAGCCTTCGACCTCGAAGAGCCAACATATACTCCACCAAAGCGCACGTCCACACACACCCTCATCTCTGGAGAAGACGATGCTTTTGGTGATGCCACAGTATTGGGCACCGCAGACGCTGCCGACAAGAAGGCACGTAGACACACCCTGCGCTTCCACACATCCAAGATCGAGAGTGCTAGCGCACGGAGGCTGGGCGCACGGCACGCTCTTGGGGGTGATGATGACGTACCATACCGCGAGCGCCGAAAGGAGAAAGCGGCACGTGCGCAGCGCGAGGCACAAGCTGGAAAGCGTGGTCAGGGTGGTGACGACCTCGATGACGTCGAGCCTGAGTTACCAGCGCGTGCACCCCGAGGAACTGATGCAGGCGAGGACGAAGATTTTGCGGAGGAGAATGCCAACGGGTACTATTCGCTCGTCCAAAAGCAGAAGAGAGAACAGAAGGAAAGCAAGAAGACGGCGTACGAGGCTGCAAAGGCAGCAAGCAGGTGCGTCGTCCTTGCACCCCACACAAGCTCACTATCATTATTTTCTGACTTGACTACCCATACACACAGGATGGAGGCTGACAATGATAGCGCGGAAGGGCCACGCTCGCTCACGCGTGCGATCCTGAAGAATCGCGGGCTAACGCCCAGGCGGTCAAAGAGTGTACGCAACCCACGGGTGAAGAAGCGCCAGAAGTTCGACAAGGCGAAGAAGGTGCTTGCGTCGCAGAAACCGGTGTTCAAGCCAGGCGCAGGCGACTCGACGTGGTACGGTGGCGAGCGATCCGGTATCTCGACGGTCGTGAAAAGTGTGCAGTTCTGATCGTAGTCTGCACACGTACGACTATGTCTGCGTCTGTACACAGTATGTCGCATGTCTTGCATTTGACCAGTACTACGGTCTCGACCAAGTAACACGAACCGGCTTGCATGTCGAGATTCTTCTCTTCCCATACCTGACTTCATCTGCATAGCTTTCCCTGCTGAAGAACACGTTTTGCGTCACTGCACGTTCAGATATTAACGTCGATTGTGAGATACCTCCTGGGGCACTCGAAGACCACGTCCACCGATCGTCGGATCTGTATTACCATGACCCGCGATAGGTGCGAGGCTGCGGCTGTGAGTGGTGGGCACTTTCGACACGTGATATCTGATCGATAACTCAATTGAGTGCGTAATACTCCCGTACGTCGTTTTTTTTCTTTATTTGATACTAGTTCTCCAACCTGAATGAGATCCTCATCAGTCCGGAAGCAGCATTGCGTTTGGAAAACACTACTTGGTTTGAATTACAGATAGCTGAACCCTCATCTCCACCCTTCCGGCTCCTCCCTTTGGCGGGGAAAACCTACTCCTGTCTCGATCGGACGTTCTAGCCTCGCCTTGGCCACATTGGCCACATAGCAACTGTGGCCACTTTTCATCGAACTCGTTTCCAAAAGCTTTGTTTAGCAAAACGATCGTGCAACTGCGGCAATGTAGCATACTCCCAGGTTCCCTCCGCTCCAACATCCCATTACCAAAACGCTGCTGACGCCTGACACCCCTCCCTGCGTTCTGAAGTTCAGCTGTACGAGGTCAGTACAATAAATCCCTGCTCGCCTCTATCTTCTACCCCACACTTACCCTCCAATTCTCATCGTTGACAATGAATATTCCTCCCGCTGCCAATTCCCGTGTTCCCTCTCGCTACACCGCGCCTTTTCAACTCTCGTTGACCCCCCAGCAATGGGTATCATACACTCACGAAACGTTGCGGCCTATCCTGCAAGCCACCCACTTCGGCACTTCCCGGCCCCACGATCCCGAACCGTTTAACAATGCTGGCTTCATAGCTATATCTACCTCCCGGGACCCTCAAGGCTCGGTCCAGAACATGGATCCTTCGTCCCATCCCTTTATCTATAACCGGCCACAATTAGACCTTAAATGGCAAGAGCCTTTGTACAACGCCGACTTCTGTCCACTCACCTCCCGGAGTCCTCAAGCCTTCGCCCAAGCCGTGGACCCATCTTCCCATCCCGTCTTCGATAGCCAGCCAATGCCAGACCCTGATTGGCCAGGCCCAAATTCGACTTTTCCCCTACAAGATAGCTTGCTCCCCCAGGCTTCTATGCACGCAGCTGTCAACCCTTCAGCAACCTATGCGTATTCTGACGGCGGCCCCACCAACTCTACGACGTCGTCTGCTGAGCATGTCCAGGTTGGCGGTGGGCAATTACCGTTCACGGCTCAAGATGGCACAGCATGGTCGGGGCCAGTGACGGCACTTGCGCCGGCTACACCGTCGTTGGCCTCTTATCCAGACCCCGCAGCTTCCCACCCCCGACCTCCCGCACTGGATACTCCACTGCAGGATCTGGGAATCGTTGACCCGGACACGACGAGTTGGCATCAGACCGCCAGTTGTGGGTGTGCCTGGCCACCCATGCAGGTCCTTCCCGATCATGCCCCTGGGAGACGCCCCCACCCCCTCGTCCGCATTGACGACTGCATCGAATGGGTCAGCCCCAATGTAATGAAGATGACCTTGTGGTTCAACTGGTCTCCGAACGCGGACGCGAAGGCGCATGAGCCTTGGGATTGAGCCGCCTGGTGTGGCACCTTTGGATGACGCGTGCTAGTATGGTGTTATACTAACGTTTCGTTTCTGAATGTCTCTCTCCTGTCCCGATCGAGGTATTGCTTATTTACGGTCCGCACTGGTGTATACGCTTGCAGGTCTGCGTACTAGTATCTTATAACTTATACGGGTTCGTTCACATCACGCGTCATGTCTCCCATAAGCCAGATGCATTCTACAACCACTGCACTGCCATATGTATGCTTATCCTTTCACAGGGCTTCCTAATCTATCTATTGTTACCATCTGCGTGAATGACGCAGCTTAATGAACGTGTCTATCCGCGGCCCCCATGTGAGGACATAGGGCTTCCTCACGGAGCATGGCGTCCCCATGAGGCTTGAGATCACCCAGTGACGCACCCATCCACACATGGCAACTCACACCACCCCTCCGACATAGACACCGTCGCCATCCCCAGAAACCGCACATCCCACGATGCCAGTACCAACAAGTCGTCTAAAAATGAGCCGCTTATTGCCATGCGACTACCGGGCCCCGCGAAAGGGGTACTGTATGTGCCAAAATGCGCCGACGAAGTGGCGGAACGATCGGGCCATGACGGTGAAGGATCGAGATGCGTCATCGAATCGATGATGAGCCAGCCCCAGCCCATCCCGGCGGCATCGACGCACCGCGCCGTAGCCACACCTCTTCGCTTGCTTGCGCGATGCAGGCAGTGGATACTAGTAAGTCGCAAGGGAGGGAGGGGAGGAGGGAGCCTGAGGGTCCTATCAACGTTTCGCCACGGGGAAGGGGGGCTCAATGACAGGTCGTTCTTTTATTTTGGGACTTGTGACAGAATGTGTCTATCTAACGCTAACGGCAAAGTTCAGTGTGCGTGCGTGCGAGGGGAGGGAATCACCATCTCCGTTGCGATCTCGACAGCGCCCACTTACCTTAAAGTAGGCACAACCAATGGTGTGCGGCTCGGGTTGCGCCTAGGGGTGGAGTAGCGCAGATCGCTACCCACGCACGGAGGTACTGAAACCCCTGTTGTGCGAGCGCTCCACGATAACCCAGCGCGGTGAGAATAGACCCGCTACGCATCGCGGAGGAGAGACTGCTTCGATCCTTACTGTTTGCTGAGATCTTATGTCATCAATATTTAAATACTTAAATTATAGGTTGATAAATACATAGGTATACATCAATAGACCATCGATAGATATATAAGTACCTAGATAACGTGTCGATAAATATATAAATTGATAACATAGGACTCACAGAATTAAGTTAATAATTAGGGGACAGAAGAAAGAAAAGGATACAATCCAAGATCTCAACGAAGGATAGAATATTCGACTGCCTCTGTTAATGCCTTGACCGCCGTGCCTCTCATTCGCGACGCGGTTCCCAAGACTCGTGAGCCTCAGCCTCCGCGTTCAAAGACCAGTTAAAGTAGACGACCATCTTCATCACGTCCGGTCTGACCCACTCGATGGTATCGTGAACACGGACGAACGGATGCGCACGCATGCAGCAGAGGCAGCGGTCGACAGGCACGGCGCGTCTCGGTACCGTGCGCGGCATGGAAGCGCCAGCGGCAGCCGAGGCAAAACCTCGGCCCCTCGCGCTGGCGTCTACGTCCCAGGGGCGCACGACAGGGACGGGCGCACCGGTCGACGGTCCGGATATGGGAGCCATGGGCCAGGTGAGGGATGAACATACCGGGGCCGGCGCTGGTGCCGATGTCATGGGAATGTACTGGGTGGGGCTGAACCTAGAGGGGGCCGCCCTCTCACCACTGCCGAACAGTGCGGAGCTTGAACTGGTGGGGAACGATGCCGGCGGATGGGTCGAGAGGGTATAGGTGCCATCGACAGCCGACTGAAGGGGGATGGCGGGATGGACGACGGATTGTGGGGGTGCGTCCAAGATAGCGGTCTGCTGGGGTAGATACGGGGTCGCACCTTGCCCGCCGAGGCTCTGTGGCCAGTCATTGAGGGGATGGGGCTGCATGACAGGTCTCACATTTCTGAAGGGGTCTTGAGGTGGGGGTTCGAAGGAGGGCGCATTGAACTCTCCGAAATCCAAAATGGGGTTCGAGAGGGGTCCATCGGAGCAAGTTGGTGCTTCGTTGTCGAGCCATTCTCCAAATGATAGCGATTGATAAGTGGTGTCATAGGAAGTTGTAGAGTTATCCGATGGAATGGTGTTCATCATTAGGGTGTTGTTGACGACCAGGGGATATACTGTGGGTGGTGGAAGGGGAGTCGGAACGGAACGTGAGGGAGGTCTAAAACATGGTGGGGGGGGGGGTGGGAGCAGAAGTGAGGTTTCAGTTTATTCCGTCCACGGGGGTAGATATATCCCTAATCTACATTGTGAAAATCATTAGTCTTGTGAAGATTAGCAAGTTGACGTACTATGTTCATCTGGACCGCCTGACCGAGGCAACGTGCCCTCGTAAAGTTTAGAAACCCCTAAAGCGTGCCGGTGTATGTTCATATACATCACGGGGAAGACAATGTATGGTGGATCCCTTGCCGCGAAATTAAAAAAACGAACTACAGGAACGTGTTTGGCACCCTTGCAGACTGGTCCGGGGTTGTTAGTAGGTCCACGAAGGAGCTGCCGACGAAGCGCTGTACTGTAACCCACCCCATCACAGTAAAGACTTCTTTTCACCCGAAAGCGAGACTCGAAATGCAAGAAAGGTTAGCCTCGGCATATTATAACCCAACGCACCATCCGAGAAAAAGAGAAGAAGGGTCCGTGTCTATGTCTGCGTAGGGTGAGCTAGGGCAGGCTAGAACTGTGACGTTACGATCCATCAAGAAGTGTCATGGTGTATTTAGTCGGCCCGACACGCGAGTGAGCGGACTTTGCACGACGCCTTGATTGCAGAAATCCATAATTGATAAAAGATAAAAATCTGTAGACAAACAGGCAGGAGACGGATCTAATGGGATTTCATTACCAATAAATTAAGCGTCCCTCGGTTCGCAAACATCGCACTTCTCAAGTCGCTCGACCGAGCGAATGGTACAACACACATCAAATTCTCCTTTCACAAGCGGAAAAAGGGACCCGATATCAGCGGTGCCTATAATCTGCCCATGTAAGGCAACGGTATCTCGGACTGTCCTTTCCATTGAAAATCAGACACCGGAACACTCGGGGATTGTGAATGTTGAACAGAGTGACGCCGTGGAGATTGTGGTCCACCTTTAGGGATGCACGACCAGGAACGTGCGGGACGCGATGCAGATGTTGAACACGTCAGGTGGCGCGATCCCCACTGATATATGACATGAATGCGTAATTGGCATATTGTGTGACTACTCAGTCGCACAAGTAGCATCTTCGAGTGATGATGTGCCAATAGCGGATCACGACTTACGTTATGAGGGCCAAACCAGTGGGATAGGAGGCCAAGAAGATTGAAGGCCTAGGGCGCAAATGAGCAGTGGCATGAGTGTATTGATGGGTGGGAAATACGCGTATGAGAACATGAACAGATATGGAGAGGTAATATCGTATGTAGGGGATCAGGGGTTCAAAAGCCTGGTGGCACAAGACCCTGCTGGCCGCCTTGCTTTTGCGCGTTGGGTGAGGGAGGGTACAAGGAACTGCCGGAGACCATCTGATGGGGAAGGTGAGTGAGAAAGTGATGAGGGGAGATGAGCGATTACGTACCTGTTGGGCGCCCTGCTGCTGAGCAAGCATTTCATTCTCTTGGGCGACGACTTTGGCCTCGTCCTCGAGTATGAGGGCAAGGGGAAGCCCGATGAGAAGAGCGGAAGTGGTCACCACCCAGATGACATTTCCCGCAAATTTAGTTGTGCGCTTGAAGAAAGAAGCAGTTTTTGATACTTTTGAGGCGATAGAGTGACGAGTTGTAGGAGGGACTATGTCCTTGAGTGCGGATATGCGGTCAAGGAGAGACTCGTCGACGGGAGAGTCAGAGTCTACAGAAGAAAGAGAGATGGAGGATGAAGTACGAGAGGAGGCAGTGGAGGCATAAGGTGATGTTGCGGCCTGTTGGTCCTTTTCCTCTACGATCTCTACCTTGACCATTGTTAGCTGGCTGGAATAGGCGTGTTGGCTGTCTGTGTGTGTGTGTGTGGCAGCTTTTTGTTGTATACAACTATTTGTAATCAGGGGTAGGAAGTATATGAACAGTGACGTAAGCAGGTGATTGTAAGTAAGCCAGCGGGACCGAGAGAAATGAGTGAGTGAGTGAGTGAGTGAGAGCGCGCGAGAGCCGAGCGGCGGGGCGGAGCGAGGCGAGGCGAGGCGAGCCAGGGCCGGTGATTTCACGCTGCGCTGTGCTTTCAAGCCAATTCTCTCTTTGAGCTTGATTTCTCCTTTCTCCTGTTCAAACGGATGAATCCAACAGGTCACCCTCATTCTCCATCTGATACTCCTAGCTCGCTTTCTCAGCAGCCAGGTCCGTATAAATATAAATATATTCACACACTCACTCGCACCATCTCAACTTACTCAATTCTGTCCCATGTTTCCCTCGTCGCTCTCGCGTGATCCAGCCCTCTCGCTACCCTCTCCTTCAGTTCAGAATCAGATTCATGAACTCGCCAAGACACTCCCACCACCAAGGAAGCAGAATATCGCTTGCGATGCATGTCGGTACGACCATATCTACTCACTCATCTCCTTCTAGCCTTTCATCGCTCATCACCCCATCGCACCTACGCGCACTCAAACAGGCAGAGGAAAGTAAAATGTCATCAGCTTCCCGGACAACCAAAGGTACCTCTTTCATCTCTTCCCCTTTCCACCACTGGTCAGACTTCGACTAACCGTCTCTGTTACATTTCCAGTGCCAAGTATACCTCCGCCGCTCTCATCACCCGCGCGTACTCACACCCATATCTTCAGCATTGTATAGTCAAAAATTATCCATGCACGTACGTCCTTCCCGGCGTTTCTACCTCTCGTCGCCAAGTCAACGTCCTCTATATTAGCCATCACGCCCAACAGGCGACCAGCGAGAAAAAACGCATCTCGACTGTGAATCGACGCCCTCGTTCCTATACCGCCAACACCCCACAGAGGTTCTTATCTCTCTCTCCTTCCCGTTCGCTCTCTGATGTCATATCATTTCCCCTTTGTCCATGTATGCGCCCCACATCTTATTGGTATCCGCTCTTGAATTCCATTTCATGTGACTCACCCATCCCCCCCACTCATCCAGTCCGCCTACTTCTGACAAGTCGTTCGTGTTCCCCTTCTTGACCTCGGCGTTAGTCTGATGGCACCTCAAGGTCTTACCTCCCCTCCCCCGCGTCCCCCACTCCCCAGCCAACTCCATTTCGCTTCCCCCAGGCCATCTTCGGTCCTCCAGTGAGACGCAACACCAGTTTCACTGACCTACTCGCCTATCTCCTCTCCCCTCCTGACGAAGCAAGGTAGGCCATCCGGCTTCGGGGCACACTTTTTGCTTTCATGCTCACGATGTGCGCCCTTTTCAGCGACGTGAACGGCTACCCACAGCCCACAAACCGTCTGAAGGACTGGGGCGAACTCGCTTATAAACTCCAGGATGAACATTTCCGCATAGAGTGTGTCTCGTTTCCGCTGCTGTCTTTGATCTAGGCGCCCTCCTGTCTTCTCTTCTAACCCGAAACTTACTCGCGTCTTGCGCGCCACCCCCTCTCAGGTTTGCGCTCGACCTTGTCGAGGTCTACTTCCAGGTTGTGCATACGCGTCTGCCCTTCCTCAACCCGACGCACTTCCGCGCGCGTCTGAACGTGAATGTGCCACAGTATGCGTCAATCTACGCGAGCAGTCCCACCGCCTCAGGCTCGGGTGCGGAGGAGACCTTGCATCCAGCACTCATGGCCACTGTCGTCGCGTGGGGAGCCAAGTTTTCCGAACATCCCCTTCTTGTCGCGGATCGGCTCAACTCTCCGACGCGCCAGAGCGGTCTTGCTAAGACACTCATCGTACGCGCGCGGGAAGTCGCCGAGGCCCTCAAAGTGCACCGCGTACCCGCGGCAGAGCATGTCGTAATTGCCCTGCTCATTGAACCACTGCAGAGCCGTGCGTCGTCATCCCTCCCAGCTTTTGTGGCGTTCCACCTTGGTAGCAACTATATTAATTCGTCACCCTCTTTTTTTGGTTGCTAGAGATACCAGAAGATGCAAGCGGTAAGTGCATATATGTGCTGCTCGAGGAAGCGCTTTGTATGCTAATCCTTCTATCCACCTAGGTTTCCGCGGGTTTTGGCTCACCTCTGCCATCCGCCAGCTCTTTGACCTTCAGGTACGCCCAGTCTGTCCAACCCCTAAGTATCATTTGACTGGACATCCGTGTTTAGATCAACCACAAGGCAGTGATCTCGAACATTCAGGATCCCGAAGCCCGCGGAACGATGATATTTGCGTGGTGGATGGCCTGTCTATCTGATGCGTATGGTGCTGCCTACTATCGTCGTAAGCCGCAAGTCGAGGACGAGGATTATGACGTCGATTTCTACACTGTCGACCCCGTATCGATGGATCCGGATGGACAAACTAAGCCGGATCCGCGAGAACATCTGGAGGTACGGCAGACCTTTTCCCCCTTCTCTATTTCAGGTTATGCCAAACTTATCGCCTCCTTTTTAGTTCTTGGTATGCATTTGTGAGGTAATATGACATATGTGCCATGTAACGCTGACATGTGTAGGGCTATTATCGTGCCGCGCACGCGCTGGCGCGCATCTCGCGACATATGTCTAAAAACCTCTGGATCCCAACGACCGACTCTGACGGCGTTCCCGTCGACGTTCTCCGCGGCATCATGCACCAACTCAACGAGTGGCGTGCACAATATCTCCCACGCGTCGGCGTGCCAACGGACTTTGCCGCCGAATGGGACTTTGTATCTGCCGTGTCGGCCTGCGCGAGCGATGCGACGTTCCACATAATGTGGATCATCCTGTTCAACGCGCTAGATGACCGCGGCATTCGCGAAAGCTTGGGCTCCCCACAGAGCGCTAGTTCTGGTGTCGGTTCGAGTGCAGCCCTCGCCGTGGGCAGCGGACTGCAACAACAAATTGAGGAGCTCAAGACAAAGGTATTAGAGGAAGCACTACATGGCGCGATGCGCATCGCTGGTCTGGTGCGTCTCGGTTCCTCGCCCGATCAATTTCGTTCGTATTTATCCTGAACCTGTTTTTGGTATGCTACATAGGCGGGTGTACTCACGAAGAACGGCTACTTACGGCTCGACCCGGCAGTGATGCACGTTTCGTGCAACTACGCCGGCATCCTACTCGCGCGTTTCGGGCGGCCAGAGGTACAAAACTGCATCGAGGGCCTCGAGCAGTATTCGTACTCGTACGAGGAAGCCGCAGACCAGGCGCAGGAGCTTCGTCGCCTGTTCTCTCACGCGCGCGCTGGACAGACAGACTTTACGCACATGGCAAGCGTCGTGACGCACCAGCAACAACACCCACAACCTCACCACCATTCGCCACAACAGCCGCGGACACAGGTTCCACCGCAGACCCCGTCACAAGCCCAGTCGCGGGCGCAAGCGGCGGGGCTTGGGAACGGAATGTACGTTGATACAGGATCGTTCTGAGTTGCAAAGAGTAGAAGAAGCAAGCCACACGAAAAAAGGTGTCTATTTTGAAGGAGAGAGCGGAACAGGGCCTTGGTCCGAGTCGCGGACCAAGTGCGTTAAGTTAAGCGCGTGAGGAATGGCAGACGGTGGAGAATGATAGAGAGAAAGTGGACAAATAGAAATTGGTTTACTTGTAATTCTGGGCGTTTCTTATTTTTTTTCTTCTCCCTATTTCTTTTCACCACCCTACCTCGCACGTATTACTTTGGGGGTGCTTCGTCGGTGTTGATATTTTTTGTCGTTTTTCGCGCGAGTATGTTGTACGATTTGTGGTATTTTTTTTGTTTTGTCTTGTCTTTTTGTTTGATTCCCATGTATCTCACACCTCTGCGCGCCCACCACACCCCTCCGTCTCTCTCGTTTTATTTATTTTTTCTTTTACAGTAATGATGGTCTGTAAAATTTTGTAGCAGGAAACACACGTCTGTGCGTTCACCACTGCGGTCCCGGCTCTCCGAGTCTCGCTTAGGCTTTAGGAAGTGCTCGGGGTCAATTCAAATACGTGCCGATCAGGGGGCGGCGCGTCGGTAGCGCAGCGGAAGCGGGAGGTGGGAGTTCGGGAGTCGGGGGGCGGGGGGCTCCAAGAGCGCGAAGGTTTGGGTTTGGAGGCGAAAACCCTCCGCCTTTTCCGTTCCCGCCAAAATGCGGCTGCGTCCGTGAAAAACGAGATTGAACCTTAAAATCATAAATCGGAATCGGGGGACGGGCGCATCTCGGGCGCGGGTGTGTCACTCCTTTTTCTACCGTTATGACGATGGTTGACGCAGGGAAAAGAATTTACTTCCGTTACGGTATTGTATATGTATTTGGTTACATATATGTGCAAGTGCCCATGATTGAATGACGTCCCGGATAAATGCAAAGTCTATTCCCCAGTCCCCCCCCCCCTCGCAACGCGTTGTTGGGTCTACGGGCGTTCTACTGTTCAACTGTGGTCAACTGTATAGTGAGGGACAATCACTGCGCGTCAGGCACGTGTTACGAGATGATGAAATGGGAGAGACGGTTGCTTAACTGGTCTTGGAGGCACGACGATAGGACGGATATAGTTCGCGCTGGCAAGTTAAGGAGGTAAATGGTGAGTTAGTTGGACAGGACAGGGGAGAAGGAAACGAGCCACCGTCCCAAAGGGCGGCGGGGAAAAAAAAAAGACGCACGCGGAGCGATAGCGGCGCACGTAGGTGATTGCGTGATTCTCGATTTCGTCGGGCTCGACGCCGACGAGGGCCCAGTCGCCCGGCGTGTCTGCATCGTCGACGTAACGCCGCTCGACCTCGTCCGGGCTCAGCGCAGGCCACCAGATGCGCTGCGCTGCGCGGGCAAGCACGAGGGCGACGCGTTTGGGGAGCACGGGCGCGCGTGAAGGAGCGTTGTAGGTGAGCGTCGAGACGAGCTCGAGGAGGTATTCGTAAGTGAGCGTTGATGGGCCCGGGAGCGCGAGCGTGCGGCTGAGGGCGGGCATGCCATTGAGGTTCGAGAGCGCCTGGGCAACGTCCATTACCTGCGAGGGGAGGTGAGTAGGACGTAGAGTTACGCAGCAGCTATAGAAGCGCACGTGGACGGGGCGGGCCTTGGTCTGACCGTGATTGAGCTTCCACCAGATTGGCCACACTCATTGTAGGACTTGGGTTCAGGGAGGAAGACCGAATACGAGGAGAGAAGAGGGACATACGTGGCATATTGGTGAGGAACTTGTCCTCATGCCCGAACATCGGGCCAGGCCGAACGATCGTGGAGCCGGGGAACACCTCGCGGACGGCAGTCTCACCAGCGGCCTTGGAGCGATAGAACTGGGACGTCGAAGTTGACGAAGCGTTGAGATGCGATACGTGGACCAGCCGAGGAACGCCAACGCTTGCGGTGACTTTGGCAATGCGCCCAGCGCCCTTGACATGGACGTCATCAAAAGTGAAGTTTCTACGCGGACAGGCGGGCTAAGAAATGCGATGAGAGGGAGAAAAACAAAACGTGCTTGGTCTCATAATCACGACCGACGAGGTTGTATACGATATCAGAGTGCCGGACGCATTCCGCGATTTGTTCCTCATTGCGAATGTCCCATTCCTGCCGGGTAGCACTTAGCCAGTCAAGAAGAGGCTCGGGGGGGGACAGCTCACCATGGACACGATCTGCCCGAGGTCGCCCGTCACCTTCAAATGACGCTTCTCGTCTTCATCGCGGTAAGGGATGATGACCTGTGTGCCCGCCTTCGCTATGCATACGCCCCAACGGTCAGTGTCGCGCATAAGCCAGCGTGATGGGGTCGCACCGAGCTTGGAGACAAGATAGCGTCCGAGAAAGCCAGTGCACCCAAAGACGGTCGCGACGTGCCCGGTTACTGCACTGCGCCCAGCAGGACCATACGAGATGATCGATGGCTTGTCAGGCAAAGCGAGTAAATCGTGCACAGCCCGCTGTAGTAGCAAAGCAAAGATGACAGGTCAGCGCCAGCTATTCAGCAGTGGGTTTCGAGAAAGGGAGGGGCATACCCTCCCTGTAGGTGTGGCGACGCGCGGTAGCCGTGCAAAGGTAGCAGAAGAAAGGAGCATGGGGAGTTGAGCTCGCCGTGCTCGAGATTAACGTGCCAGTGCCAGTGCCAGTGCCAGTGCCAATGGCTGTCGGCGGTGGTCGGTTTTCGCGTGGGCGTGGGATCCGGGTGTCTCCGTGACCTTAACCCTCTTCCACAGGAACAACCTATACAAAGACGGCAAATCTTTTGACAGACACCACGCACAATGGTTCAAGGAACCACTAAAGGCCTGCAAGCTAAGGCCAGCTCCAACGCACGACGTGCACACAAGGCCGCCGCTAATACAAAGAAAGGCCGCCGCAACGTCGCCCCGAAGAAGGCAGCTGGCATCAAGCAGGCCTCCATGCACAAGGTTGGTTTAGCCCTGATTCTCAATCGTTCTGCTTCCTATTCCTATTCCCTCCCTGTCTCTTCGTTTTCGCTTGATAACATCCAACTGAATTGTGATGCAGGCACTCAGCGCCAAGATAAACAAGTCCGTCGAACAACAGATGGTAAACGCTGCCTCATCTGGCAAGCTCACAATAATGAAAAACGCAGGCACGGCGAGGTGAGTGGTCCCACAGCACGCGACCCTTGTTCTTCTTTTATTGTCCCGTTTTTTATTCTTTCTTCGAGCGTACACAATACAATCGAAGCTTGGCTCTTCGCTTCTTGCCCGGGCCCTGGCCCCTCGACTTGTGCAACACTGTAATTCTCGGCCGCCGTAAACTTGCGGTGCCGCATGGTCATCCACATGCTTCCTGCCATACATGGTCACACTAACCTAGTTTCCTGATCCTTTTATAGTGCCAATGACCCTACCGCCATGTCAAAACGAAAGGTCAATCAGTGATGGCAGAATATGGCGACCACGCCAAGAAAGCCTGACTGATTGATGAGAACCCAATACGTACGCGAGCACACCTGGGCGCATGTACAGTACACGTTCGTTATTGGCGTTCTGATGGCCAAACACCACCAGTGAGCGAAGAAAGGAAGAAACTGAATTGGAGGGAATTGGGAATTTCAGGGGGGCTGTGGAGTAAGGTTAGGGCTGGTGGGAAAAAGGTACCGTACTTTGACAGTCGCCACGCGGCTGGCGCGTGGCCCCGCCCGCCGGGCGGCGGCGGCGGCGAAGAGCGACGGCTAACGTATTGTTCGCACATATCGTGGCCGTCCCTCTGGTCAAGGGCTCGCGCGCTGACGGCACGCCGTTTCTGCCCCGCGAACGTGGTCACCGCGCGGGGCCCCGCGCGCTACCTAATCCTCGAGGCTCGAGAGTGCACTTCTATCGGTGATTCGTATGTCACGCCGTATTAGTTAGTCTACGTATCGTACGCCACTTTCTGGCCAAAAACGTTGCCCGGCCGTACCTGCCATACGTGTTCCACGTGTTTTCCGAGTGGGAAGAGAGGCATCCCACCGCGTGTAGTGTGCGGTGGACACGAATCCTGTCGCCTTCTCCTATTGCAAGGCATGGGCAATTACGTGTGGAAGGGACACCGCGGTTTATTGCACTCACGGTCAGATCGCAGGAACGAGGAGAAAACAGGTGATGTACCAGGACAGCTACGTAAAGTGCAGTGCGGGTATCAAAAGACGCAAGGGGAAAGATGCAAGCATGAGAGGGGTGAGAGCGTTCAATGCATGGGAAAACCAGAGGGTGTGGACGACGAGCAGAAACAAACGCTGCAACGGTACTCCACGCTGCAGAAGAGAAAAAAAGAACTGGCATGAGTCGCATGACAGGGGCAACAATGAGTATGGCATGGGAATGAGTACAAGAATTGCATGATGGCGATAGCTGTGGATGTGCTTGCAGATGGAATTGAACACAAAGTGAAGAAAACGGATATGATGCAGGAGATATGGGCCAGGACGAAAGAGATGCAGGAGAGGAACGACATACAAGGTGACCGCTGAATGAGATGGAAAAGAAAAAAAAAAAAAACGAAACCACTCGCAGGCGTGGAGTGTCCTTTTCAGAGTTCGTGATGGGTAGTGTCCTCTGTAGATGGCAACGATTGCTCCTTCAGCTCAGTGATCTTCATGTGAACATGGAGGAGCGTGCGGCGCTGAAACTCTGACAGCGCATCTTCCTCTTTGTATTGCGAGTCCATAAAATGCATGACCTTCTCTACCGCCTCCAGGGCCTCTGCAGCAGAGGGAACTGGTGGGGGAAGCCCTCCGCATAGCAATCAAAGACGTGCATGCGTTGCTGCCGTTGTCGGGGGAGGGGAAGTGGATACTCCTGATTCGCAGACGGCACGTGGTCCTGGATACCAGGGTTGTACCTACCGGCGAGGTCTGCAGGCGGCTGATCAGAGGACGCAGAGGAGAGCGAGGAGAGCGTAGAAGAGGGGGCCCCGTCTGAACCGGCAGTATGAATGCCCGAAGGGGCCGCGGCACGAGTGGGGGACTCCACCCGCACCGGAGACGGCAGGCTGCCATCAGTGCCGCCCCCCTGAGAGCCGCCACTATCATGACCCGAGTCGCCGGACACGTTTCCCGGCCGTGGCGTCGGGGACCTCCTCAACGTGTCATCAACCGGGTAGAGGTCGTTCTGGGCGAGATAGTCCGCGATCGACAGACTGAAGTGCGGCGCCGAGTCGGTAGCCATGCCGTGTAGGCGACCCAACCGTGCGTTTCTGCCGTTGCCGTGAAATTGGCCTCGACGGATGCCGTGTCTATGCTTGAAGTTCTCTACCCAGCCGGAGCTCGCCTTGAATTTGTCTTCGGGGATCTGGAGCTGTTTCGCCACCTCCTTCGCCTTGTTCCGGATCACGGAGTCAGTAAGCTGCACCTTCTTGTCGCGGCACTCGTACAGCCATTTGGCAAGCTCAGACTCAATCTCGGGAAACTTTGACGGCCTATAGGAGGGGAAAGACGGTTAGAGGAAGGCGTGGAACAGGGAAACGGTGCATACCGGTGCTTAGCGGTGTGAGGCTCCTCCCCGTCGGGCACGTTGAGCCATTTACTCTTCTGCTTCAGAATCTTCGACACTGTGCTACGCTCCACGCCCCACTTATTTGCGATGTCCTCTTGCCGAATCCCAGGGTTCTCCTGGTGGTAGAGGCAAATCTCCTTACGCTGGTGATTGAAGAGCCGCTGTTTGCGCGGCTTGCCAATGAGCTTCTGGAGAGTTTCTCCTGTGGGGTACTTGAAAATTGGCCGTTCAATGTCTGACCTTATGCTAGTCCCCTCGGTGAGACTAGTGATGGCAGAGGCAACACTGTGCGTAGGAGAGACAGCACGAGGGCTGAAGCCCGGTCCAGGGAAGAAGGGGAAAGGATAGGCCTCGGAAGGAACCGACGCGGCGGTATATAACGAGGGCGGTGGTGGCACTGAGAGTGTGTCTTGATGCGCAGAGATGGGGGTGTCCGTGTGTTCTGAAGGTTCCCCTGAAGGCATGCCGTTAGCGGGCGTCTGTGAACGCGACGGCGAAGGTTGAGTGGGATGCACCTGGGCACAAATGGTTAGACAAAGAAATGTAAAAAGCAAAGCAAAGCGAATTACGCACGTCTTGAGTTTCGCTCGAAGTGGTGGACTCTGTACCTTCCTGCTGAGCGGCGGGAGGTTGAGGCGTTCCGCGCAATTGTGCGCTGCGTGCCTGGCGGCGGGTCAAGACGCCGCGGTGGGGGCCAATGCTACTCTCAATCTGAGGACCAGTGAAGTTCAGTGGTACTGGCGTGCTAAGTTGCATTCTTTGCTGTTGTTGAGGATTACTATGAGGGTGGTGATTATAGAAGATTCCGGTTGAGGGAGCAGAATATGGCAAGGTATGGATGGGTTGGTGCATCAAAGAGTACATTCGGGCATGGTCAGCTGGTGAGCTAGACATCAGGGCATGGGCTGGAGGCGACCACGGTGAGGCAGACATGGACGGGTGGAAAGAAGGGCGGTGGTGGTGAGTAGGATCGGTGTACTGAGGAGTGTACACGAGCGCCTGAGCATCGGAGTACGGGTGAACGGCGTTCATTGTCAAAAGACGTGGGGCATCCGCAGGAGGGTATGGAAGGGGGGGGTGATATAAGGGAAAAGCCCTTAGCGGGGGCTGTTGAGAGGGGAAAGAAGAGGGATGCCCTGAAGAGGAATGCAGGGCAGGGCACACAACTCACTTGAGACCGAGATTGAGTGCTAATGGTAAGTATTACTCCCGGCCCGGGCCCGGGAACGGGAAATCGGGTCAACCTTACGAGTTGTTACTTACAAAACTCCATCATCTCAACTCGTCTTGTTAGTCTCCCATGGCGATATCATCTTTTATGAACCGCGTCTAGTCTATCGCGCCCGTTCCAACAGAAAGGCTCTTTCCTACTTACGGTTCGTTCCGGTTTACCCACAATTCTAGTGGCGTTCTCGCTTGTCCACTTGCGTATCTTCTCACCAGGCGCCAAATTCTGGTCCCCCTTTCTTGTCCTCTCCTTATTCTATGAATATGAATACCCCTCCCCCTCACAGCTGAACTCGCTTGACTCCACTTACAAAGAAAAGACAAATAAATAATGAACCGCTCGGATATCTCCGAACTTTGCGTACACGCGTTTTCAGGCTGTCCCAGTCAACTCAGACGCCTCCTCTGCATGGCGTCGTGTAACCACGAAGCTCCCTATACCTATATCAGAAAGAATTTCTTGTCAGAAGCTACCGTAACAGTGTGCTCCAGGAGAATCCCATGTCCATTAGGTTCCCCGGAGCAATCGCGGACCTCCTAGCATATGCATACCTCACGATACTCAGGGTCTCGGGTGTTTCTGGACAATGGTCTATTATCTCTGACTCGGACAATCCACGCCGGTATGACTTTCTGCCCTCTTCTGAAGGGGAGGGGCCCTCAAATGTCACCACCCTCACGGTAATGTCCCGAGATGGCTTTTCCGGTCCTGCAGGCTGTCAGCTGTCTCCCTCCTCCCATCCTGGGCGCAAATGAACGCCTCATGCCTTAAGGCGTTTTTATCGCCCTAATCACGCTTCTTCTAAACTTTGGTCCTCATCGATAGGGCAAGAGCGGTCCCAGCGGTCTCGGCTTTGCTCCGTCATTTCCATTTTGTCACCTCACTGCCCTCTTCGGAAGTCCCCCACGGTCCTATCCGCTTGTCCGGGCCCACGGTTCCATGTGCGAAAGTGGATATTTTGTCCCGGCGTCATGATACCTAGCCTAAACTAGGTTCGTCGTGACCGTATCTTCAACATGGGCGTTTATTGGCACTGTCCTCCGTTTCCGCGACTTCCTTACACACCATGATATACAGTCAGCCAACGCAACCCTGAGATCACCGTTCCAACCCACATGCTAAGAATGACAACAGTCGTAGTTCACCGGTTGCACTTATCCCGTTCCGGATCTCGACTTCAACTAGTTGTTCTCCTGACCCCTCTATGTCCAGCCTGTCGGATCCAATTAACTTCTCTTCTGAGCCCCCTCTTTCTCCTCCTTCCTGATGGAAATATTGGTTCATCTACGCCTCCTGCACAGTGCGTCGTCCTTTCTTAGCGCCCCCTTCGCAACATAACCACCCCGATAGCGGCTAGCCCGCTAGTAGCACTCGCGTAACATAATCCAAGACAAGATACGGTCAGTAAGCACAGAGTACCCCACAATTTGTTGTAACCATCCCCGTGTCATTCTAGGTCATTCTCTGCTGGGCGGCGCAGAGCCCCTCGATCAATGTCTAGATTGGGTTGTGTTAACCTTCATCCGTTGGCGTTACGACTTCCGACCGGATCCCAGCTTCTCCGAAACGAAAACTCTGCAACGATCCATCGTCTGAAAACTTGCCCAACTTCGCCATTTCCAGCAGACCCTTCTATATCGATAACCAGGGTTTACTCACCCCCAACCCAGTTCTCCACTGTTCGTCCATCGACAACAAACGTTGGTATATGACCGTGCGGAGACGAGGTAATGCGTTGCGTAAACCTCCCATGGGCACCAACAGGCCGGCTGGATGAACGGCAAATTTCCGATCCAGGGCATCCATTTTTTCCCGCGACTATTTGAATATCGAGCATGTGCAACGTCGTGGGAGGGGAAGCGAATGACGCGCGTCCTCTCTGGAATCAACTGCCCCACGCCACCATGGGTTTGTGTTTGTGTTGTGATGCCCCTATCACAGCGTCTTACACCAGGCTGTGCCTCTCCCCCGTGATAAGTTTGTTATTCCATTTCTCTCCCTCGCATGGCCGAGACGCCCCCTGCTGGAGCTTGCTGTGGTGCGTTTTCCATCTTCCGCCAGGCCGTAGTCGTGAGGACGCATTTCATCCGGGTTCTTCGATAGCTGGGCAATGTGGTTTCGCTGTTATGTATCTCTAGAGACATTTCCAACCTGCGAGGAGATTTCGTTTACGATACCAATTCAGTTCATCGGGTGATTGCTATGCGGATAAATACTAGTTCCGAGGTGCCCGACTATACGTACCGTATGAGGAGTAACCGAGAAGCAGTTGACCTCATATTCCGCATGGTGCTTCCATATGTGCCTGTTTGATGTGTCAGATAGACGTACGAGTTAAGGTGTCCCCACCCTAGCCTCTAGATAGAGCTCTAGCCCTCCAGGCTCCTGCCTCGCCTCCGATACATCACGTGTAAGAAGATAGGGCACGTGCCGGTATTTGATAGGCCACCCAATTTGAGTTGGAGTCAAGTCAACGGTCCAGTTGAGAGTAGCGGCATCATTCAGATACAGGGAAACAGGCAAATGTCGCCCATACGAGAAGTATGGGCGCCCAATCTCGAGCTCGAGATGCGGAACATACGCAACCTCATAGACAAATATCCGTTTGTTGCTCTGGTATGCCTCCCCGCCACGGGACGCACCTCGCCACGCATTAACCTCACGACTTCCATGCTTCTTCTAGGACACCGAGTTTCCTGGCGTCGTCGCACGTCCAATAGGCACTTTCAAAACCTCGTCTGACTACCACTACCAGACAATGCGCTGTAACGTGGACCTCCTCAAGATCATCCAGATCGGACTTACGCTTTCCGACGAGGACGGCAACTACCCCCAGGAGGTGTCGACATGGCAGTTCAACTTTCATTTTAGCATCAAGTGCGTACCGTTTTCCTCGCGGCGATTCCGGGTTCGCTTTGGTCGGGAGACGGCGACTAACGCTAGTCCAGCGAAGACGTGTTCGCACCGGAGTCTGTGGAACTCCTTCAGAAGTCTGGCATCGATTTTCAACGGCACGAGGAGATTGGGATATTGCCAAACGATTTCGCGGAGCTCATGATCACGTCTGGACTGGTCCTCACGGATGAGACGAGGTGGATTTCCTTCCATAGGTTCGTCGCATGTACCTCTTTTCGCGAAACCCTGTCAGCTGAGCACGGCCGGTCAGCGGTTACGACTTTGGGTATTTCCTCAAGCTCCTTACCGCCTTGTCCCTCCCGACTACTGAAGAAGCGTTCTTCGAAAGGTTGCAAAAGTGGTTCCCCGTCAGCTACGACATGAAGACAATGATGCGAGCGGCGAAGGGACTCAAGGGGGGGCTGCAAGAAGTCGCTGATGACCTCGGGGTAAAGTCGCCCTCCCTCTGCCCAAATGTGCTGCGCGACTCACACGTGTGCTCGATGAATTAAAAACAAAAAATCGCACTCTCTAGGTGATGCGAATCGGACCTTCCCACCAGGCCGGCTCAGACTCGCTCCTCACGGCGTCCACGTTCTTCAAAATGTGCGAGCTGTACTTCCAAGATCAGGTCGACTACGCAGAGTACAACGGCAAGCTCTACGGACTCGGCGAGACCTTCTCGCAAACGAATGGTCCGCCAGATCCCGGGTGCGGTGGCGCGACGCCTGCCGAGCGCGAGGACCGCCGTGTCGATGGGTCCTCGGCGGCTTCAGTCCAGAGTGTTCAGGTGTCTGCACAGATGCCGCCAGGCGCAGGTTACGGGCCAATGGGGACGAACGGTGCGTTCATTCGGACGAGCATGGGGGTTGGCGGCGGAGGCAGGTAGTTTTGTCCTTCCGATGTGTTTCGTTTGCACTTTACCCTCCCTCGCTATCTCTACGTGTTTAATTGTAGCCGATCCAAAACCCCCCTCCCCCCGCCTTTTCCTCCCCGTGCGATTGCTGTACTTATTCCCTGTGTATCAAGCCTCCATCTACCATCTCACAACATTTTCTCATTTTATTGGTTCTGGTCGCCCAACGGCCAACATGGCTCGCGGTTGACACTAGTCTCCCTTCCATGGTAATGGTGAGCTTTAAAGTGTAAGTTACCGCCCCTCTGTCACCCAAAAGTCCGACATGTGTTTCATCGGGTTAGATTCCCACAAGCCTCTCGGGCGCGTTCCTTACAACCCCTGGCTTGGGGGGGGGGGGTTAGTTTCGTAACAAGGAGCAAGAATGATAACCTTCTCTGGTTTAGTGCCTCTGGTCTACCTCGGAAGGGGGAGAGAGAGGCGAAGAGACCGTCTCTATGCCCATGGGGATACCAATATGATCTGGAAAATACCGAGGGATGGCGGGAAGCGCCAGCGGTCGCGCCGTACGCAAAATGCGCACAATCCCGACGATACGCTGAGCTGAAGCGCGCAGCGGCTGTATCGGCGGATCACCGCATAGACTCGCACGAACTGACAGACTCATTTACTGTATGATAGATCGACATGGCGGGATATGAAAATTCGAGCCCGAAAAGAATAACCAGAAGAGGGAACGGAGGGAGGTCTAGAACAGAGAGGCGGCGGCGGCTCTCAGGCTGCGGTTGAGTGGCAAACAAAGCCTCCGAAGGGAAGAGAAGTCTGTGAGTTCGCATTGCAGTTCTATTTGCTCCCGGACACCCGAGCCTTTGTGCTCCTCAAGGCTCTAGCTCAACACGGTACCGCCCCCACGCCTCGTGGGCCTCTGCAAACTGCATCGAAGCACTAGTGGAGGGCCCTTCGCCCCCCCAACCGCCTCCATATGGCAGGTGTATCAGGATGGCGATAAGAGAGAGGAGCTTGCGGGGGCAATGAGAAGGCGCTCTCCTGGTGCCTGTGCAGCCACCCATCATGGACAGAGTATGGCTCTTCCATTTGCGGGTGCTCTGCGCCAAGTGTCCGTCTATGCGCTGCTCCAACAGAAACTTTCTTTGCATGGCCGTGTACAGCCATACGCATTGATAGGCTTCAATCAACCAGCGTGTGAGAGAGGAGAGCGAACCTCGCGTAAATGAACCATGATAAGTTGAAACGGGCTGAAAGCGGAGGCATTTAACCTTCTCCGTTATGCTTCTCTGTTGTGACCTTCCGCAGCCAACACCCAGAATCGTTGAATGGAGATACGGTATGTTTGAGTGAAGCTCTCACGGGTTCGCCAACAGTCGCACCGTTGCTCTCCGCGGGCTAGACGAGTCTTTATGCCCTCGCACGTCATACGTACGTGAGAGACCCTATGGGATTGACGCCCTTCGTGTGTGTGTGAATGCGACAACCGTGCAAGGTTTGGCTATATCGAATTGGATCTATAAGGTACTGGCGATTCGGTGAGAACAATACCAGAGCCAACAAAGGAGCTGCTTCCGCTGCCACCGCTACGGAGGGTAAACCGTTTTCGTATATTAAATCAAGGAAGTGAGTGGCGCTTTAATAACAGTGAAAATGGGAGGTTCAATCAATCTTTACTCGATTGAGTTTTGGAATTTCCGTAGCACACCTATGAAGAACCTGGCCATTGATAGCTCAGGATAGCGGGCACGGCTGTAGTCGGACATTGTCCAGACACTACAGTATTAGGGGAGTTAGGGTAGGACAGGACGATAGAAGCTAGCAGCCTATTGCAGGTAAGTGTGTTGCGCACGGGTGCTGACCCTGCACACCCCGCTAGCTGAGCCTGAACGGCCACGTGGTCTGAAATGGAAATCAACATGCAACCGCATCGACACCGACACCATGCGGATATTGCGTCCCGACTGCTTTACAAAGCTGTCGGAGCGTTTCGCCGTGTTTCACCCGGGGGCCGCGCGCAAAATGTTGATGCACAAGCCGACCAAATGGTTCATTTCTGGTGTTGCGGTCCTGGTCTGCACCAACAGGTGTAGGGGCGAAGCGGGAGTCACTCCAGTTGTGGTGCGCCCCGAGAACAGAACAAATACGCCACACCAATGACTCAACTCGACTCGAGCCAGCCTGGCGATCGTACTTCCCCATCGTAGGAACGCCAAACCGGGTCATATTGAGGAACTGTCCATATTGCATTCCACGACCTAAACAAGTTCCACCTGTGTCGTGTCAACCATCTAGTCCGATGACAAGAAAATGGGCGCTCACATAGTTGCTAGGGAAAATGCCCTTCCTGCCCAACGCATCAATGCCTGAGAAGATTTAGATCGGTATGGAATGACCTGGAACCGGTACGCGCTGAAGCTCACCCTCCCACCATCCTTCGGCATAGTTCCGCCCGCCGGAGGGCCCACTTGTCAACTCAATACGAGCATCTTCCGAAACATCCAATTCGTCTGAACCCTGAGACTGGTAATCATACAGCCCACGAACTTCCGGAAATATGAGCTCCTGCGAATCATCCGGTGGTAGGATCACTCACCGAACTGCCCAGAGCCAAGGCGGTGTCCGGCGCTTGATTCTGGCGCTCGTGATGCGTCTGCTGACTCGATGTACGATGCAGGCACAAGCCCTCGGCCACCACCCTCATCGGCCACCTTCACCCATCCAGAGCCATCATCTTCCTCGATGACACGCACAGTTGTACCCTCTAGAATGGACGAGGTCAGAGGGGAAAGAGAACAGCAGCACGGTCCAACACAGGTAGACTGACCATGCACGGCGAGCTCAAAGGGGGATGTAGGTGTAAAGTCATAAATGACACGAACGACGGGAAATTCCGTCTCCGGAATAACATGAGTGCTGGCTTGAGTGAAGGACGAAGGAGTGGGCGGGCCAGTGAATGTCGAAGACGCTGGAAACACGTGAGGGTGAGATCTTCGATCCGAGTTGGGCAGACGGCAGCCTCACCTCTTGAAGTGTTTCTAGAAAGAGCGGATGTAGAGCTCAGAAGTGACTCCGTATCTGCTGTTTTCTGCCGGACACCGCGAACACCCGAGCAGTCGGCTGCGACCTGCGTTATCCAATAAAAACATTCAGACCAGACCCCAGGCCGGAGTGATGAAAAAAGCACCTTGAGCTCACACTTTGAATGAACAGATAGGCCGCACGCTCTGCACGTTTTCCCCTGCTTGCTAAGACCCCAAATGGACGTCTGTGTGGAAGGCTTTAGTTAGACTATAGGTGGTTGACCGTCATCCCACGTACGGCGCAGTATCCGCACTCCGTGGGTATTGTGAAGGAGGAACTCTTGAACGAATGCGGTCTCTGGGAGCCTTCATCGCCTGAAATGGATGAGCAAATTAAGAGGTTCTTTATGACACATCCCTTAGCGCTTACCCCCAAGAGCTGTCTCGATAATTCGGATTTCCGTCTCAAGAATCGAGTGGGAAGTTTCGTATAATGTCACCTGATGCTGTGCGTCTAACAGACCCTGCCAAAGAAAATTGCCAGTGGTCATGTGAATTCTCGGATTGTTACGAGGGGAACAGTGACGTACGTCGATGGCATCAACGCTTCCCGAAGAGGGATTGCCACTTCCTGCGTTCACAAATGACAGGGCCTGTTCCGCTTCTTTTCCTATATCACCGGGAATGGGTGGGTAGGGCGATTGTCAGCATGCTCGCTGTCATAACTTGCGCACCTACTCTTGGCCTCGAGCAACGGATTCAGTTCAAGTAGTTTAGCACGAGATCTCGAAAGCTTGTTCTGCAAATAGATCTTGGCGCCACCGTCGACATTAACCTCTGCCTGCAATAATTCATGTCCATCCTGATAATCACACAAGGGCACTCATTTCCCTTACTGTGTCATAGTGACTGGCGCAAGGCTCAAAAGTCCAGTCAGTTGGCGAACCGAAAGGACGCAGGTTATGTTCGATGAATAGTTCCTGATCCTTCTTGGGGTCGACCTCGCTTATCGCGGCGTCGAGGACAGAGACCTGGCTCTTCAAAGCGTCGTAGTGAGTTAGTTGAAGGCCCTGCGCGTGGCGAAGCACGCTCGCGACGTTGGTGATGTAGTTGGACTGGAGATGCTCTGCATTGCGTCAGCGGCTTATTATCGACGATGTAAAAGTCCCTGACGATGTTGCTTGTTCGGAAGTCAGGTTGCAACCGCCCACGGAAGTTAAAGTCTCGTCTTACATTCTCTATCCTGGATAGGTCCTCCGTGTAAAATCTATCCTTGACTTTGTTGGCGGTGGCGGTGGAGATAATGTATAGGCTTGACCCAAGAAATTCGAGCCTGCTTTTGTGTACCATGTGTAGTGTGAACTCACTTCTTCGCGTTGTACATATCTACTATTTGTTGCTGATATTGCTTCGCTGCACGATTCGAATGCTTGTCGTCCTGGGTTCGATCCTAAAATAGATCATCAATACCATCCAGGGGGCCGAGGGAGGCTTTAAAACCTGCTTCTGACGATGAGTCTCGACCTCGACACACTCTTCATCATACTGGCCACAAGATAAGCTTTACCCGGGGTATGGCTTTCAACAGCGGCCGCCTACCTTAAGTTTACTCTGAACATGGAAGGTCATGGGTCGGTAACAAGGATGTCAGGTGCCATTTCGCACCTTCGAACGATCACTATAGATACGATCCCTATCCGCCAGGACCTTCTGGTAGAATTGCGCTTGCTAAATAGTCGAGTGAGACACCACAGGTGAGATAACGATACGCCCCTTGCCTTCTTTCTATGGCCCTCGTTTTTTCGCGCTAACGAAGCCAATACGCCAACAACCTGGACACTCAGAGCATCTGCGAGGTTCACATGTTCCTGCTGAGAGTTCGCGAGTGACGCAATGATCTTAGAATATGCATTTGCCAATGTACTGTCCCAGATCAGACTGGTCACAAGGGACCGAGAATCGAGTCTCACCTCTGACCGAGTGTCTCTTCGCTCCATGCCCTTGACGGCTCATCGCCTACTACGCTGGATGCCATCTTCTTGTTCTTCTTATCGACGGCCTTCTGTGCGAGGGCCAGCAATCTCGCCGCATGGTCGCGTTCAACAGCCGCGCGCTCACGATACAGTTCTCGAATCTGATCAGGAATCTCGCACCACAACGATCCCGTACTGGCGAGAGGTGCAGGTGCTTACGTCGCTGAGGATGTCAGCTTGGGCGTCGGATAGATTTGCCACACGATCTACTTGATCCTGGAAAAGCGTCAGCATCTAGCCTCGTATGGGCACATGAAAAGGGATACCGGAAGGCTCTCGCCGTACGACATGGCCGCTCGCTGTAACTGCCTCCGAGTCTCTTATCTTCTGCTGATGCAATTTTCAAACAAGGAGCTCTTTCGATTCGCCTGCATATGTGTCAGCGGCAGCTGAACATCGCGCATCGAGCGGCATTGAAGGGTCTATCATATGCGGGAGATACGTACCAGTCAATTCCGTCCGTAATGTCGTACCGGAGGGCACCGAAGACCCGACCCTAACTAGGCCCTTGTGATATTATGTCATCGCAAAACCAGGAACACTCTATCACCGCCATAACGCAGGGAGCCGAGGATTTAATTGCCCAACTTTAGCCTAACTTTTGCAGGACACCTCCCTTGGGACCCTCTCAGCCGGCCGGATAGTGCCATAGTAGCAAGAGCATATCTTTACCCGATTATCACCTCTTTGGCCTTGGCATTGTGTCCGACTAGGCCAGCGTTGACGTGATGCCAGTGTGAGAGCATGGTGTTGAAGACTGCCCCATGCGAAAGCAGGACCGTAATATCACGATTGCATACTATGCAAGGTCTCAGCATTCGCGCAGGAAATTGTGTTAAGTTGTGCCACTGTGGCAAGACAACGCGTGGTAGATTTCCCCAACACGTTGCTCACTGGCACGTGTGTAGGCGAAGCTACAGTAAAAGTAATTCACATGAACTCCCCCATCCACCCCAGACCGCGTCGCTGTCAGCATTGGAGATAGTGCGGGGCAGCTCATCTGCAATCTGCACACCAAAGGTGTGCGAGATCTCACGTTCATACCTCTATTTGCAACGCTGTCGCCAGTAGGCCGGACTGAAGTTTTCAGCGGTCGCCACAGGGACGTTGACACCGGAAATTTGACACTGCGGCGGAATGGGGGGACCTTTCAATTTAATTTACATGCATGAGATATCCCGGTTCTGTGGCTCCTGCTCTAAACTTGGTATTGTAAGGGCTAATATACTCTGAAGGCGTTTTCACGCAATGAAATTTGTGCCTCTGATCTCAGGAAAGGTGTAATAAGTGGCTGACTGTTACTCATGCTCTAGAAATATGGTGAAAACGAGTCGTGGATATACTGTATTGACATGATTGCACTCGCGGAAGTCAAGAGCCTGAGGAAACGGGCCGAAGAACGACGATGAGCGTGGAGCGGGGCGCGGGGCAGGGGGAAAGAGGGCAGGCGCAGCCCTGAGAAGAAACAGAAGGTCCTTGATGCTTGGGCAAAGATGTGAAGGAAGACGCTGAGCGGCAAACAGCGGCCAGTCAGAGAACGGTGCGGCGGCGTGCGAGTTTGAAGGGCTCTTTTCTCTAAAGCTAGAAAATGGTGGAGACGCCAAATATGTCATTGCTTGCACCTGGCAGAGCGTGTCTCCGCGGGGACACAGATACGAGCTACTGTATGGGCGGTGGCATTTGATTTGACCATTCCAGGGCTCGCATGATGGTTCAGACGACCCCCATTGGTCACCCTAAAACGACCAGGGGAGTGAAGCCGGAATAAATGAAGTTTAGAAAGATAAAGGGTTCATCTACCAAGTTTGCAAGAATTGCGAAAGGACCCCGATTTTACAGACGGATTGCCAGCGCGGCGCCACGATAGTGTTTTCCGGCTGCTGAGAGATAGAACGTTCGCGATGGGACTTGGGAGGCCCTAAACAACCCTGGCTAGGACTGCCTTTTTTTTTTTTTTTTTTAGCTACGTTCCGCAGCCGCAGCCCATACAGTAGTTCTCCTGAAGGTGCAGGACTGTAGCCAAATCACGACAAGGTTGCCAAAGCACCGTACGAAGAGATGCCGGAAATTGCCGAGATAAGATTGCCTTTCTTTGTATCAGGAATCGTCACATCAACCGAATGCACTTCAAGTTGCCCACTAATCTCCCCTTGCTATAGGCCTCGTGATTTCCAGCCAAGACACGAGGATTATATACTACCAGCTGCGTGTGGTCTGAAGCAGTAGCATGCCAGCTACCTCGAGGCCACTTTCTGTATCGGTAACCGCCAGTATGAACGGTGGGCAAAGTGATGCCTGGTAAGTTGTTCGCGAACGTGAACGTTCGTCTTACTGCCTGGGAACAGAACGCTTCGCGCCATTCTCAGAGACTTCTTTGGATTCCCGTGAATCTCACTTCCAACCCTGTTTTTTTTTTCCTGTCATCTACTACGGGCGCCAATGTCTTTGAGTGGTCACGGCATCGTGCATCTGGTTTCCTGGGTACCTTAGGTTTCCCAAGACCAGTCCAGAGACCATTACAATGGGTCTCCGTAGCCCGCGGCCCCGCCCATCTTGATTCTCCTCCCTTTTTTTTTTTGGTTTTCATCGTAACAACGGCATGGCGGGTGCACGAGCCCGTTTCCGCCGTGCCTCGTCCGAATTGCACCCCTCCCTGGTCTCCCTGGGGCAATTCTCTTGTACAGTGATGCGAGCTGACCGCACACGCATGGGATCTACATCATGTAAGGACCGTCTTCACGTATAAAAGCAATCCTTTCTTGCGTGGCTATTCCTCTGTCAAAGCATCGCGTCCCTCCTCATCAGCCGCATCCCACTCTCCATTCTCCCGTAGTAACCTCTTGGGACCTTTCTTTCTTTACGAACTTCTGCTTCACGATGTATAAGCTCACATGGATCCTCTTCGCGTTCTTCTCCCTCATTCTCCCCGTCCTCTCTGCTCCTGTGCCTGCGCCTGAAGAATTTGCAGAGCTGCAGAAGCGTATCACTCACACGGGCAGGGCACGCGTCTTTCCATTACCCCGTGTTCACGACGCTGACCTTTCGGCCTGTAGGGGACCTGGTACTATCCTGGCCTCGGTAACTGTGGTGGAACCAATTCTGCCAGTGACTTTGTCGTCGCTATGCCCAAGAGCCTCTACGACCAAAATGGTGGAAGAAATTGCGGGCATGTGTGTTAATTTCCCTGTTCGCTGTATCCATCCTGTCTGACGCCCTCCGTGTAGATGGTTCAAATAAGTTATCAGGGCAAGACAGTTGAGGCAAAGATGGTTGACAGCTGCCCTAGCTGTGGTCCAAATGACCTTGGTGGGTGTCATATTGTTGATACATTGGGTTCCTTGGGCTCATGGGATTCTCCCCGGCAGACATGTCTCCTCCCACATTCAAATCACTTGCCCCTCTGAGCGTTGGCGTGATCACGGTTCAGTGGCACTTCGTGTAGAATTGATGGTGCCCCTTGGACTCTCCTCTGGTAGGAGATGCGCGGCGCGCGACGCGGCACGACATACATGCGATTCCAACGACTTCGTGCGCTACCATATGCATTCCAAATACTCTCGGCTATCTCACGATTCCGGTCCGTTCTATGGTGACCTAGATTTTACGATATTTCAGCCTCCGGTCAGGCAACTACTACACAGGCTGTTATTTATTTGTTCCTCACGCGTTTTCTGTTGGTTGCTTTGCTAGATGTGGCACTGGATCGGCTCTAGTGCTTCCAATGGTGTGGGTTTTGACGTACTTGTAGTTTGCAGATTACATGAAAGTATGGGTATGAAAGAAGTCAAAATAAGAATGAATGTAAATGATGTTCCAGTTCCAATTGGGGCGAACGCGTATCGCTTAGCTTGCGAGTGATCTTTTTCGGGAATGGGGCATCCCTTATTCTCACGTCTTACAAGCGCTCCGTCGAGCGTTCTGTCGGCCGGTACCTGCCGGGAAAACTTTCCTTCCTAGTTCCGCGGTACGCACATTTCCTTTTACGCCACAATTGGGTGGAAGTTTACCTCTTTCCGAATTCTTCGCATTGCTTGCCCAATCTGGTTCCCATTTAACATCCACAGACAGCTTCATGGACCAAGCACTCGCCCGCGACACATTCAATTACGTGTCTGCAGGGTCAGTGATACCTCGGATTCTGTCTGTCTGCCGCCTGTCTGCCTCTGCCACTTCCTCGGAACTAGAACTCTGTAGGGCATGATTGTGAAACTTGCAAGGGTTCAGACTTCTGGGGAAAAAGTCCATTACCTACCATTCCTATACTCTGCTGGAGCCTCGCGAAGTGGGAAAGATCAGCGCATATAGCTAAAAAGAAAATAATTCAGCGAAATAATCGGGAGCCTGGGTGGCTGTGCATGTACCGACAAGCAACTAGCTCCAACGGACTCAGCAGTTTCTTTCCCACGTATTTTTTTTTTGTTCAACAAATAATCCTGGGTGCTCGGATCCCTATCACGAGCAAGGCAGTGCCTTGTTTGGACTTGGTTATTCGGATGCGGTGAGTCGCGCCACTTGCAACTACCATCACCATCATTTTGTCGGGTCTCTCTTCGGTGTTGTCTAGAAACGTAGCGCCGAATCTGTCTCATGCTCATGGGTGGGCAAAGTGGCTCCATCACTGGTCCACCGGTGACATGAGTTCCATGTGGAGGCTAGGAGGGACTAGACTTGCCCTGGCTCTCATATGTTCTCGCAGATTTCTGACGGTTCTGAGTATATTTCGCATCTGGGAACCCAACGGCTCTCTGAGCCTTCGGAGCAGTTTACAGAAGGAGCTCGGCTAATATGTATCTCTGGCTTGATGTCATCTTACTCTGTATTCGCGAAAACATGGTCCAGGTGTTTTCGCCAAGGAGATTGAAAATTTCGAGATTCCTCATCATTTTCTCATCATCTTTCTCACTGACCACACGTGACTAGGCGTGGATTCTTCCAGCGACCGCCCGCCTTCTCCACTTCTTCGACGACTGACACCATCTTCATCGGCCTCGTTTACCGACTCATGCCCCAAATTCTCTCGACTCTGCTTCGTGCTGGCCGCGTTGTATGTATAGAGTGGTACCGCGGCCTAGACACAAGGTTCAATGAGATTCTGGGATGGAAAACAGCCTCGAGGAGGCTGCTTTCCGTCATCGTTGCAGCCATCGCATCGCATGAGTGGGTCACATTGTTTTTAACCCTAAGAGGACTGGCTTCTTCAGCCGCTCCGCAACCTAGTGAGGGGTCACTTTTCTCGTGCTGACGTCACACCTCGCCTTTCGCCTCCCGCCCGACGTTTGACTCGGATACGGTGTTGTTCACGTCGTGTTGATCAAGCAATTGCATTCAGGCAGGCAGTCAACGCCTGACATGGAATGCTAAGCGGGTCTGGTCTTACACGCCCGACGCTGATCACGGGGTCATCGTCGTCGGATCATAAAGCGGTGATACATGTCTACGTCCGACCTATTCATGCTTTGGGTAGCCGAGATGGAGCCGCGCAGAATCACGTCGTACATGCTGTACGTATGCATTCTGTAAACCAATCCTTCAATTATTTGATAGGATTGGATTGGAGTCCATGCATCCCGGACATAAGCTCGCTTAGATTGATCGCCGAGAAAGAAGGGCGGAATTAGGTGATTGGGCAACCTCGGTGAGGAAGCCTCGAGTTAGAATACACTATCAGCTTAGACCTTGTTCTGCGAGCCGAGTGTCAATTTAGGAATGATAAGCAAAAATATGACGCCTCTATTGCCGTTCAATAGACGCAGTACAGGGTATGATGATTTAATCCGAGCTGATGTTCTCATCAAGACACGTGTAGTTAGTCGAGTACTGTATGTATGGATGTATGTACAAATGCGAGTGGGAGAGCTAAAAATGCACAAAACATGAGAAGGACAATAGAGAAATAATACAAAGATGATGCAAGGCGACACGCTAAAAAAAATTGTAGAAGACACGCTTTTCGAACATGAATCATGGCTTCCCATCTATGGCAAAGAAGCGTGAGGATGACAACAAGCGCCGCGGGAGCTCAGGCGAGAAAATGTGCTGTGGCGTGACCTGCCCAAGATGATGGGGGTCGTCATCGGATGACCCGGACGGTAGGAGCGCCACACCGCTGCCATGATCATGATCTAGAATCTCCGCAGCCATAGAGTCGTCTATGATCGAGAGCATCAGTTAGCCGAAAATCGCAGAAGGGAGGAAGGAGAGCGACTTACCGCTCCCAACGAGCACTCGCGCCCTCTTTAATGACGCGGAGATAGGTGACGACGAACCAGCAGCGGCGACGACGTGCGACCCTACCGCGCCCTTCTTCTGCCGCTTCCTCTGCGCCGGCGTCACTGTGACAGACCGCTCTGGAATCTCCGCGCCAATGACAAGTGACTTGAAGCGGCGCAGGCTGCGACGGACTACCAGGTCAGATGGTAATGGCGGCGTTGACAGCGGCGCTGACGCCGGCGGAGCTTCTGATATTGCGGATGATGCTGCGTGTTTGGTGATATGTAAGCTCGCCCGGCGTTGGGGCCTGCGCAGCTGGGGCACTTCGACAGCTTCCATAAACACGCCTGTACGTTTACGCTTGCGCTGCGCCGGCTGCGGCGTCGGCGACGGACTCCGGCTACTCGGAGGTGCTGGTAGCGGCACGCGAGACGACGTCATGGTAAGAGCGGCAAGGGCGGCGATGGAGTTCGGGCACCAGGCGGGGCTGGGCGTCACCGGCCGCAAGAGGCTCTGTCGGACCTCCTCGCGCTCTGCCTCGCTGTCGTCCTGGTCCTGGTCCTCGCCGTCGCTGTCCAGCTTCTCCACCGCGCATCCGCGGCTTCTCTTCGAGGGTCGCGAGTCGGTGAGCACGTTGCCCGCGGGCCGCTTGCCGAGCTTGGGGGTACCGGGCGAAGCCGCCATCGCGATGCGCTCCATCAAGGAAGGCAAAGCGGGCGGCTTTGGCGGCGTGTTCTCCTTGTCCTCGGAGGCGTCTGATACCTTCTTAGGCGAGCGCAGAGCAGGGGACCGAGGCAGCCGGGATGGCGTGTATGGGGACGCGGCAGGGGTCGCGACGAAATCGAGCTGCGTCGGGGCAAGGGGTGAAAATATGTGATCGCGTCGGATGGCCGAAGTTTTGCATGGTCGCTGGGGAGAGGACGTCAAGAGTGCCGCCTTTGGTGTCGATGGGGGTTCCGTTACTCTAGTAGGGGTGGCGAAAGGATTGGAGTCCTGCGACATCTCAGTAGTTTCGGATGCATTATCCTCTTCAGCAGCGAGGGTCGATGACGAGCTCCAGGAGAAGGCGGATTCAAGCGTAGGCACCGGGATGTTTTCGGCGACAGTCTCTTCGGGTAGTGGTGTGGGCTTAGGGACGACCAACCTGCCACATGCCTTGAGGCAGGTCACGACGGGTGAAGGCCATCCACCCTCGGGAACAGGAACTTCGGCATAGGTCATGTCCCAGTAATCCTGGAAGGCCTCAACCATATCCTGCGGTTTGTCCTCGCGACCAGTAAAACCGGCTTCCAACAACGGGCTCAGAGCTTTGAGATTGTCGGTACATGCGCCGAGCGACTGCAAGCACAACACCGTCGTCTGGTACACCGGAACGATCTACAACCCGCCGTCAGACCAGGCAGCCCTACATGAGTGAGGAAAAGAAAACCACCCACATCGAAGGCGTATTCCTCCGCCGTGAATACCCGGTATTGATCCGCGACCCATACACTGAGACCCTCCTGTAGGGCGGCGACGACTTCGCGCAGCATCCTGCCGGGGCACGTGTCCACGACCTTCTTCACGGTACGCATGAGCCACATGGATGCGACCTTGTTTCGTGGCTCGGGCGGGTACGTGCTGACCAGCGTGTCATTCACAAACCCGAGCAGCGCCGGTGACTCGTGCGGCGTCTCGAGGTGGCCGAGCAGGATGTCCGCCGCGCGCGTCGCGGACGCGCCAGTTGGGATGTGTGTGCTCGCGATGGTGCCGGCGACGTGGTCGAGTACGCGCGCGGTGTCCGTGCCCTCGTCGAGCACGCGCCCAAGGCAGGACTGCAGCGTTGCATCCCACGCGTCAAGATCTTCCGTGCTCATCTCCCACCCATCCTTGTCACTACGATACGAAAATGAGCATTAGCGCGTAGACCCAAGAAGGAAAAGGCGGGAGGCTTACGCAAAAGGCACGCTAAGGAGCACCGGGGCTTCCTCCCACCCCTTTGTGAGCGCCCTCCACCGCTCTGCGAACGTGCGCCAAACGAGCGCGCGCACGTTCGCGGGCCAGCTCCACGCCCAGCGCCTGCTGGCGCCACGCGCGCCCCAGAACACGCGGAGGAGCGACGATGCGGATGACGCGGCGCTGCGGACGAGCACCTCGGCGCAGAGCATAGCCCACTGCGTGCGTGCATCGTGCGGCGTATCGGTCTCCCACACGAGCTCGGCCTCTTTCTCCATGAGCCACGTGAGCAGCGCCTCGCTTGCGGACCCGCCGAGCGCCTGAGCGGGGAGCACCGCGTGCGCATGTGTCCAGAGTGCGCGCACCACGGCGAGTTTCATTGCCGCGTTTGAGCGCGTGTGCGGCGCTAGGTCAGCGTCGGACCCCGCGCCGGGCGCGGTCGTCGCCGCGTCGCCGGAAGGGACTAGTTGCACTTTGGGGTCGCCGAGGATGTCTTGCATCAGTGATACAGCGAGCTCGGCGAGCTTTTGCACCGAGTCGTCGTCTTGGTCATCGTCATCGGTTGAGCGTCGCAGACCGCGCAGCGCCGCCTTGAGAAGCCCGTTCCAGGATTGGACGAGTTCGGGCTAGGCACAACAGCAAGGACAAACAATCAGCTACCCAATCTCCGCTCGCGAGCCGTCGCAGACTTACCGGAAGCTCGGCGTCTGAGCTCAAGCACACCTGCGTCAATGCAGTCCGCCACACCTTAATCAAGCCATCCATCACACCGGGCATCCACAGTTCGGCCGCGCTGAGCGCGCGCACATCCGCCACAGTGGGCGTCTGTCTCAGCAAGGGGCGCACCTCCTCGGAGAGCGAGCCGAATTCGACTGTGAGCAGGCCGGGGTCGGCACTGAACAAGCTGGTGGGAACCAGTTTCGCCCAGTCCCAGTCCCGCCCTTCCTCTTCCTCCTCCTCTTCCTCTTGCTCGCCTTGAGCCGATGATGCGTCCAACACACCGCGCGGTGCGGAGACGAGCCGGCAGAGTGTCTGAACTGCATCATGGCACATGTTGCCCCCGCGCTGCACCATCGTTTCCAGGAGCGCAATTCCGCGCGATACGCTGCGCGCATCGTCAGTCTTGTGCGCAAGCAGCGCGCCCACGGAGCCGACGCCAGCACCCATGTCGACCATAGTCGCGACGACCTTCCAAAAGTCGTCGCGGCGTGCCTCTTCCGCCTGCGTCCAAGCAGCAGCGTTTGTCGTCCGCTCGTCTTCGTCCTCCTCCCGTTCCTGTCCTTCATCCTCATCACCACCATCTTCCTCCTGTTCACGCTGACGCGGAAGGGGCGGCCGGAAGTATGCCCATGCCAATGGACGCCACACTGCGCATGCGAGGGCGCGGACGGATGACTTTTTGTGGCGCACTGAGAGGGCTAGGAGCCCCTTCAGCCCATTGGTGAGTTTCGCGTTGGTCACGAGCGCTGGTCCGAGTAGCACGACGAGAGCCGCGAGCGTGCAGAGCGCCCAGACGGGGCCCTGTGCGGCACACAATGGGTCGTGGGTCCCGAGCGTTGTTCGCAGTGTCTTGACAAGCATCGAATCAGACTTGCTGGGTGTACGGGGAGATGAAGTTGACGACGGTGCGGGAGTAACCTCAAGTGCGGCGGCGACCATCTCGGAGAGTCGAGTATGTGTATAGGAGAGGGGAATCTGCGACGCGCCGAGGGCCAGGCCGCCAAGAGCATGGCAGGCTTGAGCACGCAGCGCAAGTCGTGGCGCCAGAAGGTTTCCGAGGATCGAAGGGAGGAGTTCGGTAAACGCTGGTAAGAAGACCGACGGCTCATGGACTGCAAGATCGTGGATCGCCTGCAGGATAGTAAATGGTCAGTGATCAGGTAAGCCTGGAGAGTCGTGAACAAGCGATTATACCTTGAGCCCGTCACTGACCGCTCCCTTTTTACCTTCTTTTCCAAGCTCGCCTTCGACAGCGCGTCGAAGGGCGTACGTGATTCTGTCCTTGGCCGGTGCAAGAATGTCAGCAGGCAATCGCTGTGTCTGGAGAAGCCAAATGGCAAGCGCGCATGTCTTCCGCCCATTTGGTGTCGGCAGCTCCATCGCTAGCGGGATTGCGAGCACTTGTGTCACCACGCAACCGAGCTCTTGGTCTAACAGTGCGTCGAATCAACAGAAAAGAATCGAAAACATTTGGCACACGTACCATCGAATAGACCGTAGACGGCGGGAAGTGTGAAGGCAAGACCGAGGAGTTTGATCACGGCGTGTGATACAGTGGCGAGGTCGCGAGCATACTTCACCTGCTCTTCATTCATGCCACATCGCTTCTTTCGAGGGCTCTTCTCGGGAGATGGAAGGGACGATCTGGGCTCTGGAGTTGAGGAATCTGACCTGTCGCACCCTTCCATTGGGTCGACCAAAGCGCGACCGAGGTCACGAACGACCGCATCTACGAAAGCAACACGATGCCTCCGCAGAGGTTGGAACAACGGCCATGAGCAACTACTGTCCGTAGTTTCTTGGACGGCTACTCTGAGGCGAGCCGTGAGAACGGAATAAGCCTCGATCAGATCTGCAAGAGCTGAACATTTGGAAAGAATTTTGTTGACGGGATGGTCGAGGTAATGGAGGTCTGATAGTGGATCACCGGGTTCTGGAGTGATTTGGCGTTCATTCTCAGGGAGTAGTAAGGGCAGGAGGAGATAGGGGGTCTGCTTGAGAATGGAACGAATGGGGAGATCGTTGGATGCGCTGGCAGCAAGGTTCTTTGGGCGAGTTGGACTGGTGAGGGAATGATACTGATTAACCTGGGACCATGCCACACGAGCCCTGACACCGGCACGTCTATTCTCCTTGTTATTGCGGGTGTGAGGTGGAGTTGGGAGAGTCATTTGTAGCGATAAGTGATTGAGAGCGACAAGCCAAGGGTCAGAGCCAGCCACTGATGGGCGCTTAACTGACGCGGGTACAAATCAATTAAGCGCGTCTGTTTACGCGTCGCGTGTCTTGCTTGGTATTGTTTGTAACATACGCTAATAGGCGGAAAACACGCTCTCAGCTTAGCCAGCATATGAGTGTACCTTCTTAATAGGTTGTTCGATAGCACAGGTTGTTATGAGACATTCACAAGATCACACCTGACGTTTCACGGAACCTTCGTGAGCCGCTTAAAAATGGGCGCAGGTCTAATTCCGACCTGAAATGAAGGGTATGTACGTATCCTAGCAAGTCTAAGACAATAGGGATTGAATGAAACCTTTTCCACGTCCCCCTCAAATACTAGCTCCTTTCCTTTCCCAAGTAGAGGTGTTCTCTCTCGTTAAGTAGTGTCAGAGCTTCGCCACTTAGGTTAGGATTATCAACGACTTGTACATTTAGGCGTATCCAAGTACGCAGTGCATTCTTCACTGCAACGGTCACGGTTCGGGGCGTGGAATAGCAGTCTCTAACGCCTGTCCACTGAGCTTATCGGCGTCTGCCCGTGCTACTGCCGAATCGTTCCTGCCCTGGCTGCGCCTGATCATGAGGCATATCTGGGCGGCTATCACTGAGCAGACGAGGTAGCCTTCTGCTTCTCATCTGTTGACACCCACTTCCGATCCTACTCTCTCTACAACAGACTTTTTAAACGTTAACAACCATTATATCACACACTCAACCCATCGCCTCTTCCTCCTCTAACTTCCAATCGGTTTTCAATGCTGCCTTGAAGGCATACAAAAAGAAGACAAAGAACGACCTTCTCACTCATCCTCTCGCTGCAGAACTAGAAAAGTGTCATTGTACCACAGACATTCTGGTCGTACTTCAAGACCAAGTCCACAAATTCGATCACCAGCGGAGTGCAGATCAAAGATTAACAAACTGGCTGAACCCTACCGTGAACGTCCTTTACGCATTTTCCGCCACTCTCGGTGAGGGTGTTGGTCTCGTAAATCTCAACTAGCCATTTCTCCACTATCTGTGCTCTGATCTCTATTTTTCAGGTATTCTCGCCCGCGAAAGTGATCTTCGCAGGTATCGGTGTTCTCCTCTTGGTGAGAATCTTCCTTCACCCCTTTGTGTGGACAATTCCGACACCGAGTTTGGTTAGGCGGCTAAGGAGGTCGATGCGAGTGAAGATGTGCTCGTCGATCTCTTCGATCACGTGGAAAATTTCTTCAAACGACTCGAGTCTTATACTGAAATGCGACCAACTGATGGAATGACCGATATCATTGTGAAAGTCATGGTTGAGGTGCTCTCTATTCTTGCGATCGCGACAAAGGTGATAAAGCAAAGTCGAGCGGGTGAGCTAATTACCCAACGCCATGTGACTGTTGACTGATATTTATGTAGAACAATATGTGAAGAAACTAGTCGGTAGGAACGATATTGAGGACGCACTGAAGAGGCTGGACAAGCTTATTCAGGAGGAGGCTCGGATGGCGATAGTGGAAAACTTGAAGGGTGTGCAACTCACATCATTGTGTTCTTCACGAGCTCTCTTCGAACATTTACATGGCTAGACGGCAAAGAGTCAAAAGAAATTATTCAAGAAGTGAACCGTTCGTCATCTCCTAGCTTCGCTGGTTTAGCTGGCTGAAACCGGCTCTATAGGGAAGCAGCAGCGGGGGGAACTTCAGAAGTGGCTCTCTCCATCCGATCCATCAACAAATCACAACATCGCCCGCAGTTCTCACCACGAAGGAACAGCGAACTGGTTCTTCCAAGGCAGTATCTTCAACAAATGGAAATCCACTGCTTCACTCCTGTGGATACACGGAAAGCGTACGTTTTCATTACGCCCTACCGTTCCGCGCCTCACGACTTGTTGTCTTCGTAGCTGGCTCTGGAAAGAGCGTCCTCTGGTTCGTAGTCTCTCAGACATTGCTGCCTTGACTGACGACATCGATCAGCTCTGCAGTAATCGAACAAATCATGACCCTATGCGACTCGGGATTAGCCTCCATAGCTTATTTCTATTTTGACTTCCGCGACGAAGACAAGAAAAACCACCGGAACCTGCTCCATTCTCTTCTCCTCCAACTTTCTGCTCAGTCCGATATGTGTCGTGACATACTCTCCCGCCTTCATTCTACCCACCGCGATGGCTCAACAACGCCCAGTGATGGTGCTTTGATAAAATGCTTGATGGAGATGCTCTCATTCCCATCTCAACTCCCCATTTACCTTGTGATCGATGCGCTCGACGAGTGCCCAAACAATTCTGGCATGCCATCATCGCGAGAGCAGGTCCTTGCCCTTGTAAAGGATCTTGCTGACCTACATCTCCCAAATCTACATGTCTGTGTGACAAGTCGCCCGGAGGTCGACATACGAGCAATAATTGAACCCCTAACATCCCTCCATGTCTCAATTCACGACCAAACTGGTCAAAGAAAAGATATTGTCGACTACGTCAGCTCTGGTTTATTCGGACGCAAATATGCGAAGATGGCGGGAGGAAGATAAGGCGCTCGTTGTCAAGATACTCTCCGAAAGGGTTGATGGAATGTAAGTGTGTCGCTTCCTGTACACATAAGATCTGCTTATATGTTGATAGGTTTCGATGGGTGTATTGCCAGCTAGAAACACTCCGTCACTGTCTCCCGCCAAGTGTGCGGAGCATTCTTGACAAATTGCCCGAGACGCTAGACGAGACTTATGAGAGGGTGTTGAGGGACATCAATAAGACGAATCGAGATCATGCTCGTCGTCTTCTGCAATGTCTCACAGTCGCGATTCGGCCACTGCGCGTTGAGGAGCTCGCGGAGGTACTGGCAGTTGACTTTGACGCGGCTCGGCGGGACGGGATTCCGAAGTTGAACCCGAATTGGCGATGGGAGGATCAACATCAAGCTGTACTCTTGACATGTTCAAGCTTGATTACCACTGTCGATGATGGTGGATTTCAAGTTGTGCAATTCTCTCACTTTTCGGTGAAGGAATTCCTGACCTCGGAGCGACTGGCGAGTTCAAGTGGAGATATTTCATGGTATTATGTTGATCTGAAACCTGCACACACGATCCTCGCACATGCTTGCCTGGGCGTTCTACTTAATTTGGGCGATCAGGTCAACAAATCTAACGCCGAGGACCTTCCTCTTGTCGAATATGCGGCTAGGTACTGGGTCGATCATGCGCAATTCGAGAACGTGTCATCAAGCATACAGGACGCAATGGAATCCTTCTTTGATGCAGGAAAACCACATTGGGCAGCCTGGCTCCGGGTTTACGACATGGACGCATTCGGGCCTTGGCTCTATTACTCATATGAAACTGGTGGAGGTCCTCTATACTATGCGGCGTTGTGTGGATTCCACGACCTGGTGGGACATCTCGTAGCGAAGTATCCACAGGATGTTAACACTGAAGGTGGTTGGAGCAAGACTCCACTGTTGGCAGCATTTTATGGGGAACACTTCCAGGTTGCGGAGCTACTGCATCAGCATGGTGCGGACATCGATAAGCGGGACAGCTACAAACGGACACCACTGCATAGTGCGGCCAGGGAAAGACCTGTCCATATCGCGCAGTGGCTACTCAATCATGGTGCGGATGTGAATGCCCAAAAGTTTGACCTCTGGACTCCGCTGCATCTAGCAACCGCCAATGGCCACTTTGAAATCGCTCAGGTGCTACTCGAGCACAAAGCTGATCTCAATACCCGCAATGACGAGGGGCGTGTTGCATTACACCTAGCAGCAAGTCCTTTCACCACTTGCGATCAGCTTGAGATCACGCAATTATTGCTGCGTCACGGCGCAGATACGAACGTACTGGACGATGAAGGATCGACCCCATTGCACCGGTCATTATACGCCCCGGAGGAGGCGTACGCTCCATTCAAGCCCTCACTGGAAGTTATACGCTTGCTACTCAAGCATGGTGCGGATATAGATGCGGAGAACAACGAGGGCCAGACCGCACTCCAAATAGCGTCTGAGAAAGGGTATCACGAGATTGTGGAATTGCTGCTAGAACATGGTGCCAAGAACACACAGTATGGGTATGGAAGCATATGAATTTCACAGTTGTTTACTGTATTGATTTCTCCACTGTGCAGGCAAGAGAGCACGAGCGTGAGTTCGGAAGAGGAATGGGAAGAATGTGAGAGCGAGCAGGGAGAAGAGGAGACGACAGACGATGGAGACAGCTATGACGAGCTTGGTCCTAGACCCGTGCGTTGAGGCGTTCTGGAACTACGGTATTACTTGGTCGATCTTATTGCATAGAATAGAGAGCTCTTATATACAGCACTCGGATGCGTGGTCGTTCCAGAGAATGGTTAGATTATTAACAAAAATTCGGATGAGTGCTGAGCGAGTGCAACTTGAACATAGAAGGACAAATAGTACCTGGAGACAGATACGTATAACACAAAGGAAGTGTCCCAAATGATGAGGAAATATTGCAACAGTTCTAGAATAAGCATGGCGCACATTTAAGGCACAAGGAAAGGTAGGAATCAGGTCAAGATGGGGGGGTGTTTCGTTGGTCGAGAAACTTTGAAATTGTGGTATCTAGGGACAGACCCAAGACCCAAGTGGGCATAGTAGAGAAAGGTTGTGGTATCGACTGGGAGGGACGTGACACCGCACCAAGGTCCCTCGTGCAAAATGAGGAGATGGCCGCACTGACTTCATAGTACGCGACGAAACATGGTTACTAGGGCAGGTACTTACGGTGCACAACAATCATTCCAAGCTGAATCATACCAGCACACCGGGGTTGATACAGTGACTACGACGACATCAACGTACATCTCGCTGTGCTTTGCGTGCCGAGCTCTCAGGGACTATCCTAGAAATGGGTCAAGCACGTCCTGACATTTTCTGGATCAAGGCATAATTCGGAGGAGGTAGTTCCCCGTCAACGGCACAAACAACAAGTAGGCTCCGTCATGTCGCCACTATTATCCTAAGTTCGAACGTCACAAGATAGGTGCTCACCTCAGGTTCACTACCCGTCTCATTCATGCAACATCGGCGTCCATGAACTCCTCTCAGGCTCGGGGCGGCCTCACTCATACGCTCTTCTGGCATCTCCTGACTGTATTCACTTGCTACAACAGACGACCCTCATACAAAGCGGAACCGGATGTTTCACGCAAAGTGGAGGAGTCGCCCAATCGTGGTCAGTCGGATGCTCCACTGCCTGGGCGTAGCACGGTCTGCATCTGCATCTGCGATCACGCACCATCCAGCGGAGTAGGCCACGGCTACCAGCGTCCGCTGTCTTGTGTAATCATCATTAGCTTAGGAACGGGCACAACTCAAACGCCAACCTGTAGATACCTATAATAATAAAAAATCCAAAATTGACCCGAATTCAGGGTATAGTTCTGGGTCACCTTGGCAATGATTTGGGCGGCCCCTGTTCTCTAGCCACTGGTCGCCATGTTCCTCTTCAGATCCCAGACTGGACATGCGCACCGATGACTTTCTATGACACGCTGAGAGGGCTGCGAGCCATTTCAGCGCATTGGTGAGTTTTGTGCTTGTCACAGGCGTTGGTCCGAGCAGCATGATGAGAGCCACGGGCGTGCAGAGCGCCCAGACGGGGCCTTGCGCGGCACATGACGAGCCGTGTGCGCCAAGCATCGTTCGTAGTCTCTTGACAAGGATCAAATCAAATTTGCTAGGCGTACGGGGGAATCGAGTCGACGGCGATGCGGGAGCAACATCAAGTGCGGCGGGGACCATCTCGGAGAGCTGCGCATGCGTATAGGAGAGGGGGACTCTGTGATGCGCGGAGGGCCAGACCACCAAAAGCATGGCAGGCTTGTGCACGCAGCGCAGGTCGCGGCGCAAGAACATTTTCGAGGATCGAAGGCAGGATTTCGGTAAACGCTGGTAAGAAGACGGACGGCTCATGGACTGCAAGATTGTGGGTCGCATGCAGAATAGTAAATGGTCAGTTATCAAGTAAGCCTGGAGTCGTGCACAAGTGATTTTACCTTGAGGCTGTCACTGACCGCTCCCTCCTCTTGCAAGCTCGCCTTCGACAGCGCGTCGAAGGGCGTACGTGATTCTGTCCCTGGCCAGTGCTAGAATGTCAGCAGGCAATCGCTGTGTCTGGAGAAGCCAAATAGCAAGCGCGCATGTCTTCCGCCCATTTGGCGTCGGCAGCTCCATCGCTCGCGGGATTGCGAGCACTTGTGACACCATGCAACCGAGCTCTTGGTCTAACAGCGCGTCGAATCAACGGAAAAGAAACTTGAACATGAAAACATTAGGCCAACACGTACCATCGAATAGACAGTAGACAGCAGGAAGTGTGAAGGCAACACCGAGGAGTTTGATCACGGCGTGTGATACAATAGCGAAGTCGCGCATATACTACTTGACCTCGATACGATCCCTCCGCAGAGGTTGAAACAACGGCCATGAGCGACGACTGTCCATGGTTTCTTGGACAGCTACTCTGAGGCGGGCCGTGAGAACGGAATATGCCTCGATGAGATCAGCAAGAGTTGAACATTTGCAAGGAGAATTTTGTTGACGGGATGGTCGAGGTAATGGAGGTCTGACAGTAGATCACCTCGTTCTGGAGTGATTTGGCGTTCATCCTCAGGGAGGAGTAAGGGAAAGAGGGGATAAGAGATCTGCTTGAAAATGGAGCGAACGGGGAGATCGGTGGATGCGCTGGCAGCAAGGTTCTTTGGGCGTGTTGGACTGGTGAGGGAATGGTACTGATTAACCTGGGACCACGCTACACGAGCTCTAAAAGTGGCACGTCTGTTCTCCATGTTGTTACGGGTGAGGTGGAGTTGGGAGAGTCATTTGTACTAGCGATAAGTGATTGAGAGCGACAAGCTCATTTCACGAATATGTAGCGGAGGCTTCCTGTTCTGGCAAGCCAAAGGCCACCACTGGCGCTTAACCGACGCGGGTACAAATCGGGTGTCTTGCTTGCTATTGTTTGTCTAATCAAATGGAGGGTGTGCTTGTCTCTCGCCAATTTCCAGTATATGAACGTGCCTTCTTAATACAGCGCCTTTCATCGGGAGTGGCCCTTGTTTACCTATATTTATCTTTGCGGACCTCCAAGATTTGACAGCTGGGTTCATAGTTAAGCGAAATTGAAATTATTCGGATATTAGTTATCATACCAGATTTGGGGTTATCAAATGACTATCCCCTCTGCTGCCGCTGCCTGCCAGCGTCTATCATGTAGTTATACCTGCCAACTCCGCATCTTCCTCCCACTGATGGTCCGCCGTCATATATCCGATGAGATGGCACTTTCCATGTCCCTCCAGGGTTTCTGTGACTCAGAAATCCATGAATCAACAGGAGTCAGCGAACGTTTCACTCAAGCGGTTGCGAAGCAAAAAGAAACTGGTGTAGTTATGGTCAAGGGAGATGACCTAGGTCGGCCACGTATGGCCACTGCAACGGCAGTACAGGTATGTCTCACACCTCTACAACATGTACATCACAGTAATACAAACGGTGGGTAATGAGGAGGGTATACGGGCGCGCCATAGGGCTGCGTGTATGGTACCTTTTTTTCCTTCCCTTCTGCTTACCTAAGATCCATGACCGGCTTAACCCGGACTTCTTTTCCCCACCGGCGTAACCGGGCCTGTTGATCCGTTGGAGGCTCTGAAGTTAAGTTAGCATCGAAATACTGGTAAAGATTATATAATTTTATTTTTTAACTTTATTTTTTTTTATTTCTACAATAATTTTAGTGTGAGAAAAAAAATCGGCATGAGCTGCCGATCCCCATTCAATCTCAGCCCTATGGCTGAAAATAGGAAAAAAAGGGCCAGTCCCGATGAAAGGCGCTGTAAGTTGTTCGATAGCACAGGTTGCTACCAGTCATTCACGAGATCACACCCGAAGCTTCACGGGACCTTCGTAAGCCTCTGGAAAATGGGTGCAGGTCTGATTCCGACCTCAGGCTGAAATGAAGAGTATGTGCGCAAGACAATCATATGGAATTGAATCTTCGCCGTCCCCCTCAAATACTGGCTGCTTTCCCAAGTGGAGGTGTTTTTAGGCGTATTCAAGTACGCGGTACATTCTTCACAGCAGCGGCTCGGTCCTACGGCACAGTGGGCTAGCAGCCTAGCGCCCGTCCACTGAACTTATCGGCGTCGGCCCGTGCGACTTCCGAGTCGTTCCTGGTCGTCCGGCCCCGGCTGCGCCTGGGGCATACTGTATCTGGGCGGCTATCACTGAGTAGGCGAGGTAGCCCTCTCTGTCTCCCCGTTGACACCCACTTCCGATCCTACTCTCTCTACAACAGATTTTTTAAACGTTAATAATCATTATGTCCCACACTCAACCCACCTCTTCTTCCTCTAACTTCCAATCTGTTTTCAATGCTGCCTTGAAAGCATACAAGAAGAAGACAAAGAACGACCTTCTCGCTCATCCTCTCGCTGCAGAACTAGAAAAGTGTGACTCTACCACAGACATTCTGGCCGTGCTTCAAGACCAAGTCCACAAATTCGATCACCAGCGGAGTGCAGATCAAAGATTAACAAAGTGGCTGAACCCTACCGTAAACGTCATTTACGCATTTTCCGCCACTCTCGGTGAGGGTGTTGGTCTCGTAAGTCCCAACTAGCCATTTCTCCACTATCTGTGCTCTGATCTCTATTTCGCAGGTATTCTCGCCCGCGAAAGTGATCTTCGCGGGTATCGGTGTTCTCCTCTTGGTGAGAATCTTCCTTCACCCCTCTGTGTGGACAATTCTGACACTGAGTCCGGTTAGGCGGCTAAGGACGTCGATGCGAGTCAAGATGTGCTCGTCGATCTCTTCGATCACGTGGAAATTTTCTTCAAACGACTCGAGTCCTACACTGAAATGCAACCAACTGATGGAATGACCGATATCATTGTGAAAGTCATGGTTGAAGTGCTCTCTATTCTTGCGATCGCGACAAAGGTGATAAAGCAAAGCCGAGCGAGTGAGCTAATTTCCCAACGCCATGTGACTGTTGACTGATATTTATGTAGAACAATATGTGAAGAAACTAGTCGGTAGGAACGATATTGAGGACGCACTGAAGAGGCTGGACAAGCTTATTCAAGAGGAGGCTCGGATGGCGATAGTGGAAAACTTGAAGGGTGCGCAACACGGATTATCGTGTTCTTCATGAGCTCTCATCGAACATTTATACGGCTAGACGGCAAACAGGCAAAGGAAATTATTCAACAAGCGGCAAATACCGTAGACGAAGTGAAGCGTTCGTCATCTCCTAGCCTCACTGCTTTTAGCTAGCTGAAGCCGCCGTATAGGAAAGCAGCAACAGGGGGAGATTCAGAAGTGGCTCTCTCCATCCGATCCATCAACAAATCACAATATCGCCCACAGTTCTCACCACGAGGGAACAGCGAACTGGTTCTTCCAAGGCAGTATCTTCGACAAATGGAAATCCACTCCTTCACTCTTGTGGATACACGGAAAGCGTACGTTTTCTTTACCCCCTACCGTTCCGCGCCTCACGACTTGCTGTCTTCGTAGCTGGATCTGGAAAGAGCGTCCTCTGGTTCGTAGTTTCTCAGACATTGCTGCCTAGACTGATGACATCGATCAGCTCTGCAGTAATCGAACAAATCATGACCCTATGCGACTCGGGATTAGCCTCCATGGCTTATTTCTATTTTGACTTCCGCGACGAAGACAAGAAAAACCACCGGAACCTGCTCCTTTCTCTTCTCCTCCAACTTTCTGCTCAGTCCGATATGTGTTGTGACATACTCTCCCGCCTTCATTCTACCCACCGCGATGGCTCAACTACGCCCAGCGATGGTGCTCTGACAAAGTGCTTGATAGAGATGCTCTCATTCCCATCTCAACTCCCCATTTACCTTGTGATCGATGCGCTCGACGAGTGCCCAAACAATTCTGGCATGCCGTCTTCGCGAGAGCAGGTCCTTACCCTTGTAAAGGATCTTGTTGACCGACATCTCCTAAATCTACATGTCTGTGTGACAAGTCGCCCGGAGGTCGACATACGAGCAATAATTGAACCGCTAACATCGCTCCGTGTCTCCATTCACGACCAAACTGGCCAAAGAAAAGATATTGTCGACTACGTTAGCTCTGTGGTCTATTCGGACGCAAATATGCGAAGATGGCGGGAGGAAGAAAAGACGCTCGTTGTCAAGACACTGTCCGAAAGGGCTGATGGAATGTAAGTGTGTCGCTACCCGTACCCATAATATCTACTTATATGTTGACAGGTTTCGATGGGTGTATTGCCAGCTAGAAACACTCCGTCACTGTCTCCCACCAAGTGTGCGGAGCATTCTTGACGAATTGCCCGAGACGCTAGACGAGACTTATGAGAGGGTGTTGAGGGACATCAATAAGACGAATCGAGATCACGCACATCGTCTTCTGCAATGTCTTACAGTCGCGATTCGGCCACTGCGCGTTGGGGAGCTCGCGGAGGTACTGGCAGTTGACTTTGACGCGGCGCAGCGGGACGGGATTCCGAAGTTGAACCCGAATTGGAGATGGGAGGATCAACATCAAGCTGTACTCTCGACATGTTCAAGCTTGATTACCACTGTCGATGATGGTGGATTTCAAGTTGTGCAATTCTCTCACTTCTCGGTGAAGGAGTTCCTGACCTCGGAGCGACTGGCGAGTTCAAGTGGAGATATTTCCCGGTATCATGTTGACCTGAGGCCTGCGCACAGGATCCTCGCACATACTTGCATGGGCGTTCTACTTAATTTGGACGATCAGGTGGACGAATTTAACGACAAGTACCTTCCTCTTGTCGAATATGCGGCGCGACACTGGGTGGATCATGCGCAATTTGAGAACGTGTCATCAAGCATACAGGACGCAATGGAATACTTCTTTGATGCAGGAAAACCACATTGGGCAGCCTGGCTCCGGGTTTACAACATGGACGCATCCTGGGGTTGGTTCTATTACTTATCTAAAACTGGTGGAGGTCCTCTATACTATGCGGCGATGTGTGGATTCCACGACCTGGTGAAATATCTTGTAGCGAAACATCCACAGGATGTTAACGCTGAGGATGGTCGGAGTAAGACTCCACTGGTGGCAGCATTGTATGGGAAACACTTCCAGGTTGCGGAGCTACTGCATCAGCATGGTGCGGACATCGATGGGCGGGACGATGTCAATTGGACACTACTGCATTTTGCATCCGTTGAAGGACTCGTCGATGTCGCACAGTGGCTATTCAATCATGGTGCGGACATCGATGGGCGGGACAACAACAAATGGACACCACTGCATACTGCATCCTGTCAAGGACATGTCAATGTCGCGCAGTTGCTACTCAATCATGGTGCGGATGTGAATGCCCAAATAGTTGAACTCTGGACTCCGCTGCATCTAGCAACCGCCAATGGCCACTTTGAAACCGCTCGGATGCTACTCGAGCACAAAGCTGATCTCAATACCCGCAATGACGAGGGGCGTGTTGCATTACACCTAGCATCATGTCCTTACACCACCCGCGATCAGCTTGAGATCACGCAATTATCGCTGCGTCACGGCGCAGATACGAACGTACTGGACGATGAAGGATCGACCCCATTGCACCGGTCATTATACGCCCCGGAGGAGGCGTACGCTCCATTCAAGCCCTCACTCGAAGTTGTACGCTTGCTACTCAAGCATGGTGCGGATATAGATGCGGAGAACAACGAGGGCCAGACCGCACTCCAAATAGCGTCGGAGAAAGGGTATCAAGAGATTGTGGAATTGCTGCTTGAACTCGGTGCCAAGAACACGCAGTATGGGTATGGAAGCATATGAATTTCACAGTTGTTTACTGTATTGATTTCTCCACTGTGCAGGCAAGAGAGCATGAGCATGAGTTCGGAAGAGGAATGGGAAGAATGTGAGAGCGAGCAGGAAGAAGAGGAGACGACAGACGATGGGGACGACTAGTACGACTGAGCTTAGTCTTAGACCGTGCGTTGACTCGGAGGCGTTCTGGAACTACGGTATTACTTGGTCGATCTTATTTCATAGAATAAAGAGCCCTTATATACAGCACTCGGAATCCCGTACTATATGATGCGTAGTCGTTCCAGATTATTAACAAAAATTCGGATGAGTGCTGAGGACATATAGTACATGGAGAGGGGTACGTATAAGACAAGGAAGCAAACGCGGTGTCCCAAATGATGGGGAAATATGGTAATATAGTTCGTAGAGTAAGCATGGCGCACATTTTAGGCAGACGAAAAGGTAGGAACCAGGCTGAGATGGTGGGGTGGTTTCGTTGGTCGAGAAACCCTTGAGGTTGTGGTATCCAGGGACAGACCGAAGGCCCAGGCGGGCATTAGAGAAAGGTTGTGGTATCGACTGGGAGGGACTTGACACCGCACTAAGGTCCTCAGCTCGTGCAAAGTGACTCGGAGATGGGGTCGCACTGACTTCACGGTACGCGATGAGACATGGTTACTAGGGCAGATACCTACAGTACACAAATGGCATTCCAAGCTAAATCATACCAGCACACCAAAGTTGATGCAGTGACTACGACGACACCAACTTACATCTCGCTGTGCTTTGCGTGTCGAGTTCTCAGGGACTATCCTAGAAATGGATCAAGCATGTCCTGACATTTTCTGGATCAAGGCTTAATTCGGAGGAGGTAGTTCCCGTCAACGGCACAAACGAAAAGTGGGCTCCGTCATGTCGCCACTATTATCCTAAGTTCGAACGTAATAGGACAGGTTCTCACCCCAGGTTTATTACCCGTCTCATTCATCTATCATCGGTGTCCATGGACTCCTCTCAGGCTCGGGGCAGCCTCACTCATACACTCTTCTGGCACCTCCTGACTGTAGTCACTTGCTACAACAGACGACCCTCATACAAAGTGGAACCGGACGTTTCACGCACAGTGGAGGAGTCGCCCAATCGTCGTCAGTCGGATGCTCCACTGCCTAAGCGTAGCACGGTAGAGATGGACGTTGCGGTCTGCATTTGGATTTGGGATCACGCACCATCCAGCGGAGTAGGCCATCACCGAACGATTATCAGGGCCCGCTGTCTTCAGTACTTGTCATCAGCTTAGGAACGGGCACAACTCAAAACGCCAATTAACCTGTAAATACCTTTTTTTTTTTAAATCCAAAATCAACCTGAATTCAGCGTGTAGTTCTGGGTCGTCTTGGCCATGATGAGCCTTGGGCCGCGCCTGTTCTCTAGCCACTGGTCACCATGTTCCTCTTCAAATGCCAGGCTGGACATGCGCACCGATGGCTTTCTATGGCACGCTGAGAGGGCTGCGAGCCATTTCAGCGCATTGGTGTGTTTTGTGCTTATCACGGGCGTTGGACCGAGCAGCACGATTCAAGCGGCGAGCGTGCAGAGCGCCCAGACGGGGCCTTGCACGGCACATGATGAGCCGTGTGCGCCGAGCATCGTTCGTAGTCTCTTGACAAGAATTAAATCAGATTTACTAGACGTACGAGGGAATGAAGTTGGCGGGGATACGGGAGCAACATCAAGTGCGGCTGGGACCATCTCGGAGAGCCGCGCATGCGTATAGGAGAGGGGGGATTTGTGACACGCCGAGGGCCAGGCCACCAGGAGCATGACAGGCGTGAATGCGCAGCGCAAGTAGCGGCGCAAGAACGTTTTCGAGGATCGAAGGCAGGAGTTCGGTAAACGCTGATAAGAAGACGGACGGCTCATGGACTGCAAGATCGTGGATCGCCTGCAGGATAGTGAATGGCCAGTTATCAGGTAAGCTTGGAGAGTCGTGCGCAAGCGATTTTACCTTGGGGCCGTCACTGACCGTGCCCTTTTCACCATCTTTCCCAAGCTCGCCTTCTACAGCGCGTCGAAGGGCATACAGGTTTCTGTCCTTGGCCGGTGCGAGAATGTCAGCAGGCAATCGCTGTGTCTGGAGAAGCCAAATGGCAAGCACGCATGTCTTCCGTCAGTTGGCGTCGGCAGCTCCATCGCTAGCGGGATTGCGAGCACTTGTGTCACCATGCAACCGAGCCCTTGGTCTAACAGCGCGTCGAATCAACGGAAAAGAAATTTGAATATGAAATCATTGGGCCAACACGTACCATCGAATAGACCGTAGACGGCGAGAAGTGTGAAGGCAGACCGAGGAGTTTGATCACGGCGTGTGATACAGTGGCGAGGTCGCGCGCATACTTGACCTGCTCTTCATTCCTGCCACATCGCTTTTTTTGAAGGCTCTTCTCGGGGGATGGAAGGAACGATTTGGGTTCTGGAGTTGGGCTATCTGACCGGTCGCATGTTGGACCGGCCCGGAGTTGGGACCGGGACTGCGCGGTTATCCGCATGGTACTACCGCTCCGTAATCTTAGATTAGATAGGTCCGTATGTAATGATCAAAGACACTGAAAACTTCACGTTCTCCTTTCGTTCCCTACGTTTTATTGCTTCATATTAGTTCATAAACTACTCATTTATTCTCTGATACAAGTCCGAAGCTTTCGGCCAATTCTACACTCTTTGTTGCGTATTTAAGGACTTCTTTTCGCGCCATATCACTTCAGTTTCTGACCACATAACTGAAGTGAGTATTTGCTTATGTCATATGTTACCTACTTTGGTTGACGCGTCGCCCTTAGGGTTATCGCTACCGTGTTTAGGTATTTGTGACTTAATATACAGTTTCTGACCACATAACTGAAGGTTATCGCTACCGTGTTTAGGTAGCGTACGTATTTACATAGCTGCGTAACAACATCGCACCCTTCCATTGGGTCGACCAAAGCGCGGCCGAGGTCACGAACGACCGCATCTACGAAAGCAACACGATGCCTCCGCAGAGGTTGGAACAACGTCCATGAGCGACTAGTGTCCGTGGTTTCTTGGACGGCTACTCTGAGGCGAGCCGCGAGAACGGAACATGCCTCGATGAGACCAGCGAGAGTTGAACATTTGGAAAGAATTTGTTCACGGGATGATCGAGGTAATGGATGTCTGATAGTGGTTGACCGGATTCTGGGGTGATTTGTCGTTCATTCTCAAGAGGGGATAGGATGTCTGCCTGAGAATGGAGCGAACGGGGAGATTGTTGGATGCACTGGCAGCGGGGTTCTTTGGGCGTGTTGGACTGGTGAGGGAATGATATTGATTAACCTGCGACCACGCTACACGAGTTCTGACAATGGCACATCTGTTCTCCTTGTTGTTGCGGGTGAGGTGGAGTTGGGAGACTCGGAGTCATTTGTAGTGATTGAGAGCGACAAGCTCATTTCACGAATATGTAGCGGAGGCTTCCCGTTCTGGCAAGCCAAAGGCCACCACTGGCGCTTAACCGACGCGGGTACAAATCGGGTGTCTTGCTTGCTATTGTTTGTCTAATCAAATGGAGGGTGTGCTTGTCTCTCACCAGTTTCCAGTACAGTAGATATTCTCATAACACATAAGCCAAAAATATGATGATGAATAAGGCTCATGTGTAGGTTTTTTGCCTATACCAGTTTTGTGTTATGCATTATGAGAATACCTACTGTATATGAATGTGCCTTCTTAATAAGTTGTTCGATAGCACAGGTTGCTACCAGTCATTCACGAGATCACACCCGAAGCTTCACGGGACCTTCGTGAGCCTCTGGAAAATGGGCGCAGGTCTGATTCCAACCTCAGGCTGAAATGAAGAGTATGTGCGCAAGACAATCATATGGAATTGAATCTTCGACGTCCCGGCCCCCTCAAATACTGGCTGCTTTCCCAAGTGGAGGTGTTTTCTCTTGTTAAGTGGTGTCCGAGCTTCGCCGACCGGGTTAGGATTATCAACGACCTGTATCTCAGCATACATTTAGGCGTATTCAAGTACGCGGTACATTCTTCACAGCAGCGGCTCGGTCCTACGGCACAGTGGGCTAGCAGCCTAGCGCCGTCCACTGAGCTTATCGGCGTCGGCCCGTGCCAGTGTGACTTCCGAGTCGTTCCTGGTCCGGCCCCGGCTACGCCTGGGGCATACTGTATCTGGGCGGCTATCACTGAGTAGACGAGGTAGCCCTCTCTGTCTCCCCGTTGACACCCACTTCCGATTCTACTCCCTCTACAACAGATTTTTTAAACGTTAATAATCATTATGTCCCACAATCAACCCACCGCTTCTTCCTCTAACTTCCAATCAGTTTTCAATGCTGCCTTGAAAGCATACAAGAAGAAGACAAAGAACGACCTTCTCGCTCATCCTCTCGCTGCAGAACTAGAAAAGTGTGACTCTACCACAGACATTCTGGCCGTGCTTCAAGACCAAGTCCACAAATTCGATCACCAGCGGAGTGCAGATCAAAGATTAACAAATTGGCTGAACCCTACCGTAAACGTCCTTTACGCATTTTCCGCCACTCTCGGTGAGGGTGTTGGTCTCGTAAGTCCCAACTAGCCATTTCTCCACTATCTGTGCTCTGATCTCTATTTCGCAGGTATTCTCGCCCGCGAAAGTCATCTTCGCCGGTATCGGTGTTCTCCTCTTGGTGAGAATCTTCCTTCACCCCTCTGTGTGGACAATTCTGACACTGAGTTCGGTTAGGCGGCTAAGGACGTCGATGCGAGTGAAGATGTGCTCGTCGATCTCTTCGATCACGTGGAAAATTTCTTCAAACGACTCGAGTCCTACACTGAAATGCAACCAACTGATGGAATGACCGATATCATTGTGAAAGTCATGGTTGAAGTGCTCTCTATTCTTGCGATCGCGACAAAGGTGATAAAGCAAAGTCGAGCGAGTGAGCTAATTACCCAACGCCATGTGACTGTTGACTGATATTTATGTAGAACAATATGTGAAGAAACTAGTCGGTAGGAACGATATTGAGGACGCACTGAAGAGGCTGGACAAGCTTATTCAAGAGGAGGCTCGGATGGCGATAGTGGAAAACTTGAAGGGTGCGCAACACGGATTATCGTGTTCTTCATGAGCACTCTTCGAACATTTATACGGTTAGACGGCAAAGAAGCAAAAGAGATTATTCAACAAACTGCAGTCATCACCCGGCAAACCGCAAATAGCGTAGACGAAGTGAAGCGTTCGTCATCTCCTAGCCTCACTGCTTTTAGCTACTGAAGCCGCCCTATAGGAAAGCAGCAGCGGGGGGAGATTCAGAAGTGGCTCTCTCCATCCGATCCATCAACAGATCACAATATCGCCCACAGTTCTCACCACGAAGGAACAGCGAACTGGTTCTTCCAAGGCAGTATCTTCGACAAATGGAAATCCACTCCTTCACTCTTGTGGATACACGGAAAGCGTACGTTTTCATTACGCCCTACCGTTCCGCGCCTCACGACTTGCTGTCTTCGTAGCTGGCTCTGGAAAGAGCGTCCTCTGGTTCGTAGTTTCTCAGACATTGCTGCCTAGACTGATGACATCGATCAGCTCTGCAGTAATCGAACAAATCATGACCCTATGCGACTCGGGATTAGCCTTCATGGCTTATTTTTATTTTGACTTCCGCGACGAAGACAAGAAAACCCACCGGAACTTGCTCCTTTCTCTTCTCCTCCAACTTTCTGCTCAGTCCGATATGTGTTGTGACATACTCTCCCGCCTTCATTCTACCCACCGCGATGGCTCAACTACGCCCAGCGATGGTGCTCTGACAAAGTGCTTGATAGAGATGCTCTCATTCCCATCTCAACTCCCCATTTACCTTGTGATCGATGCACTCGACGAGTGCCCAAACAATTTTGGGATGCCGTCTTCGCGAGAGCAGGTCCTTGCCCTTGTAAAGGATCTTGTTGACCTACATCTCCTAAATCTACATGTCTGTGTGACAAGTCGCCCGGAGGTCGACATACGAGCAATAATTGAACCGCTAACATCGCTCCGTGTCTCCATTCACGACCAAACTGGCCAAAGAAAAGACATTGTCGACTACGTTAGCTCTGTGGTCTATTCGGACGCAAATATGCGAAGATGGCGGGAGGAAGAAAAGACGCTCGTTGTCAAGACACTGTCCGAAAGGGCTGATGGAATGTAAGTGTGTCGCTTCCTGTACCCATAATATCTGCTTATATGTTGACAGGTTTCGATGGGTGTATTGCCAGCTAGAAACACTCCGTCACTGTCTCCCGCCAAGTGTGCGGAGCATCCTTGACGAATTGCCCGAAACGCTAGACGAGACTTATGAGAGGGTGTTGAGGGACATCAATAAGACGAATCGAGATCATGCTCATCGTCTCCTTCAATGTCTTACAGTTGCGATTCGGCCACTGCGCGTTGAGGAGCTCGCAGAAGTACTGGCAGTTGACTTTGACGCGGCCCGGCGGGACGGGATTCCGAAGTTGAACCCGAATTGGCGATGGGAGGATCAACATCAAGCTGTACTCTCGACATGTTCAAGCTTGATTACCACTGTCGATGATGGTGGATTTCAAGTTGTGCAATTCTCTCACTTTTCGGTGAAGGAATACCTGACCTCGGAACGACTGGCGAGTTCAAGTGGAGATATTTCCCGGTATCATGTTGATCTGAAGCCTGCGCACACGATCCTCGCACATGCTTGCCTGGGCGTTCTCCTTACTCTGGACGACCAGGTGAACGAATCTAACATCTGGGACGTTCCTCTTGTGGAATATGCGGCGCAACACTGGGTGGATCATGCGCAATTCGAGAATGTGTCATCAAGCATACAGGACTCAATGGAATACTTGTTTGATGAGGGAAAACCACATTGGGCAGCCTGGCTCCGGGTTTACGACATGGACACACACTGGTCTTGGTTCTATTACTTATCTGAAACTGATGGAGGTCCTCTATACTATGCGGCGTTGTGTGGATTCCACGACCTGGTGAAATATCTTGTAGCGAAACATCCACAGGATGTTAACGCTGAGGGTGGTCGGAGTAAGACTCCACTGGTGGCAGCATTGTATGGGAAACACTTCCAGGTTGCGGAGCTACTGCATCAGCATGGTGCGGACATCGATGAGCGGGACAACTCCGAACGGACACCACTGCATAGTGTGGCCACGGAAGGACTTGTCCATATCGCGCCGTGGCTACTCAATCATGGTGCAGACGTCGATGCGCGGGACAACAACAAATGGACACCACTGCATACTGCATCCTGTCAAGGACATGTCAATGTCGCGCAGTTGCTACTCAATCATGGTGCGGATGTGAATGCCCAAATAGTTGAACTCTGGACTCCGCTGCATCTAGCAACCGCCAATGGCCACTTTGAAACCGCTCGGATGCTACTCGAGCACAAAGCTGATCTCAATACCCGCAATGACGAGGGGCGTGTTGCATTACACCTAGCATCATGTCCTTACACCACCCGCGATCAGCTTGAGATCACGCAATTATTGCTGCGTCACGGCGCAGATACGAACGTACTGGACGATGAAGGATTGACCCCATTGCACCGGTCATTATACGCCCCGGAGGCGTACGCTCCATTCAAGCCCTCACTGGAAGTTATACGCTTGCTACTCAAACATGGTGCGGATATAGATGCGGAGAACAACAAGGGCCAGACCGCACTCCAAATAGCGTCGGAGAAAGGGTATCAAGAGATTGTGGAATTGCTGCTTGAACTCGGTGCCAAGAACACGCAGTATGGGTATGGAAGCATATGAATTTCACAGTTGTTTACTGTATTGATTTCTCCACTGTACAGGCAAGAGAGCACGAGCGTGAGTTCGGGAGAGGGATGGGAAGAATGTGAGAGCGAGCAGGGAGAAGAGGAGACGACAGACGATGGAGACGCCTGCGACTGAGCTTAGTCTTATACCCGTACGTTGAGGCTTTCTGGAACTACCGTATCACTCGGTTGATGTTGGTGCGCAGAATAGAGGGCTCTTGTATACAGCACTCGTAACCCCATACTCTATGACGCATGCCCGTTCTGGAGAATGGGTTGATAATTTTCGGATGAGTGCTGAACGAGTGCAACTTGAACATAAAAGGAATAGATAGGTACCTGGGGAGGAGTAAGTATAGGACTGAGGAAGCGAACACGGTGCCAGAAAAGATAGAAACAATTCGTGGAGGAAACATGACACACGCTTTAAGCGGCCAGAGAACAAAAGGTATCAATCAAGCGGAGACCAAGAATTTGCTTGGTCAGGAAGATCTGAAATTGTGATACCGAGGAGGTAAGGCCCGAGTGAGACAGATCAAAGGCCTCCGTGGGCAGAGTAGTAGAGCGAGGTCGTAGCATCGACTCGGAGAGACGTGGTAGTGCACCGAAGTCCCCCGTGAGGAGTGACTCGGAGGGAATAGCCATAGTGACTTTACAGTATGTGATGAAACATGGTTACTGGGACAGATACTTACAGTGCATCGCTACTAGTAGGGGTGGACACGACTCAAGATGGATGACAAGCATTCCGTGCTGAATCATGCCAGTAACAGCAGAGTTGATACGGTGACTACGCCTAGAAACGGGTCAACATGTCATGGGTCAAGGCATGACTCGGAAGGGGCAGTTCCTGTCTGGGGCACGATGCCAATTGGGCCCTGTCGTGTCGCTACTATTACCCTAAGGTATAAACAGGCATTCATCTCAAGTTTATTACCCTTTCGCATTCACGCATCCTCGGCGTTCACAGACTGCTCTGGGGCCAGCCCCCACTCATACGCTCTTGTGGCAGCTTCTATCCGTTATTTTCTTATGTAACAGACCTCCCTCGCGCCGGATGAACCGCCCCATCGTTGTCAGTGGGATGTTCCACTGCCTGAGCGCAGTGGGGTAGACTCGGAGGTGGACGTTGCTGTCTGGGTTTTGAACCACACACCACCTAGCGGAGTAGGCCATCACCGAACGGTTACTAGAGTCCGCTGTCTTCTGGACTCGTCATTAAATTAGGAACGTGCACTAGTCAAAACGCCAACTAACCTGTAACTACCCAACAAAAACCAAAATCGACCCGAATTCAGCGTCTATATCTAGGTCGCCTCGGCAATGATGAACCTTGAGAGGTCCTTCTTCTCCAACCGCAGGCCACCATAAACGCCAAACTGCACATGCAAGGGGGGGCACTGAGAGAGCTAGCAACCCCTTGAGTGCATACATGTGAGTTTTGTGCTTGTCACGAGCGTTGCGCCGAGCAGCACAACGAGAGCGGCAAGCGTGCGGAGCGTCTAGACAGGGCCGTGGGTTAGACACGGCCCGTCGTGTGTGCTGAGCGTCGGGCATAGTGTCTTGACAACAATGACAAGCATCGAATCGGCTTTGCCAGGTATATGGGGGATGAAATGACGATATGGGAGCAACCTCAAGTGCGGCGGCGACGACCTCAAAGAGTCGCGTATGTGTAGGAGAGGGGAATCTGCGACGCGCCGAGGGACAGGCTGCCCGGAGCATGGCAGGCTTGAGCACGCAGCGGCGCAGGGAGTGGCGCACTGGCAGGTAGGTCTTCGAGGATCGAGGGTACAAGTTCAGTAGACGCAGGCACGAAGATGGTGGGTTCGTAGGCTTCGACAGAGCGTCGAAGGGCATACGCGATTCCGTCCTCGGCTGGTGTGAGGATGTCAGCAGGCAATCGCTGTCTCGAGAAGCCAAATGGCAAGCACGCAGGTTTCCGAGCACTAGTGGCATTGCGGCCCGGGGCCAGGCCCAGCGCCACTGATGGGCGCGTAACGTGTTTTGGAGGATCCAAATCATGAAACACTGATCATCGATTAAGTTTACTCTGCTCAGGAACGCTCATTACTTGTGGCGCCGGTACAAACAACCTATACTAAACATGGTAAACACGGTGCCCCGGCATTCACGGGGTTCATGTTCCGTGCTTGTCAGTCTTCGTAGTATCATGGCTGGCAACTGGCGACACATCCCATATGGTCATTCTATCTGGCTACATGGACTCTTGCAAGGTTGCTGAAGTCAGCGATGTCAGCCACTGCACTGTAAATTGAGTGAAATTTCTTTCATTGGACATGGGATCTGTTATATGAGCCTTTGCAACCTGGACGCGGACGTTGAACTCTCGAACACAGTACGGAGCTGTTGGCTCCTGATCGCTCATGGTCATCTCCGCCGTCAGTTCAACGCCGAGAGACTTGGAGAGAGCGGGTGACCCTGTCTCCGGTCAGGTAGCGGTCCTTGAACTCGCGATTCACGTTGACAGCCGTTGGGTTAGGGAATACGGGTTGCTATACCTATGAAAACGAAGGAGCGACGTAGGAAAAAAGGACTCATGTTACAGCTAGCACGAGCAAGGTCAACGAAGACACGCTGGCCCTTGGAGAGGGTAGGGTTGCCTATATTCTGGTCGGCCAAGGATTCACCTGTGAAGATGTCAGCGAGAGTTGCGTTCTGCTGCGTAGACACTGGCAGAACACTGGCACGGTGGCTGTGAATCGCGTGTTTACCATATTTGGTATAGGTTGTTTGTCCCAGCACCACATGTAAACAGCGTTCCTGGCCGCGAGCAAGAGTAGATTGATCCGCGATCCGCGAAAGATTGTGGCCGCAAATTCAAATGATCGTGTTCCGTCTTTTCCCTTTACCGTAGTGTCCACCTCGGCCTCGGCGATGTTATTCGTTCTTTAAAATGCCTCAATGCAGTTGCCCTCACCCTGATGTGCCTCCGCCTCATTTAGCTGCCGTCAAGCCAAGGATCTACACACTGGCATATTTCCTCGGAAACTCGACCTGACTCGACTGCATCGACATGACCGTTCTAGATATCCAGAGTACTTTCGGGCCCGCCTTCGTAGGGCAGTTTGTTAGTGCTATGTGCGTCTGATTACTTTCCTTATCGGCCCTTTGCTAAGTTGGCAACCTGGCGGACCCCTAGTCTATTGGGCGTAACAATAATTCAAGCGTAAGTGAAGGCATTCCCTTTTCTCTCCCGCTACAGTAGCTCAACAGCTTGATTCATGTTCATGCAGATGGATGTATTACTGGTAATTAAATCCGACCATATTATGTTGTTACAGGAACTTATCAGGCACAGGAACTATCGTAGTAGAGATCCACAGACCCTCAAGGTGTTCATTGCAATACTAGTGTACGTGGTGAGACCTAACACCTATCGATGTGTCTCAACGCGGTGGTCCCACTAGCGGTTTGGACATCGTGCACACAGCTCTCTGCTTCCATATGTTCTACTGGTGAGACTATACCACTTCAACGATCCTTCATAAGTTCATTATATCAGGTACCTGATCCTGAACTTCGGCAACGTCGATAGCCTACAGTTCAATGTGTGGTGAGTCGACTCATTTTGGTGGGTCTCGCCTCTAATTTTCAGCTTAGGTCTATGAACGTACGTTGCTCGTCAGTGTGAACTTCCGCCGCAATAACCCTTTATATTACATTCACTTGATCCAGGTTCAAGGCATCGTCGCTGTATGCTATTCTTTTTCTATGTAACAGCTTACTCACGATCACTTGTAGGTTTTCGTCAGCTTTTTGGTACAGCTGTTGGTCATTTCCCCGTCTCCTCACCCGAATTGTCCTGATGTCCTAGCGTAGCACTTACGCAAGACGAGTTTACGTCCGTGAGCATTTCATCTCGCAATTTCTCGCGTACATCCGATCGTGATGGGGTCACTTGGCAGTAAGCAACAAGATCATCTTTCCGGCGGTAATTGTAAGTACCCCTGGGTGATTTATTGGGGCCTTTCTAACTCTGCCGTATTCGCAGGCGTGCGCAGCCAGTATAACCCTTGGTAAGCACTTTCTTAGACACGTGATAGGCATTTGTGAGATCGCCTTCCCCACGTTTCTGCAGTCACAGGATTTGGTGAGTTTCTCGCTCGCTTTTCACACCATCTGGATAAACCGCAACCTTGATACGCATGCCAGATTATACCGTCAAAGAGTATGTATGATATCACCTGATTACCACCTGGTAGCCTGACATCCGCCGTCAGGTTTGCCCTCAAGCGATTCTCCCTTTACGGCACCTTGACTGTATGTCCGACAATTATTTTCCGTTTCCCTGCGCCTAATTGCACAATAGCTGTTGACATGCGTGGGATTGGGCTCAATCCTTACGGCGGACGTTCTGATCGCCCTGTTAATGTGTTGGTTTCTCTATCACAAAAGAACCGGATTCGCGAGGCAAGTTACTGCTCTGTTGTGTCTGAAGTAACACCTACTTTAACACCGCGCACAGAACCGATTCCGCTATTAGGACCTTGATGTCCTACAGCATCAGCTCTGGCCTGTTGACAAGGTGAGACTTGACACTGCGTGACCTAGCCAAACAAATGAACCAACGTAGTGTCATTGCTGTCGGGACGGTTATTTCCGTACGAGATCTTTTTCTCTCCGTCGCGCCATCTTATGTTGGGAATTAGTATGTGACCATGCCCACCTCTCTACTTCCGGAGGCTTTCTTCTGGACATTAGTTAAACGTATGTTTTTGCTAATGTCGGGAGAAAAGATGACTTTGCTGACATCTTTGCAGTTCATGTGAACTCCCTCCTCGCCATGTGAGAAGCATCTTCGTGCTATTAGAGGGGTTGCTGACTTCTGCGACTTTCAGGTTGAATAGTCGCGACTCAATTCTTGAGCGGTCAACTAACCTTCACCCCGAGACCACGTTCTACGTGCGTTCGTTTACTCACGGGTCAACGTCCCGACCACCTGCGGTATCCATGAACATGCACCAGACAACCACCACGAACTTTGCACCATGCAATCATAATTGCAATGTGGAGCCTAAGCTGCTCGACGTCGAGAAATCGGTACGATCCTTACACCTCGATGCAGTGTCCGAATTCACATGGTCACTTTTACTGAAGGGTGGTGTCGACTCTGCCGATTTGGGTACTCAACGATCGGGGTCAACGCCAATCGTGTAATGTCTTACCAGGATCGTGAGCCATGGCGTTGATGGTTTCAAAATCTTATCAGCACGCAGAGTGTTTAATACGCTTCTTGTCGCCTGTACAGAGTCAATTACTTCGTATATAAGTTAGTGAATTATCAACGCATCAATGACAGAAGTCAAGGTGTTGGTGTTGAAAGACATAAGAACATTCCCACGGTTGGCCTGTTTGGGCAAAATGAGCTTTCGAGACTACCTCGTGCGCGAATTCCACATCCATGTTCCTGTCACCGCACCTGTCGAAGATGATTCTTTATATTCCATCCCATCGTCCCCGTCTATATGCCCAAGTTATCCTCATTCCTCTCTCCGAGCAAGCCATTTGAGACTGCCCTCGCATTCTTGTCTCAGCCGTTGAGGGCCGCATTAATCTTGCTCCCACCACCGTCTGTGGCATCCTCAACGCGTCAAAAGTGGACTCAACGAGCTAGGGTCTTGCATCACCACCCACTGCGACTCTTGGGAGGGCGTTCTTGCGCTAGTATGCCAACTCCGGAACGCGTTCAGTTGACCTCTGGGCACAGGTCTTCGCTCGTGCTCAGGGCCTCCCAAATTCGAGCGATTCCCAGGAAAACGCCCGCTGAGCGAAGCGCGCCTTTGTGCGTGGTGACGACGTATGATCGGTCAAGTAGGAAGAGAGGTGCGCGAGAAAATGAGTGTCGAGGGCCGGGGGTGGATATGCACCGCGTTCTTCCTGGACACAATGAACTTGCGGCACAGCAGGTCGTGAGGGGTGCATCTTTCCCGTCCAACTCGTCATCTGCCGCCATGCTACACTGCGTCTACGGGCATCCGTATAGCCAAACAAACACCCCACTTTCGTGCCCTCGAGAATGCCTGCACAACCTGGGTCACTGTATATATCCCTTCATTTGAAGATGATCGGAAGAATCGGTTCGTGGACGAGATCGCATTCACTGACACTCCAGTCTCTCCGCGTAAGCGCTCCCGTACGGAAACGCCGCCGAGTGATGAGGATGCAGCGGAGTCTCGAGGGGGGAAGGGGACAACAAGCAGAAGGAAGTACGTCCCAGTGGTTAACGTAGCAAAGTGGGCCCGGACGAGTTCTGGGACCGTATGTTCACTCGACGAGAATCCGTTGCAGGTGCCGTCACCGGTTTTGTTTTTCCCGTAGGGACATCTGTGACCGAGTCGGTATCGCATGCTATCACCACGCCCTCCTCCGCTCGCGCCACAGATTGGGCAAGTCCTTCCCTGTCTTCTCACCGGTGTCCAATTTTCGACGCCGGAGCGTGCGCACAAGGTTGCAGATGTTATCGAGGACGCAGTGCGTGGCCTCTGTAAGAGCCTTGCGCATAAACTCCCTGCCCCAAGTAAAGGAATCAGAGCGGCGAAGCCACAAAATTTGCCTGTGCTTCCGCTACCACAAACGCCTCCAAGGCGTACAGTGGGACCGGCCCTTTCGACGAGCACGAGCTAACTTTGGAAACATGTGAAAGCGTATATATATTATATATGGCTATATACAGCTCCGTCTCTGTGAATAATCCCTCCCTCAGGGCCTTCCGCAGAAAGTTGCTGACAGTGATGCAATGAAGGAGGGGCGGCCAGTGCTATCCCCGAGGACAAGGAAAAGGTTCATATGTTGACTGTTAGAAAGAAAATAAGGTAGTTGATGCGTAGTCTTGAGTCTGAGGACGCACGACTGCTACATATCCTAGATCCTATTTAATCATGGTTGTCCTGTTGGCGTTGGCGCTCTCGTACTTAAATTCGGCATTACACCTATTTGCAGTGAAGTTGGCAATCGCGCGTGTTTTGATGATGTTGTTGCGTGAAATCCGCACAAACGGCAAATCGACTTTCCCTTCGTTTTTCTTGCTATGCCGGGACACTGCACACCATACAACATAGCTGTAGGTAGCCTAATAGATGACCCCGAACGAGAATACATGAGAAAATCTCTCAAGTTATTTGGAGTTGTGACGTACATATGGATCATGACCGAAGATGCCGGCGGTCCCATGCTACAAAACGGATATCCCAATCCATAATTATAGCTGCTGAGCTGCGGATCCGAGAGTGCTGAGTCGGTTGGAGATGTAGATACAGGCGGATATAAGTTAGGTGTAGGCTCTGGCAGTAAATGGGAGATGACGGTCTCCGCACCTCTAGTAATTTACTTTTTCTCCAGCTTTGGGCACATCTATGCGGATAGTAGGAGGGTTATAACGCAGTGCGGGCGCCTCTCTGGCACATTTTATGTATGGGCAATCACAGGAGACGAAGACGAGGGAGAGGCGAAGGATATCACGTGTGTCATGACTTTCCAGGTCGTAGTAACTTCTTGTCTCCGTAGTTCTTCCTCGGGTACCTCAGTGTTTTTTACCATGAAAATTAGCTCCCAAACAGACTCAGGCATATGTTCACGAATGAAAGAGGAAGGGATATCTAGATGTTGAGTTTTTAACTGAAGCTGGTCCAGCGCACTGAGTCCGAGCGTTAATTGACATCCTGATACGACTGCGATCTTCAATGCAAATAGTAGTAAGTTTTCTTAATCCGGTCAAAGGCCTTCCCAGTTCGGGGATCTGCAAGTCGGTGTTGGCTGAAACTATCATCGATCGATACACCATCGATCTCAACCGTGACTCGAAACTTGAAGGAGTGTGCTTGTCTTATTCTTTCCCTGCCTTGGCCAGTACATGAGTGTGCTCTTGATAGGTTGTCCGGCAGCGGATGTTGTTACATGAGATGACACCTGACGCTCCACGGGACATTTATAAGCCGTTAGAAACCGGGCGCGGGCGTAATCCCTACCTGAAGTAAATCCTGGCTTCTTTCTTAAGCGAGGGTGCTTTCTCTTGGCTAAGAAGGGCATGTGGGGCATCCGAGCTTCGCCTGGGTTGGAAGTTTTAAAGTCTTGGACACTCAGGTCTACTATTTAGGTGCGCGGTGCATTCTTCACCAGCAGGAGCCGAGGCCTCTGGCACAGTGAGCTAGCGCGCGTCCACGGAGCTTATCGGCATCGGCCCGTTTACAGTACTTCCGAGTCGGCCCCAATTCCAGTCTCGACGGCGCCCGCCGCCTGGGGCTTATCTGGGCGGTCCTCTCCCTCTCAGCCATCGACACCCGCTATCCTACCCTCTGTACGAACAGATTCTTCTCTGCTAATAGTCACTATGTCCCACACTCAACCCACCGCTTCTTCAAGTTCCTCCTCGAACTTCCGATCTATTTTCAATGCTGCCTTGAAGGCGTACAAGAAGAAGACAAAGAAAGACCTTCTCGCTCATCCTCTTGCTGCCGAACTAGAGAAGTGCGACTCTGCCACCGCCATTCTGGCCGTGCTTCAAGACCAAGTCCGCAAATTCGATCAGCATCAGAGTGCCGATCAAAGATTAACAAAGTGGCTTAACCCCACCGTAAACGTCCTTTACGCATTTTCCGCCACTCTCGGTGAGGGTGTTGGTCTCGTAAATCCCAAGTAGCCACCTCTCTACGATCTCTGATCTGATGTTCTTTTTGCAGGTATTCTCGCCTGCGAAAGTGATCTTCGCGGGTATCGGTGTTCTCCTCTTGGTGAGCATTCTGCTCCCTCCCTTTGGGGGGGCCATTGTGACAGCGAGTTCGGTTAGGCGGCTAAGGACGTCGATGCGAGTCAAGGTGTGCTCGCTGATCTCTTCGAGCACGTCGAACATTTCTTCAAACGGCTTGAGTCTTACACCGAAATGCGACCAACTGAAGCAATGGCCGATGTCATTGTGAGGATCATGGTTGAAGTGCTCTCTATTCTTGCGATCGCGACAAATGAAGTTAAGCAAGGTCGAGCGAGTAAGCTAATCGCCCAGTGACACTGGCATATGACCGTTGATTGGTATTTATGCAGAAAAATATGTGAAGAAACTATTGGGGAGGAGCGATATAGAGGATTCTCTTAAGAGGCTGGACAAGCTTACTCAGGAGGAGGCTCGGATAGCTATAGTGGAAAACTTGAAGGTCGCGCACGACATCGAGGACAAAGTGAAGGAGGTGATTGATGGTGCGCAAAATGGGTGTATCTGTTCTTCGTCAACTTTTTTCTGAACGTTTATACGGCTAGATAACAAGGAGGCAAAGGAAATCATTCAGCAGACGGCATTAGTCACACGGCAGACAGCAATCATCACGCAGCAGACGGCAGTTCTCACTCAGCAAACCGCAAGCAGTGTAGACGAAGTGAAACGTTCGTCATCTCCTAACCTCACTAGTGATACATGGCTCAGACGCCCCTACAGGGAACCAGCTACGAGAGAAGCTTCACAAGTGGCTCTCTCCACCAGATCCATCAACAAATCATAATATTGCCCGCAGTTCTCACCACGAAGGAACAACATCCTGGTTCTTTCAAGGCAGTATCTTCGATAAATGGAAGTCCACTCCTTCAATCCTATGGATACACGGAAAACGCACGTTTTTCTTACCTCCCTACCGTTCCGCACCTCACGACCTGCTGTCTTCGTAGCCGGCTCTGGCAAGAGTATCCTCTGGTTCGTTGTTTCTTAGCCATTGCTACCTTTCACTAAATATATCGACCAGCTCTGCAGTGATCGAAGAAATCAAGACCCTATGCGACTCGGGATTAGCTTCCATGGGATATTTCTATTTCGACTTCCGTGATGAAGACAAGAAAAATCATCGCAACCTGCTCCTTTCCCTTCTACTCCAACTTTCTTCTCAGTCCGATATTTGCTGTGACATACTTTCCCGCCTTCATTCTACCCACCGCGATGGCACAGCGTCGCCCAGTGACCATGCTCTCACAAAGTGCTTGAAAGAGATGCTCACATTCCCATCCCAATGCCCCGTTTATCTTGTCGTGGATGCACTTGACGAGTGCTCAGACAATTCTGGGATGCCATCTCCACGAGAACAGGTCCTTCAGCTTGTGAAGGATCTTCTTAACTTCCATCTCACGACTCTGCATGTCTGTATCACAAGTCGCCCGGAGATCGACATACGAGCGACCCTTGAACCTCTAACATCGCTCCGTGTCTCCATTCACGACCAAACTGGTCAAAAGAAAGATATCATCGATTACATCAGCTCTGTCGTTAATTCGGATGCAAAGATGCAGAGATGGCGGGAGGAAGATAAGAGCCTGGTTGTCAAAACACTCTCCGAAAGGGCTGACGGAATGTAAGTGGCTCGCTTTCCGTACTCATTATATCCGCTTATATCTTGGCAGGTTTAGATGGGTGTATTGCCAGCTGGAAATGCTCCGTCATTGTCTCCCACCAAATGTGCGGAGCATTCTTGACGAATTGCCTGAAACGCTAGACGAGACTTATGAGAGGGTGTTGAGGGACATCAATAAGACGAATCGAGATCATGCTCATCGTCTCCTTCAATGTCTTACAGTCGCGATTCGGCCACTGCGTGTTGAGGAGCTCGCAGAAGTACTGGCAGTTGACTTTGATGCGGCCCGGCGGGACGGGGTTCCGAAATTGAACCCGAATTGGCGATGGGAGGATCAACATCAAGCTGTACTCTCGACATGTTCAAGCTTGATTGCCACTGTCGATGATGGTGGATTTCAAGTTGTGCAATTCTCTCACTTTTCGGTGAAGGAGTTCCTGACCTCGGAACGACTGGCGAGTTCAAGTGGAGATATTTCTCGGTATCATGTTGATCTGAAGCCTGCGCACACGATCCTCGTACATGCTTGCCTGGGCGTTCTACTTAGTTTGGACGACCAGGTGAACGAATTTAACGCCAAGGGCCTTCCTCTTGTCGAATATGCGGCACGACACTGGGTCGATCATGCGCAATTCGAGAATGTGTCATCAAGCATACAGGACGCGATGGAATACTTCTTTGATGCGGGAAAACCGCACTGGGCAGCCTGGCTCCGGGTTTACAACAGAGACTTATGTTTGTTTTCCTTCGATGACTCATCTGAAACTGGTGGAGGTCCTCTATACTATGCGGCGTTGTGTGGATTCCACGACATGGTGGAACATCTTGTTGCGAAGCATCCGCAGGATGTCAACGCTGAAGGTGGTCGGAGAATGCCTCCGTTGGTGGCAGCATTGACTATGGGACACTTCCAGATTATGAAGCTACTACATCAGCATGGTGCGGACATCCATGTGCGGGACAACTACAAACGGACACTACTGCATTTTGCATCCAGGCATGGACTTGTCGATGTCGCGCAGTGGCTACTCAATCATGGTGCGGATGTGAATGCCCAAAAGGATGACCTCTGGACCCCGCTGCATCTCGCAACCGCCAATGGCCACTTTGAAGTCGTTCGGATGCTACTCGAGCACAAAGCTGATATCAATACCCACAATGACTCCGGGCGTGTTGCATTACACTTAGCAACACGTCCTTACTCCACCTGCGAAGAGCTTGAGATCACGCAATTATTGCTACGTCATGGCGCAGACACGAACGCACTGGACGATACAGGATCGACCCCATTGCACAGGTCACTATCTGACCCCCTCTTGTCTTCCGCAACTTTCAAACCGTCGACCGCGGTTATACGCCTGCTACTCGAGTATGGTGCGAATATAGATGCGGAGAACAACAAGGGCAAGACTGCACTCCAAATAGCGTTGGGGAAAGGGTATCACGAGATTGTAGAATTGCTGCTAGAACATGGCACCAAGAAAATGCAGTACGTGTATGGAAGCATATCGATTTCAGTTGTTTACTGTATTGATTTCTCCACTGTGCAGGCAAGAGAGCACGAGCGTGAGTTCGGAAGAGGAATGGGAAGAATGTGAGAGCGAGCAGGGAGAAGAGGAGACGGCAGACATTGGGGACACCTGCGACTGAGCTTAGGCTTGGACCCGTGCACTGAGGCGTTCTGGAACTACGGTATCACTTAGTTGGTCTAATTGCGCAGAACAGTGGGCTCTTAAAGACAGTACTCGGAATCCCGTATTCTATGATGCGTGGTCGCTCCAGAATGGGTAAACACGTAGCATGGAGTTCGGAATTTCGGATGAGTGATGAACGAGTGTAACTTTGAACATGGAAGGACTAGATAGGTACCTGAAGAGGTTTATTTAGGACAGAGGAAGCGAATGCAATGCCCCGAAAGATGGGAAAGATAGTAACAGTTCGTAGGGTCAGCCTGAGCATGACGCACATCGTAAGCAGAACAAAGGGTAGCAATCAAAGCCGAAAAGGTTTCGTTTATCAGGAAACGTGGAAATTACGGCATCATCAAGAGGATACGGAGGGGGACAGAGTGAAGGCCCACTGGCACGTGTGTATAGTAGTGTATAGTAGAGCGAGGTTCAAGCCGTTGAATCGACTGGGGGGACTTGGTAGAAGATCCCTCATCATGATGCCGCGAAGTGTCGCTCCGAGGGAATGCCAGTGGCGGTGACTGATTTCACAGTACGCGATGAAACATGGTTACTAGGGCAGATGCTTACGGCGGCATAGCAACTAGAAGGGGTCAACGCTAGCGAAAGACGAACAACATGCATCCCATGCTGAACTACATCAGTACACCAGAGTTGACACTGTGCTACCGTGACGACATTAATCATGTCCTGACATTTTCGTGGACCAAGGTATGACTCGGAGGAGCCTGAGGGCAGTTCCGACTCGCGTGAGCGGCGGCAAATGACAGTTGGGGGCTGGTCATGTCGCTACTATAAGTGCAAGTTACAATACCACAGGACAAGTTTTCAGCTCAGGTTTATTAAACCCTCTTATTCACCCGTCCTTCGTGTGCAGTGCCTCGCTCATACGCTCTTCGGCGGCCTTGTGGCAGTTTGTCCGTATTCGCTTGTCGGGACCGTGACAGGCTTACAAAGTGGAACCGGACGCTTCATGCACAGTAGATGCATCGCCCAATCGTCCTCAGTGGGGTGTTCCACTGTCCTGGGCGCCACACGGTAGAGGTGATCATTACAGTCTGCATCATTGCGATCTCGCGCCCCGCGGGCGTCACCCGGGCCACGCCGCGGCTGTCAGAGCTCCTCGGCTATCTTATGTAATGTAACTCAAGTTCTCACACGACAGGCAAGAACGGATAAGCGGACTCTGCTTATCCGTTCTTGCCTGTCGTGTCATGGCCGGGGGCCAGGAACGGGCACCACTCAAACGCCAACTTGAACTTGAACTGTAAATCCCCAAAAAAATCATCCCAAATTGACCTGAGTTCGGCCTACTGTATAAGTCTGGGTCGCCTTGGCAATGATGAGCCCTGTTCTTCTCCAGCCGCGGGTCGCGGCCATGTACCTTTCACGAGCTTCATTCTCTGTGTCGGTGCTTTAGTGAGCGCTCTTCCTAACGCGAAACGTATCGTTGTTGCCCTTCGCCGACTTGATTCCAGGGGCACCTCAGCTATTCCGCCAACTGGGGACTTTAAAGGCACGCCGGTCCTCGGATATCTGACTGTAGATAGCGAGAATCTCGAGCTCCGTGCGCGTCCGTCTCCGTTGCCGGCTTCTCCGTGGCTCTGATAGTATATCTACTTCACAAAAGAATACCCTTTGGCAGTCAGCTTCTCACTTTGGGACGGCCTTAGTTTATGTCATCTGCCCTCCCGTCCCTTCCGGGAACAAGTACATAGTCGTCCGTAAACCATGGACATCTCGGTATTCTACCTGATTCTATTCACAGTGGTTGGTAACTCGGGAAATTCTAGCCTATCATTCACCATTTCAAGTGCCAACAACAGCCTCTCCGCAATTGGCTGCGTTGCCAAGCATTGACCGCTCATTCACCCTACCGTGCCATGTACCACATCTACAACACCTACATCGTCCTCGGTCCCAATCCCGATTTCGACATCTGATTCCTCGACGCCAATACAGACGGTCCCTGCCAGAATCTCGTCCACTGGCAGGGCCATCTCCGATTGTTTGCACGTCGTCGAGCATCAGCCCCGCCTCGTCTGCCTTGGCATCGGTGTCCCCAGCTGCTGACTCGGGCTGCAACACTGCTACCTCCCGCACTCTAAAAGCCGTTGCTATGACCGCATGCGTAGGTGTCACTGTGGCCATGATGCTTCCATCCAAGAAGGCGAACTGGATTCGGGAGGGTAAAAAGCGGAGAGAAGACAGAAGGTCATATACTTTGTATGAACCAATAATTGCTCATCACGATTCATGGACTTTTTCCACGTTTTCACTACGCAATATTCATGACCTTTTTGTTTTGGGGCGATGTTTACATCCGTACGCTTTTCGGCGCTCCGCGTGGGACTCCGCGGTTTTTTTTTTCATTATTGCCGTATCTACTCGTATGTACAGTACTGTACATCACCTACAATCAATGAATCACTCCCGCATTGAATTGTGGTGAACACCTGGAATTAACAAGCGGACCAAATCGGGTAGAGCGTATGATTCCTTTCTCAGCAGTTTCTTCCGCGGTTCTACCCCAGTTTTAAAGGACCCCCTGCCGAGCGGGGTAAATATATGTGTGTGTCTAGCAACCCTGCTATCGAGGCTCACACGGCCGATCGATGCGTCACGGGTGTTCGGAGTAAAGCACTATTAACGGGGTCCGCTCTTCGGCGGCATAATCGTTGGTCCGCCTTATCGTATCGAACATCCGATCAGCTTCTCTAACGGCGACGAGTCCACACTGAAAGCGGGCTCAACGGTGAACTTTGAGGATTTGAGCTAAAAGAGAAGGCTTTCACTATAACATTCAACGAGAATGCCACGATGGCTTGAGGGGCGTAAAGTAATTAATTTCGATTGTCGGTCGGCCAGAGACGCCCGAAGTTGAACCAAATTAGGGAAAATCGGGTCAGGTCAGATGTTGCCATGATGTAGTTCAATCCACATGCTGAATGAGCCTCAGTAGTTTAATATAAAGATGTCCTCCAAACGCGTTCGTCCGCCCCTCCGAGAGGCATCCTTCTCCCCCACTCACTCGTCTTCCTCATGTACCTCCTCACGATCGTCCTCTTTTACCTCCTTGCCCTCGCCCAAGCGGTCCCCATCGTGAAGCGTATTGTCATTAGCCCGCATATCACGAACCCGAACGCATCCACGATTTGGGATGTAGGCGATACAGTGACAGTGACGTGGTGCGTCCCCCTCCTTGCTATCCTATCCTCACCCTTTCGTCAGGGTTGCAGCTGACCGCTGCGTTATATATCTATACAGGGACACGTCGGAGATCCCATCGTCGGGCAACTTCACCGGACAGCTCTTGCTCGGCAACCCGACGGGCAACAGTGAGAATTTAGACGTCGGTGAGCACTGCCCCTCCTCTCCTCACCCCAGCACACCCCCCACAGTTTTCCGCGTGTGATTTAATTCACGGCGCCACGCTAACACCACTACCTCTTCTTCGTTGTACCGCAGATCATCCACTTGCGGTGGACTTCTCTTTAAGCACAGGATCAGTCGACATCACCGTCCCAGATGTCCCGTCTGGTACCCATTATATCGTCGTCCGTGCGTAGTTCTCTCTCTATTTCCCCCTTCTGCGCACCCGCTTGCGTGCGGAGAAAAGCCGGGAAGCCAAAAAAAAAATGCTGACTCGGGAAATCTCGCCTGCGGTCTCGCCTCACAACAGTATTCGGAGACTCTGGAAATGCAAGTCCGCCTTTCAGCATTACGGGCAGCAGCGGCGTGTCAATCTCAAGCAATAGCTCTAGCGCGCCTTTGGTCGTGATTCCGTCCCCTCCTATCACGGTTCTACCGTATCCTTCCTCGTCACCCCTGCCATCCCAACCGTACCCGTCTTTGCCAACGCCTACCCCGACTGTGACGCCTACCCCGACTGTGACGCCCACCGCGACCACGACCCCCAATAATTCATCTCCCATCGTGACCTCACCAAACTCGTCCGCGCCCTCGTCGACTAGCACGCCTGCGACGAGTTCGTCCTCTGCCGTGGCCGCTTCGAGCGCCTCGGGTTCACCTAGCGCATCCAACGGCGCGCTCCACGTCGCACCTGCCCACAACGCCGGTGCGCTATCGCTCTGCGCGGCTGCTGCGGTGTTGAGCCTGGTGATGGTCCTGTAACATAACGTAACGTAACGGGAGGTTTTTGATGGAGGAGGCGCTGCGACAGCGCGAAGAACGGCGTATTGGGGATGCAGGAACGAATGAACCTTTGATGACTCGCAGGACAGTAGCTACGCTCTTGAAGAAACACTGCAACGTACTTTTCAAGTCACGCATCTCATCATACTGTATATAGATGTTCACGTGGGAATCTCATGTGCATGTATATATACAGTATATATACGCATTCACCATCTCGCTTTGCCTTTTTTGTTTCCCAACAAAGACTTAGCAGAGACCTTTTTCCCTTTCATCGCTTTTGTTTTCTTGGTTTTACACCAGGTTGTAAAAACTGTACTAACCATAAATCGACGATCTACTTTTCGTTTTTTTTAACAATCGAGGGGACGCGCATGTACTCAGGCTGATGCTTTATTTACTCATTGTTACACGAATACTGGTGTTTCACTCTCGTGTATCTTCGCAGAGTAGGCCGTGGCGCGAGAGCAAATCCGATCCGGGACGATGGCTGCCTCTGGAGTGCAAGCCGATTTGTTTCTCCAAACAAACAACTTGTAACCAAGACCTCTTTCTCTACATAAATCTAGTACCCAATATACACCACGCATCGAAAAATGAACGACAAGGTGTCGTCGCCTAATTATGCTCTACATATAAGCTCCGCGTCATTCGAACACGTCGCAGCCCATCTCTTCATTGCCCTCGCGTGTAAACGTGATGATATGGTCTACAATCAAAAGGGCCAAGTCGAATCGCACAGCATCATCAGCACCCAAATTCCCGAGCGAAGAAGGGAGGGAAAGTATAGACTTGCCTCCTAGCATCCTTGTCGTGAACCCAATCTCGCAATAGCAGCTAAAAATAACCGATGATCGACAAAAGGAAATGACGTCAGTAAACCGTATCACCAAGCGGAAGCGCATCAACAACAAAAAAAGACGTACAAATAATCTGTCGATCCCGCCACGAACGAAGAAACCAGTCTTCAGCAACAGACAAAAAAACTACCAGGGGCCAGTTTGCATGACTTTTACTCACATAACCATTTACGACGGAAGACCGCGAGTTCGTCGCGAGCGCGCTGGGCGCCCCGCTCCGAATCGAACGCGTCTGGGTGGTCTTTGCGCAAGGCCCGCTCGATCTCTGCAAAGTTGTCCTCGAAGCGACGGCGCCACTCGCGTAACGTGCGCGCGTAGTGCGGCCCGATATTCGAGATCGAGTCGACGACGAGTCGGCCGGACGTCGCCCGTGCCAGCGAGTTCACGAGGAGCGTGATGGTGGGAAGCGCGCCGCCGGGAAAGACTGGGGGGAAGGAAAATCGCCGTTGGGAACGGTGTATTTTTTTTAAACGTGCAAGGAACGGAGAACTCACTCTGAATTGGGATTCAACGGGAGGAAGAATAATGCGTCTCTCACGTCATCACGACTCGAGATGGCAAAAGCTTTGCTCACCCATTTCTGAATAAAGTCCATCTGCTTGGAATATTCCGCGAATCCTGTAGCAAGGGTCGGGGAGGGGGGGGCAGATTCAGAAAAAACCCCAGAATCGGATAATAGTCGAGGGAACGGACGACTCACGTGCTTCAGGGATCGTGATGCCCTGTATGACGCCAGCGCCGTTCTTCTTCAGCACGCGATCGATCGCGGTCCAGTACACCTCCACGTTCTCCAGCCCGACAGCCTCGACCATCTCGACGCTCACGACGCGGTCAAACGAGCCGTCCCACTCGCGCGGCATCTCGCGGTAATCGAGCAGATGCACGCGCACGCGGTCCTCGAAACCGCAGCGCGCCACCTCCGCACGCACGTGCGCGCACTGGTTGTCGGAGAGCGTGATGGTGTCGACCTGCACCCCGGCTACGTGCCGCACGATATGCAGCGCGAGCGAGCCCCACCCGCTCCCGATCTCGAGCACGCGGTGCCCTGGCAAGATGCGGGCGCGCGAAACGATGTGCGCGAGCTTGCGCTGCTGTGCGGCGGCGAGGGTGTCTGCGAGGGGTGGCGTGGGCCGCGTTGATGGGGTGTGAGAGGCGGGGGTGTCCGAATAGGCAGATGTGGACTCGGATGGCGACGAGGATGTGAGAAGCTGGCGTATCTCATGGCCGTTGAGTCCAAACAGAGGCGTTTCCCGAAGATCGCCGTCCAAGTCGGAAAAGATGGCACACGAGTAGGTCATGTCTTCGGATAAAAAGGCTTAAAATAGCTGTGAGCATCATAACCGAAGCGCCAAGACATGCACGCATCATGGACCCGCACCTTTGAACATGTCGTCGGAAAGGTCATAGTGTGCTGAAATGTTAGAGCGGGCGTTCCCGAGGGAGTTGAGAAAGCGGTAGGACGTGAGCCGCTGGGGGAGAGAAAAGAGCCACGAGACAGTCGAGTTGAGCGATGTCATGTTTTCCTTATTTTTGAGGAATACCTGGTCGTGGGTGGTTCAGCTCCCCAATTGGCAGGCGGGCGGGATAGTGGGCTCACACGGAAGGTAGAGATGAGGTCCTCGCACGCGACATCCCCAAACATGTAAGCTTCGGCGAAACCCAGATCGCCCATGGTACACAACCGGACCCAGAACGCGTCGTTGAGGACTCTCAGCTCGGCGCGAGGCTCTACATCCTCGCCAGCTTCCGTACCACGAGCAGGGAATTCATAGACGCGCTCGCTAGTGATGATGCGTAGATGGCCAATAGTAATATTTCGCAGAACGCTGGGAGGGGCGGTGAGAATGGTGAGAATAAGGTCTGGGAACGAGCGACGAATAAGGCGCGTACGAGGTTACGGCTTTCTCTGCCAGGGTTGTCAGGGGGACATAGCCAGCAGTGAGCACTGTCTCGCGGAGGAGGGTAAGAGCGTTGTCGGCAAAGGACCAGATGGATGAAGGATGCTTGTGGGGGACATCCAGAAGCTGCGAACTCATGATGGCCTGTTGGGAGGCGGTTAATGTAATCTCTCGACATGACATTCATAATTTTATCGCGGTGTCGGGTACAGTACCGTGATAGTATTGGTTATTCAACACGTTCAGCCTCGCTTGTCGATCACGGCAACGTCCGATTTCCAATCACCTCACGTCAAAGCCTATTCTGTAGGGAGGCACATCGTGTACAGTACGTCATGTACAGTGTCACCTTCGCACTTCAAGCTTGTTGGTTCCTAATTGCTCGGCACCCCGGCGACGCACAGGACAACGGACATTGAGTCCTACAGGTCTGTCTTGGCGTTCTCGACAGATGCTCGCCGCGCCTGACGGATCGGTGAAACGGTGATGTCGGTGATAAGGCAAGTAACACGCCTGCATGCCCGCCTCTTCCATTACAGCAACTTAATTAATTGGACCCCAGCCAGCGCTCGTAATAACGAGACGAGTACCCATCACGTGAGGATTGCCCCCTTGCCTTTGCGTCTGGCCAGAACCCGTCGTAGCTGTCTATTCGCCCCGTCCAACAACCGCGCCGAGTCGGCCAGCTCCTCAGCGGGTATCTGCGACACTCCCGGACGCGAAAACACGTCTTGCACCTCGTGCAAAGCTGCTGCCAGGCGTGTCGACGTCATCAGCGCGCGCTCCTGAGGTTGTTTTCTGGTTAGTAGTAGCCTCGTAGGACTGGCGCTGCTCGGGTCTGCAGTCATACCTCAGAACAGAGCCGCTTAACGGCGAGTTTAAAAACCGCTCACATGGTCCCTTACGCGTAGGTGAAGGCGTCCGAGTGGGTCGCAACACTGCGTCCGGGGTTTCGGGGACTATCGTACGGTTAGATGTGACGTGACACCGGCTTCCTGTTCCTCACCGATCTCATCTCTCTCCAACAGCTCCCGCGTCATCCTGGGCACAAACGGCGTCTCAGGTGTAACCTCCGATGCCACATGACGCCCTGGATCGTCCTTTTGTTGCCTCCCTTTCTTGTCCTTCTCTACCTCTGCCCCCCGGCGGCGCAGAATTTCGCGAAGAGGCACGACTTCGACGCAGTCCATGACTAGGCTCCGTCGCGGGGTAGCTTTTGGTGCTGAAGGTGAACGGAAACCCGGCACAACAGGCGAGGACAGGCGTGTGAGTGGCGCTGAGCGTGTGCGTAAACTATCGTTGGCTGAACCTGGACGATGGCGCTTGGCTGTTGGCATGTCTTCAAGTTGTGGTGGGTGGTCCTTTCTCAGGGGACGTTTGCTGCGTGATCCGGCGGAATTATGCGCTACGCAGCTTTCCCTTGTGTCTTCGGTCACCACCTGCCGCGGGGAAGGACTTTTCTGAGCACTGGCCAAAATGGAAGGCACGGGTCGCAAGGATCCTTGGACAGATTCGAGGATCAATCTTGCTTGGGATGACGCATCCATCACCGCGTTTGATATGTCGCGTTGCGAGTCCGGGATAACCTCGTGCTGCGGTCCGCAGGAACATGATCAACTTAAATGATGATCTGAGGGAGTGCGGCACGGATAATTACCTCTATCGATCGTACATGTAGCTTCTGTTCCCTAACATCCTTGCCGACCTCAGTTGGCGCCGGTGTCTCAGTTATCACCCGAGCCACTATATGCGGCTGTGTTTGCGATTGCGTGCTTGAGCTAAGTGGAGCTATGCCGGATGGCAACACTCCCCCGTAGGTGCGTACACAGGCATCGATGCACACGCGCAACTCATCGCTGTATGCGGTAGCTGGCGCGGCAATACGGGCATGGACTGTATGGAAGAAGCGCCAAAACGCAGCCGGACCCAGCCCAGGCGGTGGAATACGCGAAAATACTGCGGTGAGAAGTGGATCGAGGGCATTTAAAGACGCAACAGTTAGTGGGAGCGGTTCTAAGCGCATAAGAAGTAAATCGTAAAGGGGCATGAGCTGTGGAGTAGACTGAGCGAGGCCATAGGAAGATGAAACTAAAAAATCACGGACGAGCTCGTTATACTGATCCTCCGGCAGAGAGACAGACTTGTCTTCTATCCAGAGAGCCAACCCCCGCTGCACAACGAAGATGATTGACTCAACCAATGAGATAGGCGCGGATGCCATCATGTGATGAACGACTTTGATAAGCTTGACAGCTGCATCGACTATGCTGGATTCCGGCGGATATGAGGCGGTGAGGGTCATACTCAGATAAGTTAACGCTCTAGCTGGGATGGGATCTCCCTCATCAAGGTTAAGATGCCGGAAAATGACAAGAGTGATGCGTAATGCGGTATTTACCGAAAAACTGCAGCAGGTCCATGTCAATCGGAATGGAGACCGTACGATTAGCATACCTCGGCCCTATCGTTGGACATTTACTGGCAATGTCGTCGATGATATCGACCGTCTTGGTAGACGTTGCTGCTGCCGGAAAGCTCCGTTCAAACACCCGTTCCCAGACATCAAGATCGTCTCCCGACATGCTCCAAGAACTGCGACGCATCACCGATGGGTGGAAACAATTCTTTGCAACTCGAAACTACTCACCAGAGAGGAAAGATAAGGGTCGACACAACGTTTTGCCAGCTACCAGGCCCTGAAGTACCGCAGTCCGTCGCTACCAGGCGCCAAAGTCGTCTCTTGATTTCCAGGGCACCCTGTGCCTCGTCTTGGTGCGAAATGATCTGGAGCACGTTTGGGATCCCAACTGTGATCAGAGTTGAGCATAATAGACTCCAGTTCCTAAGGACTTCATGATTGGCAAGATAGAATGTACGCTGCAGAGTGGCTGCTAGGAAAGAGGACGCCACGGTGGTGAGCCAGGGTTGTGAGAAAACATTCTGGACGGCAGTCCACAGCAGTCTTGATACAACGAGCGACCGCAGTTGGGTCTCAATCGATTCCACTTCTCCCGATAGAGGGACAGAATGCTTAGGGAGGAACTGGGAAAGCAGGGAGGACAAATGCAGGGCGAATTCGGCGGAGGCAGTGAGTTGACCATCTTCTTGAATCGGCTGGCCTTGAACAAGTAGGAGGGACTGCCACACAGCAACAGCAGTGGTCTGTGGAGGTTCATAAAAGAAAAAACCATTAGGAAATTACTGGAACTCACCGTCAGATTAGTCTCGCCATCCTCGAGGCAGTTTTGGACAACCAATTTAAAGCAGGACGATATCGATTCCCAGTGCATCAGAATCTCTTCCTGAGATAGACACCGAGGCGAGAAGACGCGGGTTGAACATACAAACTCCTCGACTTGATATTTATCAGCACGGAGGAGCGAGCCGTCAAAGAGGAATCCAGATAACAGAAGGTCTGCGGTCCACTCGGTCTCACGTTGCACGTTACTAGGCACTCCGGCCTCTTGTGTGAGGCATGCAAGTAACCGGCTTGCCTCATGTCTCAGGTCCTGGGACTTGCTGGACAACATATCATGTACGATATCAACAGCGCTAGAGACAGCCCATTTCTGTATACTCTTGTTCTTGAAATTTGGTGGGTTGGGTCCGAGAAGCGACGCGATTAGTGCCGCGCCGAGGCCACCGTGCAATGCTTGCTTAAGCACCAGAACGCAACGCTTCACGGTGTCTATATCTCCATCTGCACTCGAACTTTGTTGATTATAAAGCTGGGACATCGACCAGATAAAAGTGCGCCAAACATGAGGGTTGAGATCACGTCCTGGGCGATGTCTTAAAGCCTTCTGCGCGATGTTCATGACGAGCTTGAGAGGCCCGTGATACAAGAAAAGTGAGGGACCGAGGAGGACGGCAAAGTTTGCCATGACAGTCAGTGCCCAAGGCGCGTTCTCGCCTGCACTGCCGAAATTCTTCAATGAGACTGCTGCATCAAACAAGGGAGGGAGCTTCCGCGACGATGTGGGGTGACGGGTGGTTTCAGGCGTGAGGAATTCATGGGTATGTAAGCATATGGTCTCTATTGTTTCTTGGTCAACAAGATTTCGGTGTGTAATGAGCGTTTGGGAAAATGAGGCCAGGACAGCGGCTGTATAATGGCGAAACTCCGAAGACGGGTGCATAAAGAAGGGAAAGACCAAAGGGAGGAGACAAGTCAGGCGTGCTATAAAAATATGTTGGTGGCATGTCAATAAGTTAGTAATACACTGTAAAGAGGAATTAGCGCGCAAGAAGCTGAAAGGACTATCCACACACGTTAAGTGCGTCCAATACGGCTACATTGATACGGGAATCTCTAACTGTTGTTTCGAGAAGACGTTTAAGATACAGAACAACATCTTCCATCCGAGGGAGTAGAACGTCCGCCGGCAGTCTTTGGGTTCGGACTATCCATGACGCGAGTAGGGTGGTCTTTGATGCATTGAAGGATGGGAGTCGTGGGCAGCGGATGATGGCAATGACATCCCCGAGGAGAGAACCGAGGTCTTGTGCTGCGGCAATCGTGAGAATGATTCACAGATTGTAAAAGGGGGACGTACGCGAGAATACTGATAAAAGAGTTGGGAATCTATATATCTCTGACAATAGGCGAAGTGCGTAGTGACATTGGGTTGAAAAATCGGTAGCACGATGCATATTGTATGCGGTCTGTCCCCAACCCACGTTCCCCTCGCTGGGACCAGCGGAGCTGGAACTCATATCGCCGGATGAATGCTGTGCAGAAACACGCAGAGCTCGCGAGATATCCCTCCGCAAGGCTGCTGCGACATTCGCACTATTCTCCCTGAGTGGTTCGAGCGGAGGAAATGGGCCTGACGCGAGGGAAAGGAGACTGGATAATTGCCTTATTCTCATAGACAGGATTCGATAGGCTTCTGTGATGTCATGTAGCGAAAGATGACCAGATGCGAGGCCTTCATGCGAGCAGACGATGGTTTCAATGGGTCCTAGGAGGTACTCGGAGCGAGCTAAGGGATCATCATCAGTCGGAGGTATGGACATGGATGAGAATGTGGAAGCCTGTAAAGGCAAGGGTGGCTGTGAGTAAGGGAGCAAAAGTTGTGGATTTCGAAAAATAGGACCAAGACTGGTTGGGTGACCGACGATCAAAAGGAGGAGTACAGCTGCTTGCCGGTTTGAACGCGTATGGGTCGCGTTGACATGACGGACAGACCGAACACGCGGTTCAACTATTGGTTGATGTTCCTGATTGTATATAGACTTGCCACGTCGAGATGAGATGGGAATGACACCCTATTCGGGTAAATCATCACATGACCGTGACATGGTCGCGGCGGTCATGAACGACCCGATCGTATTCTCGCGTATTCGTACCGTAACGTAGGGCAAAAGACCCAAGCAAATTGCAGAGCTGCTGCACCCATAGGTATCCTTCTTCAGAATCATCAGAGTAACAAAAAGAAAATGAATTTAAGATAAAGTACTAAGAAGAGGATGCTTCTGAGGTGCACGGCGAGCAAGCAGGAGCTTATGCTTTATGCATATCTGGCTTCAGGCTTGAGCAGTGAAGTGCAATGGTATCTCATCCCGAAGAGAAAATGCGCTCAACTGCAACAGAGGAACCTAGAAAGAAGTACACCACATGTTGATAGAAACAATACCAGAGTCGTATGTGGTATGCAGGGAGGTTGTATTTTGGAAGTGAGTTTACCCTGTCTTCAAACAGCAGAGAACACTGTCCGAGTCGAAGCTTGGCCGGAAACTTCGAGAGGTGGAATTGCAAGAAAACAAGGGTAACGATAGCTGGCACAGTCAGTCTTTGTCAATAAAATTGAATTCATTGCTAATAAAGACATAATCTGAGGAGAAAAGGCCTGAAAGACCTCGATAGGACAAGAGATGAAATGAGGGTGAGGAAGCATGGCTTGCCGTGTTCGAGCGCTAGGAAGGAAGCAGCCGTTTCCCGCAACCGTCCGCATCCGTAACGTCCTCGGCAATTTCCTGCCATTTACGGTACGGCCGTAATGCAATACGGGGAAATCGTTTTCCATATTGTAGGTCGATTAGAGTCCTGGAACTACACAACCTTTTGTCTTGTGTAGACAAACAATCACTGTGAATCTGTCATGGTCATCAAATTAGAAATGGTGCACATGGTCTTGTAGTGTAGTGGTTATCACTCGGGATTTTGACTATTGCCCACCTGGTTGCATGCAAATTTCCCGAAACCCAGGTTCGAACCCTGGCAAGACCTTTAAAGGGAAATTTTTGTCACTCCCGTCCCGTGACATCGAGAAGGGTTCTCGTAGATAGACCGGCATTCTTGGGTGTAGAACCTCGTCCGCTTCATTGATGCAAACTGATTGAATGCACAAAGCGGGAGCTCTTCGCTGTGATAGCCCGAACCGCCAGGGCCTTTTGCGACAGCAATTGAACGGCCGTCAAGCGTCGGGGCAGTGCTCCTCCCCAACGGCATGCGCACGCATGGAACGGCGCAGGCCAGTGCGTGCTATTGTTATGGAACGCGGGAAGCCGTGAATGTTCTCTCTTTGTAACGGTAGTGGAACACATAACTGGCGGATCTTGAAACAGACCAGCAGCTTCAGCAGCGTTTCAGCTCGTATACAGCCCACCGCCACAGTAAACGATAGCCCAGAATAGGTCTTACCGTGATTCGACACCCTGTCGTTTACGCCTTCGGTACCGGCCGAGGTATCCACGTAAGAGAAGCACGGCTGAATTACAAAATCGTATTATATGGCTCATATACATTGTGATATACCCAAATGGTCCCTTAAGAGTAGTGTCCTATCACGCATCAAATGTCCAATACAGTGTACAGCGTCAGAAGTCGTAAGTGAATTGAGTGGTCTTGGTCATGCAACACATTTCATTTGGTGATTGTGAATTCCGGGCTGATGTTGCCCGAGTCGCCGATGACTGCCGAGCCGGTGAACATCGCAGCGAGGGATAGAAGAACACGAGATACGTACGAGCGACGATGTAGTTATTTTTAGGCACAACATCTGGGACCACGAAGTCGACCTTCCCAGCGCTCAAGGGAAAGCCTTTCGCCAAGGGGTTACCTATTAAACAAAGAGACGTATGAGCAAAAGCAGAAACCCATGACAGGACCGATCCACTGACCAACATCGAGGTTCTCGCCTCCCGTGCCATAAGGATCCAGAAATCCCAACAGAAGGGTCCCTGTGGGATTCGTGACCTGTGCAGGACGCGTCGACGTGTCCCTAATACAGATGCAAGGAAAACCGTCCAGAGTCAGGCCAATGCCGAACCGTCTGAAGCTCAGATTGTTTTTGAGCGTACCATGAAACCGTGACCTTGTGCCCTACAGTCCAAGTCGTCCCCGCTTGAGGTGCAGTGATCGGCGGAACCCAAACATCCTTCTTCGTTAATTGCATGGGTCCGAGTACTGGAGCAGCGGAGACGCCAAGGGCCAACTCAAAGAGGAGGAACGCAGCAGCGGGAAGTTGAAAAAGCATCATTGTGTCGTTCGGTTAGCAGTCGTTATGAAATAGGTGTCAAGGCAAAGAATAGTAAAGGTTAAGGCGAAGAAGGGATAGGGCGGATGAGGGTGAGCTAGGGGAAGGAACATCGGGTTTAAATATGCATGAAGAGGAGGCGCTCGCCGATGTGGGTAAGGTCCAGGCAACCTTGCCCAACCGGGTCCATGTGACTCCAGACTGGGACGGTGACGGCAAGTGGGCCCGACTTGGCCCGACTTGGCCCAGCTTGATTACGTCCGCCGGTCAGGTGTCTGACTTTGCGGATTAATTCTCTGTGGGTGCGCTAGATCTGCTCTGTTGAACTTCCCGCTGTGTCCAATCAGAGGTTGAAATGCGGATTGAGGTGCCCGCTCCGCACTGCCAACCTACGCAGCGGGCCTGCGAGAAGGTTCTACGGGTATTCGTGACGTGGAGCGAATGTCAAAGTATGAATAGCCATTCCATCATGCGACCCACATTGAACGGGGCCCGCGGGATACCCGAACAATTCACGCGATATGAACGCATCGCTTTACAAATCCAGAGGTTCTCCCCCGCGCCCAGAACCAGCTGTTTGCGAGACTAAAGAAGATGAGGATCTTTATTCAGGTGCACGATAACACCGAAGGTAACAGAGTACAGCTTGATGAAACAAACGACCGCCCAAGAAATTTTAGCGAACTACCACTACGGCTATGCAAGTATTAGATATGGAAACGTCATTACTTCTTCGACGGGTGGAGCGGGGAGATAAGAGAATGAGACGACTCACAGCCTGAGTAGCAAGGTGACATGGTAAGAGAGAGGGTAAAGGTTCTGCAGATAGGACGAGGATAGGATGATGAAAATGCTAACGTGAGGTAAAACCGAGCGGATATCACAGTGACAATGAAAACTATGACGGCCATGAACGTTGATCAATCCCGACCCAAACTCAGCGCGCGCATGCTATCCTCGAGTACAGAGGTCACACAACACTCCTTCGAGGACTCACGCGTCTTTGCCTCGTCAGGGAGAGTTTGGGTCGATACGGAGACTGACGCAGCGCGCACCTTCTCCTCTGGCTCGACATCCACAACCCTGACAACTGCCTTCCCTTCAAGGACACGCCGGATCTTGTCTGCATCCCAAGTCGGCACAGGGGCATCGAGAGTTGTTTCGGTCGATGCTGCGTCAGCAGTGAAAGCTTTCCAGAAAGCGCTACCGAGCCGCTGGAGGAGTGTCTGTGAGGCCATGGTTGCAAGCAAAGCTTGTTGAGGCGTGAGTAGTTCCTTCGGGGAAGCGAATGATGCCGGACCAAGCTTCGGTGATGAGGGTGGTGACGGATAGGTGGGAGTGTGCTTGCCACTGAGAATAGAAGATGAAGGAGCGCGAGGTGGCACGAAATGATGGGGGCGCAGACCCGCTGCCAAACCAGTGACAGAAGCGGGTGGCTGCTGTTGAGATTGTGGGGGTTGGTATTGGACAATGTGAGACAATAGTTGCATTCGATACCTACAAAGCAGTTAGTCGGGAGCTCAATGAGTGAGATATGAGACGTACGCGTCGAACATCTTCATTGTGAACGGATTAGCCTCGGCGAACGCGTCGAATGGGACAGGTTTGGAAAGGCTACCGAATGCATTCGGGGACGGGCCAAGATTGCCGGATTTTAATAATGGGTTGATATTCTCCTGGAATGTGGGACTATATGCGTGCGCTCCGGTAAGGGGTTTAACGTTCGCGAGTGGTTGTACAAAGTTCTCAGGAATGAGTGTCGTGTGAACGGGTGTAACACCACCAAATGAAGTGCTTCCTCCCCAGAATGCCTTGGAGGCTGATGCAGCAAGACGGGGTGATGATGGAAGATCCTTTTGGGTGTTCGGAGTTACAAGTGAGGAGGTTGCAGCGACACGGATAGATGGGGTAGGCGCAGGGATGGGACCTGGTGGTGGCAGTGCGGGCGACTCGGCCCGTCCCGCGGAAGCGAGGAGGGCTTTCTTCAGGGCGGTGATCTCTTGCCTCAACGCAACATTCTCCGACTGGCTGGAACCGAGCTCGGTGCGGATAGCATCAATGAGGCGATCCCGTTCTGCAATGTCCCCTTCGAGCGTGGTTATGTACTCTGGGTATAATCTCGTCAGCCTCGGCGATCGCACAAAAGTGATTAGCTCACCCTTGCGGCGAACTCGGAAGTTACGAGCGCTGATTTTGTTGCGAAGTTGACGCTTCTCTTTGCTGGACATTTTCTTATATTCTTCGGGGGAGGGACGCCAATCATCGCCATCATCCTTTGGGTCGTCTGCATCCCTCACAACTGCTGATACCGTAGCCTTCTTCTGGACGCCGCCAGATTGGACAGTGCCTTTCCGAGACTTCCCTTTGCCGCCAACTTTGACAGGTGAGGTTGTGACAGTTTCCTCTTCTTCATCCTCCTCCTCGCGCCCTTTCTCCACGTTATCCTTCACGTCGCCTGGGTCATGTGCGATTTTCGGAAGTTCAGCGCTCGACATGAGCTGCGGATCGATGGCAAAAGTGGGGGAAAGCACGCTGCTCGCGCTTGTGCTTCCGGAGTCAGGGCTGTCATTCGAAAGTGTGAGGAAATCCCAGGGGACGCTGGTGACGGGTGGCGGTACGAGTAGATCAGGTTTGACAATGTCTTCTTCGAAAGAAAAGTTGAACCAGTTGGAGGGATTTGGCTCGGAAATGACAGGCAGAGGAGAAAAGAGGGGTGTGGAGATAGAAGGGGAGGGCTCACGCGAGTCGGAAGTGGTAGAGCCTTGTGTAGTGAAGAGGTCCATGTTAACAAAATCGGATAGATCGCTAGGACTGAGAGTGAGGGAAGACTGGTGTACGGGGTTGTCTACCAGCATTATGTTAGGCCAGAAGGGAGGGAGTTTCTTTGTTGAGTTATTGTTGTGAGGATGAGCAAGATGGTGGGTGGACGTGGTAAGAAAGATGACCAGAGACGGCCATGCCCCATCCAACTTACATAAGCTCTGCCCTCACGGCTGGTTGACTCGGTCTTCTTTCCCTTTCCGAACTCTTCTCTCCTTCTTCCCTGTCCCCGCAGTTATGATACGCTCAAGTCAAGACCAAAGCGATCTTCGAGTCACTCAGTCGAACAAATCGTGCACATCTTCACGGCTCTTGTTAGTGATGCCGACTTAATATCCCAGAGGTCATCGATGACTTCGGCAACGTGTTCGCCCCCCACTTAGCAGGCACGTTTTTCTGGGGGTCATCAAGATATCAAATTTTCGGATATTCATCATGTCATTCAATCTTCGCTTGCTCGGAAGCCCCGACAGATGACACTGTGGGAAGAAAATCTGGCGACAGCACGCTTCTCAAGCCAACCCCGTCCCTACAGTAATATATCGCAAACGTGCTAGTGACTGTGCTGCCAATAAATCGGCTTCTTAGCTCGATGTATAAACCGTCACCCTTCGACAGATCTATGTAGTACAGTAGACTCCCTCCTAACACATACCAGGTATAACCCATCCTCCCCCATAGGACATACATTTTCGGATTTCCCAAGTTGACGCCTGTGCAGTATGGCTCTCTCCTGAGACTCTCACATACCCCATACTCCGAGTCCTTAATAACCCATACCTCTGGGCCTTTCCCGAGAGGTATGCGTTAGGAGGGAGTCTACTGTAAACCTTTTCTTGGGTCCTTGTGAGGTGCGGAACAAGCTGAGCGCGCGGGAACTCCCGCATTCTTCCGACATTGATGTTCGACCTCGAGGCTTACACTTCCCTCGCATGTTGAGTTCGCTTGCTCCCCGTTCGTCATCTAGAGCTATGACATCTCAATATCTGTGATCCCTCGATTTCTCGATTTGGTGGTGGAGTCGGTGGTCTGGAGCTTGAAAATGATCTTATGCACATGTCGCGCTGTCCTCTCGCAATGCGCTACGGTCCACCAATGTCAGTCTATACAATTTAAGCTGAATATAATAAGTATTTCATGTTGAATCCTACATCTACATTCCCACACTCGTCGTCTTTCATGCAACGTATACCTCGGTACCCATTTCGTACCGCGCTCTCGGGGAATACTTCAGAATTGGGTTGTCCATCCGTATCTTTACGCTTTCGTGGAACAAGGGTCGAGCAGGTAACTCTCGCCCACGGCCAAGATGAAGCCTGCGCCAGGTCACTAGCATACCCACGTTGCGGGACATGTGCTTACCTCCACTTCCCTACCCACTCGTCGTGTTCGTTCTGCCATTCGTGGTAAGTGGGGACGATCTCGACGATCCACCAGAATAGGTTATCCCTGAGAGCATCGCCCATCTTCTGCGCTGCATCCTTCGCGTCCAGGGAGGGCTCAGCCTGCGGGGACGGAGACGGCGCGGGGACGCTCTTGCCCCAGGTCGTGCTTGCGCTTGCGCCCGTGCTCGTGGTCGCGTTCTCCTCCCTTTCCGGGGCAACGTGATATTTGTCAGATGTCGCCTTCCCTGGCGACTGCTCGTCGCCAAGTAAAGTGGAGTCCGACACTTCGCGCTCAATGGGCATCCGCTCAATCATCGTGGTCGTGATCGGGATGTTCCACGCCTCAAGCGCCGCCTCGTCGAAGCGGATATGGCACTCTGCGTTCGCGATCTCCCGCACCATCCAACGCAACGGAATGTTCGACAACGCGTAGCTCTCCGTGTCCTTGGCGAGGCCTCCACCAACGTCTAAATAGAGCCACCGTAAGCCGAGGGCACATTGTGGGGAACAACTGCGAAACACCAGGACAAAGAGTATCCGCTCACGTACCCGAGTGGGCCCCTGCGAACCAAACCTCCTTGACGTCCTTTTTGAATCCCGGCTTCTTTCCGGGACCGTTTGAATCGGAGTCGAGGGCAGAGTGTGGAGTATCCCGACTTCGCCTGGGTTTTGTAAAGATCTTCAAGGCCCGCGCCATCTTCTTTAACAGTGGCTCACTCTGCGGCGAGTGCGGGCCGGGAGTAGAAACTGGACGATGATACAAGTTCGGGCAGAACTTTGCGCGGCGCTGTCAGAGAGCACATCACGTGTCAGTATAGCCCATAGAGATGATAGGGCAGCTGATGTTGGAGATCGTATCTCACGCTCGCGAACTTCACGTACCTCATCGAGAGATAAAGCTTGCCTGAATACCCTGATCGTGTTATTTGCGCCGACGAATGGAAGCGTTCGAGTACTAAAGAGCCCCACACTCGCAACGGTGTCCCTGTGGTAGCCAGAGCCCATAGTCAAACTATTCAAAAACTCCTCCGAATAGAAAGGGGATACGGACCATACGCCAAGGAACTCTATGGGTACCTCGCGACTGAAAGACCTTTTGAAGCGGATTGCCAACTTGTGGGCTCTGTGACTCGAAGATTTGTATAGTTTGTATGCGAACGCGACTTGCTCGAAATTATCCTTAGACAGCAAGCCAACCTGGTCCCCAGAGCCGATGAGTAACCATTGACGGTTGGCAATTAATAGCCACCTTATGCAACATTCCTGCAAGTGCGCGGGCCGTATATGCGCCACGGGAAAACCCTGTCAATTGTCCGTCGGCTTGGCTTGTCACCAGACTAGGTTCCCGAAATGGATGAACGAACCGAAGATGCAGACGCTGTCGCCCTCGTGATAGTTTTGCATGAGAAATTTGTAACCATCCATGATGTGCTCGGAAAGGTACCACGCGAACGCCTCGTCGAGAACTCGGGCAGCGAAGCGGAAGAAGGGCGAGACGGCGCCAGGCTGAAAGTATGTCCCGACACCAGCCTGTGTCACATTCAGTTTGCCTGAAACGTGGAATGGAAGAGGAAAACGTTCTTGATAATAGCACAGCTGCAAATCTGGGCGGTCCTTCTTCAGGATAGAATACAGCTTGACAACATTCGTATTCTAAGGGAGGTCAAATGTATAAACGCTGCTGCAGGAGAAAGCGGCACAACGTACGCAATGGTTGAATTCGTTAGCCGTGCCATCGAAGCATAGCACGAGAGTACGGGGTTTCCGATGTCCTCCTTCAATGGGTGGAGAGTATGCTGTCTGATTCATAGCTGAGGGGACGATGTCCGCGGAGTATACCTGTTCTCATATAGCCTCCTCACAAGGTTTCAGGGCGGCTCCACCAAGGAGCGCTCACAGTGCCTGCATACACGGTAATTATGGGTGCATAACTCGGAACAGAGTAACTGCTGATCATGACATCGACGTAGGCTAGCCAGAAACCGGGCGGAGCAAGCTACGGACTGGACTCAAAGATAACCCTACAGCCATGCTGGCAAGAGCGCGTGCGGACGCACGAACGAGGAAAGTGTTGATATTGAGACCCAGAGGTGCATCAGCAGGGTGGAGAAACGCTATTCCGTATACGTGCCGCCTGGGGTAACCCGTACACTGGCACGTATACTTGAAAGGACTCACGGAAACTCGGAGGGCATTGTGCCTCAGTCACACCTGTCTACTACAAGGCGCTATGCTTGGCAGGATCTCAACGCACAAAAATGCGACCATGTTCCTGAGAGAAGAGGGCATGTAAGTCCGTTTCAATGTTCGCATCCGAGTCTATCCCAGGCTGAAGTTGACATGTGAATAAGACTGCGCACTGCCAATGGTGGCGGTGGCCGTTCAACAAGTTGCCGCGTCACTTGCCTCGTATAATGGGAATGGGGAAACCTCAGCAATTGGGCGAGGCGGCATGCCAGCTTGGGCTGCATTGAAGCTTATAAGTAATTCAAATAGATTATTTTACTTATCGGGTTTAAAACCTCATTTTAAGTACAATAAGGATAAACTAAAGCTAAGCGGAAATGCCGCCTTCCTGACGCGCGCCATCATATTGTACGGGGTTTGAGGAAGCGGACGCCACTACATTCAGCGTCCAGGGAAGGACTTGTTGGAGTCGCGCAGTAGCTACTAGATCATGGAGTGGATATAAATGACCAGTAGGAAGACTGCTGGACTCCATCGCGCCGCAGTCTTCGATGGTCATCTCGGATACCACTTGAGCAGAAAGCAAATATCAAGGCCCAGAAGTTCGACGAATGCGTTGCACTACATACATCATTAAATTCTTGCATCACCCACAATCAGCCCGCCATTATGCGATTATTACTAGAGCACAGTGCAGATGCGAACGTCCGAGATATCGGAGATAATGAGGGATCAACCCTATTGTATGCATCTTATTCAAATGCAGGCGGAGAAGTTGGTCCTACTTATCATCCCAGGCGATAGTCGAGGTTATACGTCTGCTGGTCAAGCACGGTGCCGAGATAGATACCCAAAACAAGAAGGGCAACTGAAGACCACGTTACCTGTAGCGTTGGCTCAAGGGCGTGCGTCCTGTCCCACAACCTGAGCTATTCGATCGTCCCCCCGTTTTAGGTAAACCCGCATCTGGCTATTGGGGACCTTCCGAGTTCTGGCCTTTCTTTACGTTCCGTAATCACATTTCTTCAATGTCTCAAACTATCGACCTAGATGGCCCAGGTATGTTACCCGCCACTTGGTCCCGTCTCGCTAATTTCACTCACGTGTACACTAGGTTCTCCCCTCAACCCGCCTCAATTTGCTGATAGCTCAGGGCCTCTCTTCTTTATGTATCGAGAGATAGCAGAGGAACAAGATAACAAGATGGCCGAACGCTGGCAAAAGGATGCTGAAGGTATTCTGGTTTTCGTGAGTCCTCACTTTACTTTCGATACCGTTTCATATAACAGTTAGAAAATTATAGACTGGCTTGTTCTCTGCTGCCGTTGCAGCATTGGTCGCGGTGACCGTCCAGGACCTCAAGAAAAATTCCCAGGATACGTCCGCATTCTATCTTGAGAACATCTATCAACTTCTTGCTGATCCCAACGTGTCTCGCTCATCCATCCTTTCTACTCCCGCTAAACCACCCCCCTTCTCTCCACCGAACTACGCCATTTGGGTGAACTCACTCTGGTTCCTGACCTTAGCTATCAGTCTCACCTGTGCTATGCTGGCGACATTGCTACAGCAATGGGCACGTCGATACCTCAAAGTCACTCAGCCGCTACGGGACAGTCCACACGACCGAGCGCGGATCCGTGCATTCTTTTCCCACGGCGTCGAAAGGTTTCACCTGTCCTGGGCGGTTGAAGTGTTGCCGACTCTTATACACCTTTCTCTATTCTTGTTCTTCACCGGCCTTCTGATATATCTCTTCAATATCCACCACACCGTCTTCCGGGCCGTAGCTTGGTGGGTTGGGGTTTCCACCGCAACATACTTACTCATCACGTTCGTGCCAATCTTCCACCCTGAGAGCCCATACCGTACACCGCTTTCTTCATTGGCCTGGTACCTCTATGCCGGCATATCATATATCGTCTTGCTGCTCTTCTGGCATCTTTTTTGTTGTTACAATGCAACCTTCCAGCGCATTGGGGACTTGAAAGACTACTATCGTAAATGTGTCTCAGAAAGTATAGAGAAGATAATCAAAGACATTGTCCAGGAGTCCTCACAGAAGCTCGATCGCCGTGTTCTGGAGTGGACATTCGACACCCTAGCCGCAGATCACGAACAGGATCAGTTTTTTCGGCGCATCCTTGGCTTCTGTAGCTCGAAAGTGGTCGAAAATCCCCATCACGTTGTTGTCGAAGGTCTGGATGAGCGGGTGCTTTCGTCGGCTTTGGTGGAATTCTTGGACCATACCTGGTCATCTAATTTAGTCTCCGGGTCAGACAAAATACAGCGGACCGTTACCTGTGTGAAAGTCGCCGAGGTGGCACACCTTCACCCCGCTGTTTCAGGGATTGTTCGTGACATTTTCACTCGAGACCTGCGCAGTGTACTGCGATCCATTGATTTGGGGCATTCTTTGAGAAGCCGGAGCGGTGGAAACGACCGGGAGGTTGGTTTGTTGGCACAAACCATTGTCGCTGGCATCATCGCAAACGTGCCGCAATCGGAACGTGATGAACATTGGACTCAACTCGCTCTGGACCAATTAGGTGATGGCTCCCAACGCTATCTTGACCATGGCCACGATAGCGTGTTATTTGCCAACTTGATTCACATCACTCGCCAGATCGTCACTGCTCGCCAGACCGACACCGATCACAGGAATCCCTCTCACCTTCGGCAGCTTCTGCCGTTCCATTGGACCATGTCCAATGTGACGTTGCCCTCGATACTACCCTCACTCTCCAACTTCAACATACTAAATACCCTCCCTGAACTGCAGCACGACTTCTGTTCTTTCTGGAATCATAATGTTCAAGAAGCACAGGACAGAGGGAGCGGAAGCAATGCTCTTGAGATCCTCCGTCACATTCGCCACATTTATATCCATCTACACCAAGGCACTCATGCACTCATGACGGCCGCGTTCTCAGATTTAAGCAACGATGACGACAACGTCCTGCGCCAGCCATCATCGTATCCTATTTGCAACATCAACCATAATCACCCAAACTCAACACCACTCGTTCACTAGATGGTCGTTGATGCAGCAAGACAGACTGTCCACACTCTTCGAACTATCCTCTTATCATTCCTCTGCCCATACATCATGGGCGAGTTGTCATCCAGTGATGTCCCCGATACTCCGCACCACACTATCTCAGTCGCTATCTCTTCTGATCTTTCATTTCTCAAAGCAAGAACCTTCCTCTTACTTCACTGCATATATCACCACGGCTTAAGACAAGGTGTCTCTGGCGTCTTATCTACGGCCATCACCACCTCTCAGTGTATCCGACGTGGCGGTGCTCTCTACAACACAACGAGGAGATAGGCATTATTCCTCCTACGGTACCTGACTCATTATCGCCACCGACGTTCATGTGGTCCCCCGCAGCGCGCTGACCGGGGACCTTCATTCACCCGCAGACTCTGCAGTAAACCGGTCCGACCGTCTCCTTCGTGGGTCAGTTTCTTCCTCTTCGTCACTTATTGCGTTCTCACATATTGCCCTTCACGTAGCCGCTATCTCGGGTCATGTTACTGCGAGCACTGCAAACCAAATATCGCAAACCTCGGCGCGCATGACAATCCCCAGGATCGAATATTTCTTACTCGGCCACAATACGCCTATTACCCTACCAGTCAGCATCAGCCCGAATACTGTACTGTCACAACAACAATACGATCTGCGAATCGTAATCCATCGGAGAATTCCGCAGTCTCCACATGATCGAAGCGAGTCGCAGTCGTGACTTGTTGATGGCCGTTGTGAGTTCTCGATGCATCTTATTTTCTGTTTTCTGTTAAGGCCTAGCATTCTTGTAGATAGTGTTGGCACAACTTGCGGTAAGGACAAGGTTTGAGAGTGTAAAGCGGTTCTTAAGCACGCATGAACTTTGACGTGTTCCCCTCGGAACTTTTGAACAAAGAGACCACTCTTTGCTATGGGAAGCCCATGTATCTCGTTACTCTCTTGATCTACCCCCTCGCTATATTAAGGCTTCCCTCCTACGTCCCGTCCTCCCTTATTTCAGTTCGCTCTCGAATTGTAGGATTGTACACATGTTGTACGAAAAGTCGCGACTCTTCTCGTGAACTTGATTGGGTCGTGATTGGCACAGCATGCTGTGATAGGCGAGACGGATTGGAAAAAGATGTTCCATGAAGGATCTGAGGGGAGCTGGTGCTTGAGAGGTTGTCCTGCAAGTGGGACGTCAATCGTGGATAAAACCACGTACGACAGTGCGTACGCTGGGCAGCTGTGGGCGGAAAGTGAAGGGGGAGGAAGAATAGAAGAGGGCAAGGGAAACGATGGGAAAACTAAGGCAACTACGACTCGAGAAGGCAAGGCAATCGAACGGCGAGGTGGAGCAAGGTAACTTGGGAGGGAAATTGACACAATTTCAGTTATGAAGTTGCTGAGGCACGCGCCGTGGTTTCGAGAACAATGGAGAGCTCGCTGCTTCGCTGCTCCTCAATTCCACAAGACAGACACTTGGAAACATCGATAGTAGTAGCTACGCGTACTCAAGGGGAGGCTGTAGAGCGTATAGTACAGGTGCAAAAGCAATATAACGAACCTAATACGATGCGTAAAGATGGGTGTGGAGGAAATTGGAAGTGAGATAGTAAAACCTTGAAGGGTACGATGCCCGCGCAAAACGTACTAGCAGAGAGAAGAAATCAAGACGATAACGCGGAAGCAGGGACAAAGGTACGGTACGAGAACAAGGTATGAAGCGCGAATTGAGGCGGGATCATGTAGTGACGTGCGGTAAGCAGGTCGTGAAAGGTGGGAGGTGGTGATACAAGGTGGGTCGTAACATGAGACAAACCGGCGAAGCGCCAAAAAAACATGTAAAACACAAGGAACACAAACATAGCAAGACACGAGGCGGGCCAGGGAGTGGCGACGTCGCTGGGTTGGTGGCACACCGAGGCTCCGGGAGCGTCGTGGCATCCCTGAAGGCGGTGGGTTGAACGGGAGAGTGGACGAAGTCGGCGGCTCCGAGGGCAGCGGACACGCTGACCTTGTGTCCGCTGACCTTTCAGTTCACATCGATGACATCTCGGCAGCCTGCTGAGGTACCCGTGTAGGACGCCTGTAATTGCTGTGTCGAGCGTTCACTTGGCGCCGCGTTCTCGCAGCAAACCTACAATCTCGTGATACCGATTCGCCGACGCTATTTGGAGTGCAGTATTGCCCTTTTTGTTCTTTGCATTTATATTCGCACGGTGCTTGACTGAAGCCTTGGCTAAAGGGTAAGGCCAGGGTGTCGATCCCGCATTAGGCCGCACCGTCGCATCTGGGTAGTGACCCAGTAATAATTCCATCATATCGCGTTGATGATTGGTGGATAGAGGACCAGAGGCTATGTGTAATGCAACATTTCCTTCGCTATCCCGGGCATTGATGCTAGCCTTGTGTTGGAGAAGCACCCGAGCGGCGTTCAAGCGTCCATAGTCGATTGCGAGATGCAGTGGGGTCTGACGGTGGATATCCCGGGCATCCACGTCCACCCCATGATCAAGTAGCCATTCCATAGTGTCGACACTGTCATCCAACGTTGCTGCATGCAGTAGCGACCGGCGTCGGAGGTTCCGGACATGAACGTCCGCACCGTGCTGATGCAGTAGCTCTGCAACCCGGAAATCCTTCCTATGTAATGCTGCCGCCAATGGAGTGAGCTTCCGACCACCCCATGCATTTACATTGCATGAATGCTTGGTAATGAGGCGTTCCACCAGGTCATGGAACCCACACATTACGGCATAGTATAGAGGCGCGCCATCGCCTTCCACTCTGTCTGTGAAACAGTCCCAGGGTCCGTCTTTGTCGTAAAGCACGAGCCACGCTCCCCAATGTGGTTTTTTCGCATCAAAGAAGTATTCCATCGCATCCAGGATGCTGGATGATACCTTGTCGAATCGGGCATGGTCGACCCAGTGTCGGGCGGCATATTTGGCAAGAGGAAGGACCCCAAGGTCATACTTGCGATGGTCCAAACTGAGTAAAACGCCCAGGCAAGCCTGTGCTAGAGTCGTGTGCGCAAGCTCTGGAAGAATATGATAACACGAGACGTCCCCACTTGAACGTGAGAGGATATCCCACATCAGGAACTCCTTTACGGAGGGGTGGGAGAATTGCACAAGGCCATCGAAAATGGTCAATAAGCTTGAGCATGCGAGTATGACTTGGTGTTGACCCTCCTCGCGCCAATTCGGATTCAACCTCGGGATCCCTTCCGGGCGAGCCGGGTCAAAGTCAACTGCCAGTGCCACCGCGAGCTCTTCAACGTGGAGGGGGCGGTTGGCGACAGTAACACACTGCAGGAGTCGATGGACAGGCTCTTGTTTCGCCTTATTGATGACCCTCAGTATGCGTTCGTAGGTCTCCTCCAATGTCGCAGGCAACTCCGAAAGAATGCTTGGTGCGCTGAGTGGGGAACTGTGTCGAAGCGTTTCCAGTTGGCTGTACACCCATCGAAATCTATTTGAATGCGTAAGTGACTGGCATGAGCGCAGGAAAGTAACACCCTTACCTTCCATTGGCTATTTCGGGAAGGTTCTTTACAATCAACCTCTTATATTCCTCGGGCCATCCCGCCATGTTTGCATCTCTATTGATGAAAGCGCTGATGTAGTCGACAATCTCCTGGTTTTGTCCATCATGCTCGTGAAGGGAAACACGGAGAGATGTCAAAGGCTCGAGGGTTGCCTGTATGTCGCAATCTAGCCGACTACTGACGCATATGTGTAGATTTGGAAGGTTCAGTTCAACAAGATCCTGAATAAGCTCGAGGAGATGTTCACATGAAGGGGACATGGAGTTACTGCGACACTCATCGAGCGCATCCACGACAAGACAAACCTGGCCTTGGGTGGGGAGAGAGAGCATGTCTTTCAAGCATTTTGTTAAAGAACCATCACTAGGGTCTTGTCTGCCATCGTTATGTGCGAAATAAAGCCGGGAGAGTTCGTGCCAACAGTGATCGGATTGAGCGGAAAGCTGGAAATTAAGGGAGCGGAGCAACTTGTCGCGGCTTCGCTTATTTTCGTCACGAAAGTCGAAATAGAAATAACCTATCAACGCTGTGTCGGAAAGCGCCATGACATATTCGACTATTGAGGAACTGGTCGACGATTTCAGTCCATCTAGCTAGCGAGAATTCAGAAAGAACCAACCAGAGAATACTCTTTCCCGAGCCAGCTATGACGACGGAGACAATCAGGTGCGGAGAGATAAAGGATAAGAACAACGTACGTTGTCCGTGAATCCACATGAGGGAAGTAGTCGACGTCCATTTGTTGAAGACACTGTCTTGAAAGAACCATTCTGATGTGTTTTCGTGGTGAACGGCACGCGCAATGCGGTGATTTATCGATGGGTCAGGCGGAGAGAGCCACCTTCGAAGGTTGTGTCGCGGCTGTCTTTCTGTGAGGATGTTTGGATCCCCGGGATGAGGTGTGAGAACGGTAGATATCGTACCGGTGCTCAGGACTTGCGTTAAGGAACAGATAGATAGGTCTACGCACCTCCGATGACTACATCCACTCTCTTATCGACCTGTCCCACTCCGCCATCGACCCGTCCCCCGCTATCAGCGAGCAATCTCAGGCTACCAGCGCCCGTGGCCCAACCATCCCAACCACCAGCCGAACCACCAGCGACCGGGGCTCGACGATCAGCGACCTGAGGACAGCATAGGGGTAGGGCCCGATAAAGGCTCTCTCTCTCTCTCTCCAAGGCTATGGCTGTCCCCATTCGTACACCCTCCTGAATAAGATAATCTAGCCTCATCAGCGCATCCTTGATGTCATTATTGTCCACTAGATTGTTGGAGCTTCGTGCTAAAGAAATGAGCCAACGGCGAAGTGTTGCTGGGGATCAACTTGCTTACTTCTTTGTCTCCGTTTACTCTCCTTTGTAGCGATGGCAAGAATAGAGAGCACTTGGGCCATCACTTTCACGATGATCTCGGACATTGCAGGTGTCGGTTTCACTTCTGTGTAACTCTCGAGACGCCGGGAGAAGTTCTCGATTTGCTCTATGAGATCGACGAGCGCATCTTGACTCGCATCAACATCCTTAACCGCCTACCGACGTTGGGTGTCGCAATAGCCGGCACAAAGAGACCAAAGAATCTGCTCACCAAGAGGACGCCAATGGCCATAAAGATCACCCTCGCAGGCGGGAGTGGCTGAAAGATAAAAATCAGAAAACATATCGTAGAGGGATAAGCAAGAATGATTTACTAGATCAACACCCTCATCGAGAGTGGCAGAGAATACGCAGAAGACATCCACGGTCGTGTGCAAGGCTTTGTTAGTCTGTCATCGTCAATCCGATGATGAGCGAATTTCTGGACTTGTGAATCAAGCACGGCATGAATGGCGGTACTAGAGTCACAAGATTGCAGTTGAGTGGCGAGAGGGAGGGAAAGAAGGTCTATATTGGTCTTCCTCTCGTACTCCCATAAGGCAGCATTGAAAATGGATTGCATGTTAAAAGAGAACGCCGCAGGGGCAGTCTGGGACATATTGATAACGAAGAAAAATGCCTGTAGAGGTAGAGAGATACGGGTATGATGGGAAGTGGGCGGTGAGAGGTAAGAGGCACAGAACAAGCACAGCTCTCTCGGAAGCAGACGGGCCGGCTCCCGGGCCTGAGGATGGACAGAGGTCACATGACAAGGAAGTCACGGGACAAGTAGTACATATAACTTAGCGGGCCTGTACAGTACAGTACAGTACTGTACTGTACAATACATACAGTGACCCTTCGACGAGTCCTTGGGGGCGCGACCCCTCTCTCCGCTGTGGCAGAAATTAATAATTGGCATAGCTAAAAGTCAATACGAACCAAGATAAATAATAGACATTCCATGTTGAATCATACCAGTACATCTAGAGTCCGAAGTCCGAACAGTAACCACTGCCAGTGCACGATATCGTTCAACATACGCCTCGGTACCCTCTGCGTATTGCGCTCTCGGGGAGTAGCGTAGGAACGGGTCAAGCTTACGCGTCCTGACACTCTCATGGAACAAGGGATGGAGAGGGCCTCCGGGAGGCAGCTCTCGTGACTGTGTGAGTCTCGTCCGCGGCCCCAATGAAAACTGCCCCGGTCACGGTCACGTCACTAGTATTAGCGTACTAGCAACGATATAGGACGGGGTGCTCACCTCCACTTCAATCCATCGGCCTTCTTCGTTCTGCGACTTGTGATACGTTGGGAAGACCTCGAGGATCTACCAGAACACATTTTTCTTGAGTTCATCGCGAGGTTTCTTCACCGCATCACCGGCGTCCAGCAACTCCTCGGCGGCCAGAGACAGCCCGCCCGCCACGCTCTTGCCATAACTTGCGAATGCAGCTTTCTCCTTTCCAGGGGCGTCACGATACACATCTCCATCGAGCATCGCTTTCTCCCGCAGGGCGTCCTCACAGTAAGTAGCACTGGATGCTTCGCTCACTATAGATGATGGCTCGATCATCGCCAGTAGGATGTCCCACTGCTTGAGCGCCGTAGGTCGAAGTGGATGTGACACCCCGAGTTCAGGATCTCCGTGCACCATCCAGCGCAGCGGAATGTTCGACAACGCATGGCGCTTCGAGTCCTTCGCATTGCCACCCCCGACGTCTGAGAGCAGAGCCGCCGTGAGTGGGTCTTCTTCCGACCCAGAGCGAAAGGGATGTACGCATACACGCACCTGAGTGGCAACCCGCGAACCAAACTTCCTGGATGTTCGTCTCGAATCTTAAATCATTTGCGTGGCGATTTGGGCTAAAACTGACGGGCGGGGTATCCGGGCATCGCGTCTTGCGTCCTTTGAAGATGTTCAACGAACGCACCACTGCACCCTCTTCAACGGTGACCGAGTCTGCTGCGGCTCTGGACAAGGAACTACAGTTGGGCGGTGATACAAATTAGGCCGGATCTTGGCGCGACGCTAGCAGCGATTTATCAGCTACCAGTCTCGTAGACGGTAAGATAAAGATGATGGGTCGGATGGCCGATCTCCGAACTCCGTCGAGAGACAATGTTTGTCTGAACACCCTGATCATGTCATTTGTGCCCACGAAAGGAAGTGTCCCAGCACTGAGGAACCCGAAACTGGCAAACTGTGTCCCTGAAACACTAAAACCAATAGTCAGCTAGGCAGGTGTTCCGCATCGGATGGAGGGCTTAGGAGCCACGAACCACACGCCAAGGAAATCTATGGGTACATTGCGACAGAAGGCCTTTTTGGACAGATCTGCCAACTTGTGGGATCTACGATTCGAGGATTTGTATAGCTCGTATGCGACGGAACCTGCTCGAAGTTGTCCTTGGTAAGCCCACCTGGTCCACAGTAAGTACTACTATCATCGATCGACTTGTGCAAAATGCATCTACCTGTGCAAAATCATTTTTAGAGCTCGTCCCACTGATCCACACCTCAGCCTCAATTTACAGAAATCTCAGATAGTATGCCAGAATGTCATTTCCATTTTTTAAATGAGCAGAAGTAAGCACTCGGTGGTTTTAGAAATACAAAGAGGGGTGAAAATCACCTGTCTCAGCGAAATTTCGAAATAGAAACCTTAGAATGCATCCCTAAAATCAGAACAAAAAACCAGATATATCTAATGCCTTAGGGAATAGATTGGACATTGATTCTCTGGGTAGAAGAATGCTTCCAGTGGAGATTGGTATGTGCGTGACAGGATGGGATTGAGGATAGGATGCAGAATTCAAACTCCGCCACGCGTGTCGTCTGTCGTGTATCGCGTCTGGAATGCGCTCAGTAATGCCGAAGCGGAGGTTGAAACGGCACTATGACAAAGCGTGACAAAACGTGACAGATTTTGCAAATCCCCATGACTTTCGTACCCCTCACTGGCTTGCTTCTGGAAAAACGAGGCTTCATCATAGCATATGTGGTTGAGGCAATAAGAAATGTTTTTTCAGATTTTGCAATTCCCAGTCGCTGCAATCTACAGTAGATCCTACGCCATTCGATCGTCCGGCCTCCTGGCCCGTCTTAAGCCCTTACAGTTGGTGCCGTACTATGCCTCAGTCTATCGGCATAGATGGCACAGGTATGTCTGTTATCCGCCACTTGGCCGCTAATTTCACTCACGTGTACACTAAGTTCTCCCCCTACGCCTCCCTCACCATCACCCAAAAGCCCTCATGGGTTAGGGACCCTGCCACATACCAGAATGGTGCCTCCTCCTCCCTCTCCATGTCCTTTGAGGACCCTGACAGCACAGACGCCCAGACCCTTCTATGCCAATGCACATTATATGCCTTTGGGCATGTAATCACAGTCAAGTGCTGGAAGCAGACCCCTCCCAAATGTACCACAAGCATCAGCACAACCTCCACACCACCCCCACTATCCACGGCTGTGGGGCTAAACCCCCCAACTGGCGAGCAGTCCCATCCTCCAGTCTACACCTCCCCAACCCCAGCTCCCAACTGGGCACCCGCACAAACACGCTCTAATCAGCCCCAGGCCGAGAAGCATCTTCTTTATGTATCGAAAGATGGCAGAGGAAGAAGATAACAAGGCAGCTGAACGCTGGCAAAAGGATGCTGAAGGTATTCTGGTTTTCGTGAGTCTTCACTTTACTTTCGATACCTATAACAGTTAGAAATTTATAGACTGGCTTGTTCTCTGCTGCCGTTGTAGCATCGGTTGCGGTGACCGTCCAGGACCTCAAGCAGAATTCCTAGGATACTTTCTCATTCTATCTTGAGAACATCTATCACCCTCTCGCTGATCCCAACCGGTGGGATCCTCCGTCACATTCGCCACATTTATATCCGTCTACACCAAGGCACCCATGCACCCACAACAGCCGCGTTCTCTGCTTCCAGAAACGATGGTGATAACATCCTGCACCAGCCATCCTTGTATCCTATTTGCGACATTGATCGCTATCACCCAAACTCGATGCCGCATGTTCACTAGATGGTCGTTGGTGCAGCAAGACAGACTGTCCACACTCTGCTCCCACTTTTTGAACTATCCTCTTACCATTCCTCTGCCCATACATCGTGGGCGAGTTGTCATCCAGTGATGTCCCCGATACTCTGCAACACACTATCTCAGTCGCTGTCTCATCTCATCTTTTCATTTCTCAAAGCAATAACCTTCCTCTTACTTCACTGTATATATCACCATGGCTTAAGACAAGTTGTCTCTCGTATCTTATCTACGGCCATCACCACCCCTCAGTGTATCCAACGTGGCGGTGCTCTCTGCAACTCAATGAAGAGATAAATATTACCCTTCCTACGGCACCCGACTTATTATCACCACCGACGTTCATGTGGTCCCCCACAGTGTGCTGACCGGGGACCTTCATTCACCTGCAGACTCCTCCCTCTGTGGACCAGTTTCTTCCTCTTCGTCACTTATTGCGTTCTCACATATTGCCCTTCACGTAGTTGCTATCTCGAGTCATATTACTGCAAGCATCGCAAACCTCGGCACACATGACAATACCTAGGATTGAATGTTCTTACTCTGCCACAACATGCCTGTTACCCTACCAGTCAGAACCATTAGCTCAAATACTGTGTTGTCACAACAATAATACAATCTATGCATTGTAATCCATCAGAGAATTCTACATAGCCTCCACAAGATCGAAGCGAGTTGCAGTCGTGGCTTATTGATGGTCATTGTGAGTCATTCTGTTCAGTTTTCTGTTAGCCTGGGACTAGGGCTGAGCATTCTTGTAGATAGTGTTGACACCGCCTGTGGTAAGCTGTGACAAGGTTTGAGAATGTAATGTGGCTCTCGAGCACGCATGAATCTTGACATGTTCCCTCGGAACTTTTAAACGACTCGGAAGAGACTACTTGCTATAGGAAACCTATGTATCTCGTTACTCTCTGATGTAACCCCTTCGCTATATAAAGTGTTGGAGAATTGAGGGTGCACGGCGGAAGAGAGCCACGCCAAAGGTATTCCGGACAGACTTCATTCCATTCTACTCCATTCGCCTCCTATTACTATAAAACCCTAGATTATCAAGCACGATCGTATGGACACACCACCGGACCATATACTGTTTGAATATCCCCGACTTGTTTACATTCTTGGCCCTTAGTTCCGACTCCATTTCTCTTTATCGACTCCTATAAAATACTGTATAAAAGACTCTTAGAATTACCTTGTATCAGAACAGTGTCTAGTATCAAAGCATTGTATTGTCCCCTCCAAAAACTCGTCTCTTAAAGTCCCGGCTTTGTCTCGCTCTTGCTCGATCTCCCGCACTCATTTTCCCTCTCACTCGACCTCCTGCCTTTTTCACTACAGGCGGAGCACTCCTTCGACATCTCCTCGAACCCCCCTTGCCTGCCTGTAACCAACACCAGGTTATGGGCCCTGGCGCTACATACTAAAGTCAGGACTACTTGAAGCGAGAACGCGCCTACCCCTTCACTCCGAATCGAGCACCTCACATTCACTTTGTACACCATGAGCGATGACCTCAAGATCAATGTCATCAAGCTGGCCATTGACGGCAGCAATTGGATCACCTACCGGGACCGTCTCCAGTTCGTGCTCGGCATGCGCGGATTGACCGAACACCTCACGAACGAAACCATCACTGCCACTTACACGAACGCAGGCACTGTGAACAGTATGACGCCCGATGCACGTTGGGTGCAAGACGAGGCGATCACCAAGTATCTAATCACGTCATCAGTCCCCAACTCCGTTTTCAACAAGATAAAGAATGGGACGCACGCGAAGAACATCTGGGACACTCTGAAGCAACTGTTTGAGGATCGATCGCAGAATCTCCTCATGGACCTTACAAGGAGGATTCAGACCACCAAGTGCGGAGAAGAAGGAAACTTACGCACACATTTTGAGCAGCTCGTTGACATGCATGAGCAGTTATCTGCCATGGGGCAGAGTGTCGCTGACCGCAAGTTCGCGACGATCTTGCTGAGCTCGTTGCCAGCATCCTACAAGGCCATCAAGGGGCAAATCACTACCTCCGCCGACATCAGTAACACAGCCATCACGCCCGCCTCAGTCATGCGACTGGTAACCGACGAATACGAGACGCGTTAGGGAAGGAACCGTGGGTAAGTCTACCCAGGATGAAGCTTTCGCGGTCGATTTGCGGAAGAAGCGGCGCGACGCAGAATGCTACAATTGCCACAAGAAGGGGCACTACAAGTCGAATGCTGGGCCAAAGGTGGTGGAAAAGAAGGTCAATTCCCGAATCGGAGGAACCGAACCAACAACAGGAGCAACGACACTGCGACAGTCGCGTCAACCACGTCGACAGCGGATATTGAAGCCTGGGCAATGGAAATCTTGGACGACGAATCATCAGCCGATGAAGAAAGCATTGGATCAGTCATTGAAGACTGTTACCATCAATTGTGGACCACCACTGACCTTGTCCAGGAGGAAGTCGTGCTCGACGCTTACACCAGCGAGAGCGAAAGTTTCGATGACTCGGTCCTATACGATGGTCTTGAGTCCTGGGCGGCCATAGAAGTCATCGCTGACAGCACTGAAGAAATCACAGAATCAGCATATGAAGCAGCGGAAAGCGAGGTTCGCACCATCATTCCCGAGGTCGAGCTATATGACTCGGGCGCATCCCAGCACATGTCCCCTCATTGCCAGCATTTTACCACTTACCGCTCCATCGCCCCTCGTGCCATTCTCGCAGCCGACAAGGGCATCTTTTATGCCGTAGGAGCTGGAGATCTACAAGTGAACGTCCCAAATGGGGAGAAGTTGACCCCTATCACCCTCACAGACACCCTTCATGCCCCTGACATGGGCCTCACAGTCGTATCCGTCAGCCGCATTGCCAAAGCTGGCTATAGTGTCTGCTTTGAAGGCGAAGGGTGCAAAATCAAGAACAAGCAAGGAAATACCATTGGCCACATCCCTGTGAACGAACGCGGATTGTACAAGGTGGAACACCTCTACTCGGCGTCTACCGCACCCGAAAAAGTCAGCATTCTCATGCTCCATCGACGCCTCGGACACATCTCAGCGGACGCCATTCGTGCTCTCATCCGCACCAACGCAGTCCAAGGATTGCAGCTAATAGATGACAATTTTCCCTCACTCTGCGATTCGTGCGAGTACGCAAAGGCAACCCGCAAGGCCATACGAAAAGAGCACACCACCCCACTTGCCGAAAACTTTGGCGACGAAATTCACTCTGATGTCTGGGGACCCTCACCCATTGCTAGTCTGGGAGGACGCCGCTACTATGTCACCTTCACGGACGACCACACGCGCTGGACTAGGCTTCACTTGTTGCGCACCAAAGACGAAACCGCTGGAGCTTACAGGAACTTTTCATCTTGGGCTCACACTCAGCACGGCGCAAAAATCAAGCGTTTTCAATCGGACCGCGGATATCCTTACGAAGCCACTACCCAAGTGGAAGACTGCAATTCACGTGTCTGCACTAGGACTTTGTCGCGCTTGAGGGGGAGTGTTGGAGAATTGAGGGTGCGCGGCGGAAGAGAGCCGCGCCAAAGGTATTCCGGACAGACTTCATTCCATTCTACTCCATTCGCCTCCTATTACTATAAAACCCTAGATTATCAAGCGCGATCGTACGGACACACCACCGGACCATATACTGTTTGAATATCCCCGACTTGTTTACATTCTTGGCCCTTAGTTCCGACTCCATTTCTCTTTATCGACTCCTATAAAATACTGTATAAAAGACTCTTAGAATTACCTTGTATCAGAACAGTGTCTAGTATCAAAGCATTGTATTGTCCCCTCCAAAAACTCGTCTCTTAAAGTCCCGGCTTCATCTCGCTCTTGCTCGATCTCCCGCGCTCATTTTCCCTCTCGCTCGACCTCCTGCCTTTTTCACTACAGGTGGAGCACTCCTTCGACATCTCCTCGAACCCCCCCTTGCCCGCCTGTAACCAACACCATGATGCATGTGGGATGTGAATGTGCCATTCAGCATTATCCATGCATTGGGCAAGGCGGATGAGCGTGAGCCCCATGTGGTGCACAGTGGCACTGATGTGGCAGTGGCATGGATGGCACATTCGAGATGAAAGGCACAGCATGGGCGCTGGTGGCCCTGATGGAGCTCGACTTGCACGAGTTGAGACGATCAGCATCAGCCAGAATCAGGGTGCAGAGGTATTGTCAGTATACCAAGGAAAGATATTCATACTATGTTATGAGTAACCACCTTCTCCCCACTGCTCCTCTATGCCAGTGTTCTGCGCATATTTTCTTTCATATACCAGCAGACAGACCCGTGGGGAGACTGGGTCCTTGATTCAGCATTGTGAGCTCCACAGCGAATGGCATCACCTACATTGATGAGTGTAACTACTCGAATACACCTTAGCTGGAGAGGGAAATAGAAGATAGGAGTAGTGGCAGCCGGTGTGATACAGACTTACCTATCCTTCGAGAAAGCTTCAAGAAAATATTGTGCGAGAAGTAAAAACCGACGTGCAGATGAGGTGAATAAACAGGACCGAAAACACAAGACCTGGAGGCCAGGAAGTGTACTTCCGTTTCATACTATATTAATATATAGAATGTGCAAATGACTCTGTTTTCCGCATTCCGTTTTCTATACAAAGCGATTTGCAATGCTATGAACCGAGAACCGAGAAGGAAAGATAAAAATGAATCGTGCATATAAGAACACATCATTGAGCCTAAGTTACAGTTACGACGACAACTTGAACACCACGTGGGGCCACGTCCATCGGACACATCTGACGATGCCATCCACTGTGAAAGGTGCTACCGAGCACAGTAACAAGCAGCAATATCATCGCAATGCGAGACAGCGAACGTGTTCCGGTGATGAATGTAGGTGACAATATCATGATCTCTTCTGTTGCTGACCTAATTACCATCTAATTGTTCTGCAAGACCTACAGTTAAGGGTCAAGAGATTTGAGTTAAATAACTCCAGCCCGAACACACGAACCTCATAACTTTTGATGACCATATCCTCATTGCAAAAAATACATCGTGGTCTTCTGCTCTCTATCGCACAACATCTCGACCTCGCAGATATCTATGCATTACAACTAGTGCGTAAAGGACCAATCTTTCCCACCGCCAAGTAAATTTGAGGTTCTACCTCACCGTAGACATGCAAACACCTCCATTACGCGCTCCGTACCCACCCCGTATATTGGGAGATGGCAGTTGGTCTCCTCCAGCGGTGTCGCCCACTCCCACTCTATGGTTTCAGGCGTCTTTCCGATCTGTCTACGGACCAACTTGTGGAAGTTGTGGATCATGCAGCGCGACTAGAACATAATTGGCTTACACGCACGCCGCGGCCCGCTGTAAACGCGTTCATAACCGACAGAGAACATACTCTTGACAGGAATACACAAACCACCGACGCTACAGGATGGGTCATAGAGTCAAAACACTGGTATAAGGTCACTGGAACGCCGCCAGATGAAGAGGTGGATTGGTTCTCCCCCATCACGGCAAATTACATACTTTGCGCAACGAAAAGGGGCAGAGTGGTTTGTTGGGATGTACATCACAATGTTGGCATTGCGGAGTGGAATCCTGGAGAACAATGGGAGTTGTGGAAATGTAGGGTTGAGTTTGACCAACGTATTGCATACTTCACCATGGCAAAAGTCCTAAGCGGCAAGTAAGTCCTCATTTCCTACCCGCTTATTTATTTTTCTCCCTTGTGGTGTCTTATATCTGTTTTCAAACACCTTGCTTTTAGGGATGATGAGAAGGTTATGCAATTCGAACTCATGCAAATTCATTTCCCAGAACAGACACCTAAGTCGGATGAGCAGGTTGGCCCATCCTTCTCGAATCTCCGATCGTTCAAGACCCTTGGAATTGTTATGAACGTGTTCCTGCTGGACCCAGAAGCACGCTTACTCGCCGGATTCGTGTGGATTAGTCGTCTCAACAGCATCGGTCTGTACGTGCTACTGGATTGGAATAAGGAAGAATATGTCTTCGTAGATACAGGCATTCAATGTGTGAGTGGACCGACCTTGTCATGTGAGGTGACTGCTGCAACTCATCCTCGTTTATCGTAGACTAATACGGCAAACTGGTCATGCATCCTGTGTGACGGCTCCATTGTGATCCATTCTGAAGAGGCGACTTTCGCGAGTCAGCACTTCTTCCCCCTATCCGTCCTCGCTCAATACGTCTACCCCTCCAATCCATCATCCGAATTTGTACCACGCATGACCACGCGGCTCAAGGCGACCCGATCCATCTCTCGGGGATTTATATTCCCTGTGTTACCGCCAGAGTCATACGTCCTCCCATTCCGCCAGCCCATCGTCCAAAATAACCTCATCGCCGGTTCAAGAAACCAGATTCGCCCTATCGTTCTTCCCCACGTTGATGACCCTACTCCGGCAACAGACTTGAACAACCCACCGAACCCATGGAGCGATCAGCTATGGTACCCGGAAAGTGCACACTTTGTGCGTCAATGGTGGCCAACACTGCCGTCGGTACCACGGCTGAGCTGCACGGTGGTGCTACTCGCTCAACACCACCCACAGACGCACGTGACCAAGTACGTGCTTGCGCAGCACTACTTCACGGTTCCCCTGGACACGTCAGAGACGAAGGTAGACCCGAACGACGCGATGATGCGAATGTGGTACGTGAGCGTGCCGTTCGAGGTGGTGTACGTGTCGGACGCGGGTGGCGACGAGGACGAGGACACGTCGGAGGCGCCTGCGCGGCAACGGCCGCTGCTCGCGGTGGACTTTGGGCACGCGGTGTGGCTGGAGCACGTGCGGGCGGCGGACGACGAGGAGGACGAGGGGCCGTACGAGTGGGGGCAGATGCGCCTCCGATTCGTCTCGTTCCCTGGTGTGCGACTCGAGGGCGAGGGTCGCGCTGTGCGCAGCGGGATTGGCTGTGGCGGCGGCTCGGACGGCACGTACCAGATGGAGGGCGCTGTGCGGACGCTGGTGATCCCAAAGGAGCTCGACTTGCATGATGTCGAGACGATCAACATCGACCAGAGCCAGGGCGCGGTGATACTTTCGGTGCGGCAGGGAAAGATATTCATACTATGTTACGAGTGACCTTTTCCCCGCCGCTTCTTTGTGTTCTTCGGCATGTATTCTCCTTAATGTACGATACTGGGTACGAGTTGTTAGAGCGGAGTAGCTTCAAACTCACGTGATCCATGCGTAGTATCTTATCATTTCGGCGGCTCAACTGGCGTGACGCTGCCAGTGTGTACCGCACCGAATCATGATGAGAACCCCTGGCGCTCTGACAAGACGATACATGCGATCGCCATCTTCGGACCACCAATAGCGTGGGCTTGCAGATTGCAGAAATCAATTGACTAATACCGTAGGAGACAAAACTGGGACGATGGGTCCCCTCATGCAATCGATAGTTCTGGACAAGTTTTGGTAGTATTCAGTATTTTCTTTTTCGTCAACGACGCCATCAAGATGTGCGGACGCAGAGGAAAGCATATTTGTTTCGAGCAATATCAGCATAGTGGTCCAGTCGTATCCATCGACCAATAACATCACTGAACGACTGTTTTCTGTGTTTATCATCGGGTCAGAAACGAAGACTACCATCCACCCATAGTATATAGGGTGACAATGAAGTAGTGATCCCTCATGTAGATCGAGCCAATGGAGCGGACGGGGGAGCATGGAAGCGTTAAGGTGCAGGAAACGCAGAAAGATCATAAGAACATAAGAAACCAGAAGACTACTAGTGGGTCCACAGCTTGGGGGGTCTGGCGAGGCTGATTGATACATGTACATCGACGACCACGAACATTCAGGACGTAGTGGCCGGTGACGCACGAATCTGTACAGCAACACTGCTAGTGAGGATAGCCGTATCTGGAGGAAAGATGTCTAGTGAGCCTTGTAATCTATTTCGTACCGGGTGTAGGAGGGGAACGCGGCATACGGTGTACCTCGACCTTTACCCTAATGGCGTCGATCCGTAACGAGAGGGCATAAAGTGTGAGCTCGTTCCGTAAACTGTATCGGTCAGTGAGGGCGACAATCGATAGACACAAGCGTCTTCATACATTTCAGGGTCCATCCTCAGTGTTCTCGCCTCTGGGATGGCACCGATGGTCTCAGCATGACCAAGAAGTCGCTAGGTATCGCTCAACAGGGCCGAAATACGTTGGATGATAGACTGTGGGATCAAGAATTGGGGGTATAGCATGAGGCCATAGATTCCGAGTATGAGAGACAGAGGCTGAAGATATCGATAAAACGCTTCTCCAAGGGTCAGATGAAAATAGCAAATTGATAATGAGTCGGGTCAAGGCCGAGTAATTCGGGACAGAGTAGAATATGGACAGAGTGGGGAGGAAGGGGCTATAACTGGTGTTTGCACCCTCATAATATTTGAACTTTGCGGAAGTGTGCTGCACTTTTTTTCGTCAGATGTGGAAGTGTGAAGCACTTTATCAAGTGTGTACCAGTATGAAAGTTCTCTGCGCACACCTTAGCGGCTGTTTGATTGAGATCATAGGGACCAAACAGCAGCAATAGCATAAGGCATCGCTCCGTGATGTACTTGGATCCCTGTCAACACCCCATGAAAATGTCCTCAGGTCCATTGAAGTCACCGAGGGAAGCTGCTTCGGGTGAGGTAGCCGCCGAAACCTTCAGGCCGCAATGCCCTCAGAATGACAAGTAGCATGATCGGTAGGCTATCGGAGCACAAGGCATAGCATAGATGGACGTAGATGGGCACAGTAAAAGAGAATCAGAGGTTCTTCCAGGCTCTTCCGGGCGGCGTGGCTCGGGGAAGACTGGAACATTATGCAAGTGACTTGTGGTATGAAAATGACGTGTTGGCCATGCGCTCCGAGTCAGTCGTGAAGGTCTTCGAGCCAAGACCCTGCTGGTGACTGTGCTGCGGAAATTTCGTTTTAGGAGTTAGTTCAATCATGACTTAGCGTTTTTCTCGCCCCCGCTCCAACTTCCTGGTCTCTTCCCAACAGTATCAGCGCTACCTCCGTCTTCCAAAAAGATGAAAAAAATACGTTAATTACGATATGCCCGCCCCACACAACCACCCATTTTCGGCCGCCCCTCCTAAAATGGTAACGAGGCTGTTAGTAGGGTGCCCAAAAAGGCAGTGTTGCCTACAAATCGAACTTAAGTCACTCTCTCATTGGTCTAACCTGTCGGAGTTTCACCCAGAAATGCAGACGACTTACGTAGCAGGGCGAGGCGCGGACCATCATATGTGCATACAGTTATGTGATGACTGAAATTCGGAGCACAGCGAAACTACTGTGACTGTAACCCGAGGACCTAGGACACTAGGCTCTAAAGAGTCAGCGGCGCTCAACTGGTACTGGTACTTGCAGTCGGCGCCGCTGCCTCGGCGTTGCTCTCGACCCTTCCAGCGTCTGTCCGCTGAGCAGCAGCCTCCGCGGCTTCCCAGACCTTCAACTCGCGCTCATAATCATCCCACACCTGCATGCCTAATGCAACACCGCCCAGCTCACCATCATCGGGGCGCGCCGGTTCACCGTCATCTGCCTTCGTTTCCTTGCCCCCTTGGGATTTTTTGTCCTCCGCTGGGGACGTGGCGGGTGCCGGCATGCGCACGGGAACGACCGCGCACTCGGCATACAGTGCGCCAGGCTTGAGCACTTCCTCCGCGCGTTTCCGTGGGCCGTCTGCGATCTCGAGGTACTTGAACGGTGTTGGGAGGAAGAGTGCGTGGAGTGTGCACTGCAACGCAGCCTTCGGCGACTTTGTAAGGAGGCGGAAAAGTGGGTTCAGTAAGATATACCTAAACGCGCTTCTGTTACGGATTTCCTTCGGAAAGGTGCACCAAGGGCGCTACTCACAGTATCATTCCTAACCCTGAGACGCCGCCCCGGGAAGAGTCGGCGGCAAGCAGAGGCGCGACCACGTCAGTACGGCTTATGCCGGGCGACACCGATACGGCCACGACGTTTGAGCGTTGGACCTTGTCGCTCACGACTGGTATGGACTGAGAATTGACGTCGGTGCGGGGCACCTGGGAGCCCGAAGGGAGAGCATCCAGGACGCGTTGTAGGTGCCGCATTAAAATCGCTGTGCGAAGAGCACGCCGGCCCTCCGTCAGGAATAGCGATGACGGTCCAGAGGCGTGGAATACATGTGCTGCCGCGGCATAAAATGGATTGACAAGGGTGATCAGACGTATGTCGCGCTCGACGGGTGCAGCCAGGAGCAACGGGAGAAGTAGTGTGACGATCAGGAAGGTGGCGCACGACGTGGTTTGCCGTTGCTTCTCGAAAACCGGGCTCTGGTGCGAGAAGACATGGCCGATGGGTGCGTATTCATGAGCAAATATGATCGCGTCCAGGCGCTGTTCCGACTTGCGGTAGTTTTCGCAGAAGGTGCGAATGGACGCTGGCGAGGTGAGGTCGCACTGTTCTGCGTAGATGTTCTCATTGGACGTCGTACTGCGGATTAGCGACACCAACGTTGCAGCAGCGCCTGTATCAGGAGGCTCGGAGGTGAGGGCTATGATGTGTGTGCCACGCTGGGCCAGGGAATCTAGGAGGGTTAACCCATTCGGGGTGAAGGCTCCCTGAGCATCCATGTCGTGTCAGGCAGACTAAGAGAAAATGACGTTGAGATGAGACGCAACTGTAATGAGGATGGTACGGCCATGTAGGTCCCTCTCCCTGCTTGTTTTTCGACCCTGAGCAAAGGTGTAGATTGTAACAATTCCGACGACAGCTAGGATAGCATGTGTGTAGTACTCGGGTGGTAGAATGGTAGGTCCGATAGCATACAGGATTTTGAGCACCATATCCCCTTTCTCACCGAGACCGAGGTGGTTTTCCTCCTCCTTTAGGATACCACGGTACCGCTGCTGCTGATGACGAGACCGAGTAGGACTTCACAAAGACACAAAGACGGGAGGCGCACATGGTTTGGGACTTACGTAACCCGGTCTGTTCACTTTGATTTATAAGGCACTGTCGTTTTAAAGCTGCTCCTACAGTATATAGTACGCGTGTATCAATCCTCGTCCCAATTTCCTGCTTGCTGAGGGACTTTTGGTCCACCTGCTGGCCGGCTCATGATGATACTATCTACACTCAGGACCGAGACAGCGGCTTCAGTAGCCAGTCGAATGGCCCACGCTTTGGCAGCCAATGAGTCCACGATATTGCGCTCAGCGGCGTTTATTGTGCCATCTGTCTCAGCCTAGAACAAACAAGGTAGTCAGGTGCTGCGAAAGGAAATCGTGTTCTAACTGCGGCTCACCTCGACGTCGACACCCCAAGACTCGCCGCCGGCCTTTTCGTGCCTGGCCAGTAATCGCGCCACAATTTCGTTTCCCTCTGCACCTCCGTGGGCGTTCTCGGCAAGTGTACGTGGGATGACCTCCAAAGCAGATGCGAAGCGTCGGACGGCGTGCTGAGCAAGTCCGCGCAAGCCTGCACCATACGTATCTACCCGACGCGCTAGCGCAAGCTCTGTGGCACCAGCCCCTGGCACGAGACGTGGGTCCTTCAAAAGCGCCTTCAATGAGGCAACTCCGTCGTCCACGGCACGCTCGAGATCGTCGAGGTGATTCTGCGTCGCGCCACGGAGGACGATTGTCGCCGTGCGCGTTTTGACGCCTGCGCCGTCTGGCTCCTGTCGTAAGACCGTGACGCGATCTCCGCCAATTTCGACCGTCTCGCAGACGTCAACATAGCCCGCCTCCTCAGGTGTGGGGGGACCGAGACGCGCAAGTGGGGTTGCTTGTGCGACACGGCAAAGACGCCGCAAATCGAACTTGGACAGGACTTTGAGAACGAGAATTTGATTCCTGTTGAGATAGTGGAGAGCCAGTTCTCCTATGCTCGTTCCTGCGATAATCACTCTTACTCCCGAGTCGGCGAGCTCGTTGAATATCTGCGACCAGAAGTGAGCGAATGACAGAAATGCGTGCCTCGCGGATACAGACTTTCTCCATGTGCTTCTCCTCTCCTCTAGTGAAATTTAACATTTCGTCGGCGCTTTTGATCAAAACAGTCCCCTTCGTTTCCGTCTGTGCAGTGTCGATGGGATTTGTAAACACTGCGACTTTTGCTTGCGTGACCTTCTTGACATCGCCTGCCCAGGTTCGGAGGTCAGCGCGGCTGTCGGGCATGCTAGGCCATACGGCTACGCACCTTCAGGTTCCCTGCCGAACACCATACCCTGCACGACTTTGCTCCCCGACAAACTACCTCCCATGATTTTGACCACCCGGACATTATCCACATTGAATGTTTTGGCATTTTCTGGCATGACTGACATCGCAGCCTCCGCTACAAGTCTCGCAAGAATGTCCTCGGACCCATACTGTTTCGACGCTATAGCGGGGATGACAGCATGCACGAGAGCTGCTTTTGTCAATGGTGATGGGAGCTGGCTGGTGGATAAGACTAGAAGATAGCGCGCCCGTTAGGGAAAGTCGGATCATTGAGATGGGATAGGACATACACTCGAGCTCAGCTAATGCCTTCGTGCATGCGAGTTCATAACCCTTGATCACTTCACTTGGGTGAAGACCCATAACTAATAAACTTTCTGCCCTTTTGAGTAGCTCCCCGGCGAAAATCAGTACAGTGTTGGTTGCATCTCCCATCTGGGTCAAAGGTTCACGCTAATGGTCACATACCAGAAAGATCCAGAGCTCACCTCACTTTCTTGTGCTTGCGAGGCCATTACAAGTAGTTTCGCAGCTGGATGTACGACTTCGATCTCACGGATAATAGTGGCAGCATCGGAGGTCACGAAGAGCCTGCCCAAGTGGTTGATGACCAGTTTATTTCTACCTGTTTCCCGTCGACCCTTCCGTTAGGGCAAGAAAGAGGATTGCATACCATTGGGCCCAAAACTTGTTCTGACAAGGTTTGATAGTTCCGAGACGGCTTCGATGTTTCGAAGGACCGCATCCTCGAGGCCAGACATTTGCTGAGGGAGAAACCATCAGATAAAATTGGAAAAAAAAAGGGTTGACATCTCATACCTTGTAGCCATCCTTGAAGAGCTGGATGTTATTTGCCTTGGGGACCTTGAGAGACATTTTGGCGGTGGTCAATCACTGGCGGTTCCAGTGAGCGACTCGGAGCTGGTTTGCCTGAAATTGGAGGCTGTCCGGCCCGTATCTCCCGTTGTCCTCTAACGTCATGTGCCTGTGCCCTCAGGCTTCTCAGGCTCCGATATGATGCTCGATGCTGCCAGTATTTGAATCACCCCAATCGCTGGTGTCCTCTGATTCTTTAATTTTTAAAAAGAAAGATCTTGCGCGTAGCTGGCGCGGGCTGATCCAGAATTTCCTCAAGCGGGATCCTAATCGCTGTGCAAATAACGGGTCTGGAGACTAGTACAGTATTAGGTTCTGTCAACGCGCCCGGAGATGAAACGGACCTCTAGACAATGAAGCGCCTCTTGAGCTTATCTGCTACGTCGTACTCGGATGTGACTGGGCTACAGGAACTGGCGACGATGCCTGTATTTTCCCCTGGAGACAATTCAAAGTTGCTTCCGTGCTGTGCTGATGATACAGACCTTGTCAATCGTTGCCTGGTCTATGAAGGCCGTACGTAGGAAAGCTGGTGGGACATGGCCAATGCTGTATTAAGACCCATGTACTCTACGTAATTTTCGGTTCCATCTCCCTCCCCGACCACACGCACGCCCTGGACGGATGTCCGTTCTCCGCGCCTCAATGGAGGACACAACCTATACCTCTTTGCACACTGCCTTTGCTGTGTAGATCCAGGAATGGCAATCGTGCGGTGCCCGCAGATATCGGTCTTCTGTATGCCCTGCCCTGTCCATGAAGATATTCTCGATATCTCAAACGACAGCAATATCATCTCCAGCTCCTGTAGCTGCTTTTCTCTGCCCGAATTGTCAAGTGTGAATGTCCCCTCAACTTTGACTAGAGCTGTTCGTACCGCAGGTCAAGGGTTCGTTGATGACATAACTTGTCAGATCGGAGTCTGTGCTGTTTCAGCTCAATAATTCTCCACAATATAGCTGAAGTCTGTACAAATGCAACACGTTCAGCGTTGCTCATTATGGTACCCGGATTTAAGGACGAGGACTGGGACCTAGGGTCTATATTGGTTGGACGACTGTCTCACCAGACCACTATCACCATTTCCTTACTAGTAGTTATCTGTGAGGCCGTGTAGGTGCATGCAGTGTATTGGATAACTCTCTCTCTTCAACTCGCCTACTGTCCTGCCTGACCATGATTCTCGCCTTTCTTCCTATCTCCTACGTCTTGTTCATTGGAATTGGCGTAGATGATTTGGGTTTATTGCTTGTCGCTTCAGCGGTGGTCATCCTAATGATGGGCGTCATCTATCGAGCAGTGGTAACGGTAAGCTGACTTCTTTTCCCCTCTCTGGCTACCTTTCCTTGACTATCATTTCCAGCGTGTATTCGCCTTCCTTTTGATGGTACCTGCCGTGTACATTGATTTTCTGGCTGTGGTTGTTCGTGGGGTTAGTTAGTTTTGCCTCCTGGACTATCATCGACCTTGTCTGACCCCATTACCCAGATACAAAACGATGAAGGCGAGCGTCTCCGCGAACACTGGTGACCTTTTGAGTCGTTTTTCCAGTACGTTGCGTCAATCATAGTGCGCAGATTCTGTTTAAAGACCTTACCAGACACTGACATTCCAATCGCTGTCCTGAGGAAGAGCAGCGCCAATCCGATGAAGCCGAACTTACCGTACGGTTCGTTGCCCAAATGTGCAATCGTGAGGGTAGAATGCCCTAGGATATAAGAGCAGATAACGTCAAGCACTTACGTGCCAGTTACCCCCCCCTTTCCCCCTCGGACTCCCTTACAACTACTAGTGCCGACCCCATGATCCTTGTCGGAGTAGTCGTCCGGCCCGGTTTCTCAAACCCAATATCAATCAAGAACACTAGGACACAGCGTCACGGTCCTTTCATCGCGGGTCTTCTTATCGATTTTCATGCCCCCCGCTCTGTACCATTTTTTCTTGTATACGGCCTTCTACCCAGTCGTTTTTTATGACTATTCCCTGGGCTGTTTACCCATTCCACCTACCTTTCGCCCCTTCATCTTTTTCTCCTCATACCTCATTCTAGCACGGAGACAACCGTAAATCTTTCTGCGATAGAGCTCAGTTCGTCTGCTTTTCCTGTGTCGGGGGTCTGGAATACTGTACATCCGGCTTTCATAGCAGCGACCAGCTATGGTCTGTCTAGAGGATCCGCGTTAGAGGAACGCCCTTCCATGTACTTACTGTACTGCACAGTACAATAACACCCCGCAATATGCATTCGCACGGTCTGAAGTTGCTGAGCTCAAACTTACGGCTTACCCTTACCCCACTGGTCGCTGGTAGGCTTTTACGATGCGTCCTATACTTTCCGAGGCCACTCTGAGTCGTGTAACACGTTCAATACAATTTTTTGTCGGCCTGATGGAGAAAGCGGCGCTGTCTTGAACGAGGGACGACAAAAGGGGACGCCTGGGCCTTACGATCGCCTTCATGCCTCCTATGGGACTGTGTCATTGTGTGCCACTGACAGATCAGTAGGGACAGGGGGACAACCAGTCGTAGTCTGTCGTGATTTGACATCTGACCTCATGACCATCCTGGTCGGTTACGAAGGTGTGCCGTACTTCGTCCGTCTTCACCCATGGCCAATGTGACCATTAGCCAGATAACAACCCCCAGATTTTTGGGGGGCGGAGCACGAAGACGGGGAACCCGCAGACCGAATATTACGACTCGGCGCTATCAATAGCCTGACTTGACACTTGACCTTCACAAAAATGCAATATCCCCAAGCGGAAGAAAAGCACAAGATATATGCTCGGATAGATGACAAGAGGAACCATCACCACGATGTGCGTCGTAACCCAGACAAGGCACCACCCCACTCTTACTGACGCAATCGCCACAGCCAAAGAGTATCACACGCCAGTGAGTCCCCGCAAGTATTCTGGAGGAAGTAATTCAATATTCCTGTTACGTTTATCTGTGCTTAGACTCACCTCTTGTCAATTCGAATGCCGCGAAGGTGCTTCCAGCGGCGGGGATACTATGCAAATGTTTAGCAGCGAAGTCAAAGCGATGCCTCAGATAGGTCACCTTCGGATGACTAGATATAGTCAACTATGGGGCTCGAGTGGAGTATAGAGCGACGATGAACTCACGACAGGGTGTCAGTCCACGGAACAAACCAGCTCTGCAAGGTGTGGGTTGAGTTGAGGTGCGTGGATGATGGGACGAGCTGGTGGATGCTCACACTCCAGACTCAGTAACAATGGCTTTCAATTCGCTCGCAATGTACCGCACAGGGGTGCCTTTTGGGGGAGTCGTCCGGAGTTGTACACGCGACTTGACGACGTCTCCAAGAGGGAGGATGTAAGGTCCGAGAGGAAGAAGAGAATATGGCTGGTTCACCTAACGGGTAGGAAGACAACCAATACGCAATCTGTAGTAGCCCTGAGCACGACTGGGACAGCATAAGCCAGAGGCTGGACGTACGCCTCCGGTGGAACCGCTAGCCAATAATGCCCACACTGGTAAGTCGGGTCCGTATGTGTTCGCGAATCGTCGCTTCGAGTATTCGAATGCTATACGAACTTCGACGTCTAAAGCCAGGAGACGTATGGTGTACGTACCTGTATAAAACCTACAACACGCCGCAATTTAGACACCAAAGTGGCCAGTTAGTCGGCCATCATACTACACCCTGAGGCTCACCCTGCATAAGCCGGAATCTCTCTTGCCACGGTGACCTTGCATGATACCAACTCAGGCTCACGAAAACAAGTAGGACTGCAGAAAAAAAAAAGGGGGGGGACGTACCCAATACCCACGCATGATACCCTTCCGAAACCCCCACTCTGCCCACATCTCTCTCACCACAACGCGCAAACGCTTATCGGACGGGCTCCCGTACTGGCCTTGCATCCGCACCTTGAACATCTCCACCGGGCTAGCGAGGATAGCGTTCGCAGCGCCCGCCATGGCGCCTGCCGCGGCAGTCTGCTTCAACGAGAGTTGGCCAAACGGCCAGATGATGCGTTTCGAGGTGCCGTATGCGGCAAAGAGTAGCGAGTTTACACCAGCAATCCCGAGGAGGGGGCTGGCCATCCCTTCAGAAAAAACAAAAACAAAGGAGTCACAGTCAGGAACGGGTCGTCAACGTCAACTGGGGGCCACGAACCTTTGTAGAGTGCCAGAACGCCCTCTTTTCGCACCGTCTGAACCAAAATGTCCATAGGTCCTTTCTGCGGGGCATAGTCAGATAAGCAAGAGAAGTCCGGGACAAGTGCAGCACTGACAAACATTCCCCCTGTCATACGGAGTACGCAGGGTGAGGTGGTGAACCTGACACATGAAACGATGAACTAAACTGGGAGCGATTTGGGCGCGTGTCTTGACGGTGTCTAGCGGTTGTCCAACCAGGACTTGTGCTGCGCCCCCAAAACTGCCTGCGATGAGTTCGTTAACGGTCTCTAGAGTGTTATGTGGCATGACTAGATAAGGTTGTGGTGGCGAGGGCAAAGAGGCATACAGCGCACACCACGGTGACGCGATACTTTCTCGGGATGGCGTCTGCTAATGCGTTGTCGGGCACTCAAATATCAATGGATTGAATGGTCGTCTGCGACAAGCAGATGATACCAAGTTGCCTACTACAGACAGACAGATAAAAAGTAAAAGAATGTAGGTGACGATGCTAAGTCCAATGCCATGTGTGTGGGAAGCCCTGAGATCTGATGAAAGAGTTGCAGTGTCCGGAATTGCAGTAAGGGTACAGCATGCTGCGCGAAATGGCACGGAGGTTTGAGAGTGAGACAAAAAGAATGGTATACTCGAGTGGAGAGCTGGGATGGTAAGAAGTATTTTGGTGTGACGAGCGCGGATAGCGAGATCGTCGAGGAGGGGGAAGCTCATTCAGATAGCTAGCGGGATGTGCGAGGCTTCTGCTTCCATTTCTTCGTCCTCCTCAAGGATGGGTTCGTCAAATTCATCGTCGTCGTATTCCTGATCTACTTCTCCGTCCACGTCTGCCTCATCGAAAATAGTGTGGAACTACAAAGGGTGAATTTACATGAAGGGTCATCAGAGAGAGATGGCTCATCGACGCGTACGTGAGTGACGAGAGCCTTGACCAGTCGGTTGGTGTGTTGCATATTCGACATAATCATGAGAAAATCGTTGTGAGGTGCTCGCAGCAGGTTCGGACTGAATACGATGGCCAACGCGTCCGTCGTCATTTGGTTGTGCTCCTCGTAGTCGGTAACCCTACGATGCGCGTTGTTTAGGGATCCTATCAATGAGTCAAAGAACGATTATTTACTTGTCGAGGTGTTCAACAACACGTTTTAGAAGATCGAAATTATGTCGAGGCAGAGCTTGTATTACGGTCCGGATGCGTTCTATCCTAGTGTTGAAGTCCTCGATCTCTGTGATACGAGTATATGTGAGCCACAAATGGCACAGTGCCATTAGGATTGTCTTACGCATCGCTTTGATGATATCGTAGTACGAGTACGATGGGAATGCAGGTTCGGGAAGTACACGGAACCACGTCTTGATAAGGTCGCAAACTGCGTATATGTCCGTGGAAGATCTGATAGGCCATAGTCCTTTGAATAACAGTCAGAAGGGATCATAACGTCGGTGAATTTAGTTCTACCTCGGTTCAGTGAGTCTTTAAGAGCGGTTACCTCCGAAGTTGCACCGGCGATGCGATCTAGCAGAACCCATCAACACATCGAAAAAACAAATTTTGGGCACGATCGCTTACAAATGCCAACTTCAGTCAAGCCTCTCGCCTCAACCTCCGACAGACATTTTTCCAAGAAAGATGGGACGGCACCTGGAGGAACCGCAGAGCCTCCTGCCTCGCGCTGGAGTAAAAATTCGAGTTCGACACCAAAAACTGCTTACAGCCATTAACAGGGGTGAGAGAGAACAAAAGAACAAAAGACTTGCATGCCGTCGGATCCCTTGACGCGGTCGTTGAGCGGTCATGTATATGGTCCGATAACTGGGGCTTTGGCGAGTTCCCGATATAAGTCAGCCGCCTTTTCGCGGCCGTCTTTGAGACATGATCGATCGTACGAATCCATTTCGTCATCTCTGCTTTTGTCGCTGTCTGTAGTAGATAGTGTCCACCATCCTCAGTATCGAGCTGGAGCGTGTAAGAGCGCTCATAATTTGTGAAGTATGAGATTCGGGCGTCGACGACGCTGAGGACCAGCGCCGGCTTGTTTGTCGGCGCGAAGTCCAGTTCGGCAGCAGTACGTCTGGTTGTGTTGACATCAACATGGTCCAATGCAAATGCGTTCGATATCGGACGCATCAACTGCTGGAAGAACGCCGCCGATCCACTTTTCTTCATCCGGTGCTGACGCTGCGTAGGCGTGTACTGCCGACGAGGGTTCATTGCTTTGGAGAGATACTCATCTCGTTTGTCAATACGATGCTGTTCTTGCTTCCGCTCCTTCTCAAGGCGCTCACGTAGATTACGGTCACGTTTGTTCTTCTCCTGCTGAGCCGCCACGAGCCTGTGAAACGGCCGCTGGTTACGTTTCGGTTGGGGTCCCGCATTGGTGTGTGCAGCTTCCCAGTGGACATCTTCTCGAATGACACGTAGGTCGAACTGGATCTTGTTCACTTCTCTCTCGATAGCATTCAAGCGTTCGAGTTCGCTCGCGTCGGAGTCGCGTCGGCGAAGGTTCAGCGAAGTTGGGGCTTGGGGTAACGAATCGAGAATCAAGTTACGCAATTGTCTAGACAGAACAGATTCGCCAAGTAATGATCCATTTAACGCGAGTGCACTTACCGGCGCTTATGGAAGTTAACAAGACCGCTCGCATCACTCGAAGATGGGAGCACGTCCGGGAGGCTGAGTATTTCGAGCACGCGCTCCAGTGTCCATCCCATATCGGTAATGAGATCCGGCGACCCGGAAGAAGGTCGAGGATTGAGCCTAACCAACATCGCAACCAGACTATCCGAGCCAGTCCTGCGCGCATTAGCCACATTGCTCCATGCCCGGCTGTACATGCGGCTCTCTGGGCTGAGAATGGCAGAAGTCAAGATAAACTCGACGAATGTCCGGATGCAGCGTCGTTCGGTAGAGGTATGTAACGGGTGGTCAAAGTCGCTTCGGTTCCGGCACACCTCCACAGCCTGCAGCAGGAATTCCATTCTGGTTTGCCGAGTTTGGGATCCGATGCGCGGCTCTATAATTTTGGATACAAGCCACTTGCGTAGAACGTGGTGAGCGCGCAAGCAGATCCGGAGAGCTGGAGGGAAGAGGCGATAGAATGGATCTTGAGATAGCTCAGAAATCAAGGGCGACTGCGCTATTTCCATCAAATGAGAGTATATGTTTTGGATCTCCACGTCTTCGTTGGTGGAGCTTGCATCTCGTGACAAGAACCAACCAGTCCGGTCGGCGCTTTGGATTTCCAATAAGTCTGCGGTAGTGAAAAGATCCTGTGGAAGATTAGCAGGTCTGAAGTTTGGCAATCGAGCAGCCCACCTCTTCTGTAACATTTCGGAAGGCTGCTGTAGTCATGGTGTTGAATTCGTTAACGAGTTCCCCTGGTGTCATCCTGTCAAAATCCGGTAATTCCACAAAGTTCAGCGCCCCTGCCGGGATGGCCCTTTCTTCTTGTGCCAGAGTATTAGAGATACTTGGCCTCAAGGTCTGAGAAGTAAACAAAGTCGACAGAGCATGCACGCGGTCTCTCAGGCTCCCCCAGCTCTCGATGACTTCTGCGTCGTCCCGGTATTGCGACTCAGGCATCGAGTGATCCGACGAACTCTCGAGGAAGGACTTGAACGCAAGGTAAAGGGCAGTATCATCGAGGATGTCCTGGGGCCCGCCACCACTCCTCAACCACTCTCCCAGAACCTCTATGATCTCTCCTCGGATGTGGGCAACGTGAATGAGACTCGCGGGAAGGGTTGGGTTGTCGCTCGCGGCGTTGACATAGCGCTTTCGTAGGAGCTGCAAAGCGTTTCATTCAGAGAAGAGCCAGGGAAATGAGATCGTCCGCATACCTCGAAGAAGACCAAGGGCGTCACGAAGCTCCGGAAGACTTTCCACCAAATTGACGAGAAGTCCCCGCGGTCGAGTTTGGCATCGCGCGTCCTGCCATCCTTGAGCGGCATCTCCCCGTTGTCATCTGAAATAGACACAGAGATGCCCGGCAGCCCATGCGATAAGATATCCACCAGCCGCTCAAGCGTACCAGCTTGAACTACAACCCGCACAGGCCGCTCCGTTGGGTGCTCCGGGATCACCAGGCTTGTCCGTGCAGAGATGGAAGGAAGCGAGTTTCGGCGGGCGAGGCTTGCCTTGCGGTCCAGCCCATGGGACGTACCAGGCCTAACGCGGATAGACGGGGTGCGCGATATCGTCTTCTCCACCGCCACTCCTACGCTCGACTCGACTATGCTGCTTGGGGGCCGAGAACGCGCTAGCGACGACGGTCGGGATGAGGGGGTCTCCTTCCCCGGACTGACTAGTAATATGAGCTCGCCGTCAAATACAGGAATGATTGTCCCCCCGATGTCGCCACCAGGTCCCGAGTCGGACGCGCCAAAGCTTCGCCTTTTTCGAGAATCAAGGCTGACTTCACCGCGTCGTATGGTTCGCACATCTCCTACATTTAGTTGCTTCGGTCCACCACTCTCTAAACGGCCTCGGAGTAGCGGTGTCCGGTCGATGAAGCTGACATAGGGGAGATGTTCGGGGAAGAGTAAGGGGACTAAAATCGCATTCATAAACCCCTGGGAGTTATTGGAAGACCTTGTCCAAAAGTGAGGCTCATAGAGGCCCATTCGGCGAGGCTCTGTTGCCAGGGACATCGTCATAAATTGGTCGATGCTACAGAATGAGTGAGTAACTCGCAGCGCTCTGGCGGTGAAGTACATGCCGAACAAACTTCCTACCAAGGCCGCCAGCGCCCCCTTCAGATGAGGAAAGCACGCGCCAGGTATCAAACAACGTCTGTACAGCCTTGGTCCATCCCTCCGTACCCGCAGTCAATTTCCTAGGGCACAAGGAGAATGCGGTGCGGAACCCCTCGAAATCGTCCTTTGCGGCCCTCAGGAACCGTACAGCACACAAATCGCCTTCTCCAAGCTTAGCTTTGTCGATCGATGCGCGCATTCTTTCACACGCGTCGCCGCCCCAGAATGTCAATTTGTTCTCGACAGCGTCACTCCCGGCCTTCGCGATCCAGCCATCGACCAACGCACGTACGCCTGGGTCCACACGGTGCCACGTTTTGTCAAGCCGCGCCACAGGACGGGAGCACAGGGCATTGAAGATGGCGCGCCACGAGCACTCATCGCCCGTTACGCGGCACAACTCACCAATACGAACCCAAGTAGCAACTACCTCTGAGCGCGTGTAGATACGTGATGTGCGTGAGAAGGGGTCAGCAGGTAAGGTCGAAGCACGTGCACCGGGAGAGGAGTCGAGTACAAGGACATGGAGTAGGACAAGCTTGGTGAGCCAGTGCAGGCGCGCCTCACTGCCGAGGAAATGTCCAATTATGGAGCGAGGTTCGGCAGAGTCTTGCGAAGTTTGAGCTTGGCGTCCGATGAGCGCGGGTGTGGACGCTAAGCAATCATCAGCAGTGAGATTCTCGGGTAGGTCCTCAAGCAGGTGACGATTAAAGAGAAACAAGCTATGAGCGATGTCTTGAGCCTTGAAACGGAAGAGAACATCCTTTGTAAATCCGTCGCGATCCAGCAGTGCCAATGAGATGTCTTGGCTGTTTCCAGATCCGGAGGTCCTATGGCCTGTATCTATGGTCGACTTTGACGGCGACACTGTCATACCTGAGGAGCGGATCGAATCCATGATCAGGCCCCCTTGCAGCGACATCATCCTATGGTTATCAGGGCGAGGTGAGAAAGTGTCAACGTTTGGTGAAATTGTATTCGCATTTGGGGATGAAGACGGTTGCAGATTAGGGGACTGCGCATATAAGGCTTGAACTGATGCGGAGACTGGTAGCGATGGCCCACCGGGTAGTTCGTTGCTCGTTTGGATAATGTCAGGAATGGTTTCGCGCTGAAAGTCATCCCATGCGGCCTCATCTACAGGCTTGCCATGAAACCGCAAGTACTCCCCTGCCAGCCAAGCCACGCGCGCACGGCCTCCCTCTTTTGCATCCGCATTCGCGCCACTCACGAGGTACGTACAGCACCGCACAAATTCGAATTCAAACTTGTCTGAACCAAGAACTAATGGCAGGGCAAAGAGTACTGAGAGCGCGAAATCCTGCCACGCGGCTAGACCAGTGTTTTGAGCGGATGATTGCTCATTACCGGACGTTGTTCCCTGGAGCGACGCAAATGTCGTGGCAAACACAGTCTCGTGGATGAGTGCCTCGAGACTACCCTCCCCACGGTACCATCAGTATCCAGTACCAGATCCGGGTGCGTCCGTCGACCCCAGAACGCACGTTTTCTCCTCGTTGTCGGGGGCTTTGCATCCAATTTTGTCTTGTCAACCACGGCCTCGTCCACTTGGCTTGTCTCGTCCTCTTCCTCGTCAGCAGGCACAATGCCTACAGGGAACAACTCCTTAATCTCGGCAGCCCGGTCATTTGGTGGTTTGTAAAATTGAAGTTTAGTACCACGGAGGATAAGTTTGAAAGGTTTCCACCCCTTGGCAACCGCAGGCTGACCGTACATTGTTCCACGCGTGCCAGGTAATGTAAAGTCCGTTGCCCGGTTCACAAAACCTGAATGAAAGGTAATCTGAGAGACGCGTTTCTCATTGCATGGATCAGGTGGGTCAGTTTCGGATGGTTCGATGATCTGTGGAGGTGGGAGCAGGAGTGTATCGCCAGTAGGTGCAGGGATGTTGTCGTACATGGTCGGACTAGATGCGTGGGTCTTATTGTTGCCTCCAAAGGGAAACGGAGACGTGACACGACCTGCGGGGGAAGCTATGCCGACCCTGTCCTTTGTGAGTGAACCTGGATCGTAACCTCTCTCTGAGGCGTTCGAGGCTTTGCGCGCGGGACTAGGCGGGCCAACCTTGGAGGCAGATAGCTTTGATGGGAGCTTCGGAGTAAAAGAATGCGAGCGGACATGGAGCATAGGTACACTGGCACCTGATGGTGGCGTTCCCAGAGAGGGACTCAGTGACACTGGGGAAGATGGTGCGGAGGATAGATCAGCTGAGGAACTGGCAGGGGGGAGGGTGGGAAATGGGTGTTGATGATGTTGTGGTGAGGTTCCTGTTGGTGAATTACTAGGACTGCCTGTACGATACTGTTGTATCTTGTCTTGGAAGTTGGTCAAGAGGGGAGTGGAAGGTGCCGAGGAACTAAACTTGCCAAGTTCCTCGGCTGAGCGGGACCACGGCTTGTGGGAAAGGCTTCGCAAATCGCCAAGATCAGTCGAGCCTTTCTTGCCTGGCGACGGAGAACCGGTGGGTAGGCCATCCATCCCAGTCTTTGCGCGTGCTAGAGAGAGGTCTAATACGGACCTAGAATAAAGAAATAGTGGGCATTATCGTAAGTGCGCTTCTTTTAATGTACAATAGATACCGACCTGCTGGCACTGTGAGCGGGAGATTGAATGTACGGCTCACTCTGCATGGACGGGAGGATGGGACGGAGATCGGTAGGGTGAGAGATTTTGGGTTTGCGAACAAATGAGCTGGTGCTCGATCTGGGTTCAGAAGGAGTGGCGGAGTGTGCGCGAGGGCCTGTTTGATTTCTGGTGAACCATTTTGCAGGTTTAGAGAGTAGCTGTGAAAATCCAGAGGGAGATGACGCGCGAGGAAACGCAGTGGTGGACGTTGTACTGGTGGATGAAGGATCGTACGGACTAAGAGAGTGGGGTTGTGAGGGATTGCGACGTGAACGCATGGTAAAGGAAGGATGAGAGCGTTGGGTAAGAGGTTATGGACGGGGCGGGAAGAGAGCACGCAAGCGAGCGCGTAGCCACGAACACTTAAAACACTCAAATGTCGAGGGGAAAAAATGACGATGACCAATCCATTGAAGGAGAGGCGGGAAATCAAGCGCGCAAAGGCAGCGAAGTAGCGGCCACCAAGAGGAATGGAAGGCTGCGGGGTGAGCGAGAGAAAGGGAGATGAAATATATGAAATACACACAGGCCAAAATTTGGTTCACCAGTTGCCAATCAATGACCCGTGCCTAGAAAACGCACAGTGCCGTAAGGGGTGAGGGGATGCCTCTGTAGCTAACGAACGGGAAGAAGAGAGAGAGGGAAGTGATGGAAGTGGAATTGAAAGGAGAGCGAGAGACTCGGAGATGTACTGTACACCTTTTTCTTCCTTTTCCTCAACACGAAACCCTCTGATCATGAGATGAGAATATTCTCTAAATTTATGTCACAATCAAGCGAACTCGTCCTATCATTTCGCTGGCTTTCAAAAAAAAAATCCACTTTCATGGCCCAGTATTTTGTATCTCCCCTAGCTGAACCTCCTCTTCCACTTCCTTCCTCTGTTTTGGCGCTTGGTACAGCAAATCATCCTGCGTTGTATATGACCTCCCTTTGACCCGCTCCTGGAGAGTCCTCTCAATCCTTTTCCTAATAGCATTTACAAGTCATTATCATCCCGATATCTCCTCCGCCGACATTCTTATCTTACTCCACATGGTTGTGGACTCGTTCTCCACGTGCCTTCATTCATCGAGGCGAACGCTTCGGTGATCACTGGAAATGCCGGCCGACTCGGATGGTCACCTCCCGTGCCCTTGTTGGCAGTATGAGTTAATGATATAAATAATAAAATACCTTTATAGATACATATATACGCATACGCCAGAGGTGTAACGCTAGTTTTGTGAAATGTTCTGCCAGTGTCTCGTTAGTCGGTACTGTACCTTGTACCTCAGGTGTGGCATCTGTCCGGGAAATAGCGCGTCCTATGATTACATGATTCGGTAGATCAGCGCCGCGCCAGATTGCACTTTGAGGTGGCGCGGACCCCCTCGGCCGGCCACGAATTTCTTTGGGCCACTCCGACGACTGCAAACAGTAGGGACCTCCATTAAATTTCTCACGACTCGATATTGGTCAGGCGAGCCTCAGGGACGTCGTCGGAGTTCACATAACTTACCTCGACACCGGCTGGGAAAACGATCGGCTCTCGGCTCCCGGCCCCCAGAGGCCCATTATAGCAAAAGTAAAGTGTCTTCCCATGGGCATGGGCGTACTAGTAACTGGCTTAGTTAGACCACTGATCGAGGTCACGATGTCTCAGGTTGCACACCCCCGCTTCTCACGCCCGTCATCTTTGCGTTCTTACCATAGGTGTGCCCTTCCTTCTGTCTATTTGGACCCAGTTTGGCAAAACCAGGGTTAAGATGCAGTCCCTGGTAAAAATGAATTTTCGAGGCGTGTTTCTGATGGGCTGATACGGTACTGCTGTAAGTTATGCCGGAACCGAGGAACCTATGCGTAGCGGTAGCTGAGTCCGGGTGATGCGGGTGCAGTAGCTGAGCGCTGACCACCAATCGCCGCCTCAGCATCATTTATACTACGCCGTAGACTCCGCAATCACCAAAAGATGTCCGCTCAATTTGATTCGCACTTCTCTGTCCGCCGACCTATCGAGCCGTCAAGTGCGAGCTCTGTCGTTGGCAATGTCGAGCCTTCGCATGCTGCCACTCATCTATCACCGTTCTTCCCGCATCTTTACAGTCTTTTCAAGACATGCTTGGCCCGCAAATCTGCTTGTCCTTTCCCTCGGAAAACGACGCCCGCTGAATCTGATTTCTGATGTGCCGAGATATTTTCGCATCTCGCATGCTTCTTATCGACTCCCACGCACGTCTGCTCGAGTATTGTGGCTTCGATTCGAAGGATCGACTATACTGTAGGGATTCGTAGTAAGGGGAACCTCCCAGTTTTCCTCCCATTCAATGCGGAGTTCCAACGTCCTTTCCAACGAAAGTCTAGGTCGATCCATGTTTGTCATATCTACAATGATCCGCCGTTGGATAGCCTCCAGTGCACTTCCGCTGAGCTGAAATTATTGAGTCTAAACTACAGAGGGACATCGTCATCGGTAAGAGTACGTAGCGTCGTCGTGGTCGCAGCCTGGGCACTGTCAAGGGACTTAGGTTGAAACTCCTCGTTGTATTCATATTACTGTTTTCGTCACAATGCAGCACGCCAAACCTTCAGCAGATCCTTGTGCTACGCCCTCGTCTACTGTAGTTCTTGCGTACCGATCTCAATTTGGAAACATACTCGTGGATCTCGCAGGCTAGCTGTCAAAGGGTCGTCTTCTTTTTATTTTGGGAAACTGAGCGGGTGGCGCGAGTGTGTTGTTATCGACCCTTGCCAGTGTGCTTCACGATCATATGGAAGTCATGGAACTATAAGCTGGCCGGGTTGTCGATGGCGTTTCTGGTGCCATGTCCGAGACGCTCTCTGTCCCACAAGGGCCACAACAGCCACAACACATGGTGACTAGCTTGTATATGGTTACGCGTAAACTCTTCAAAGCGCCGGGCCTGCACAAGCTGCTGGAACTGGCACAATAGGGGACATGTCCCCTTCTTTGTACTACTTGCGGTGTGTGGGTCTAGCTCGCGTGCACTTTGACATATCCTGTTTAACTAGTCAACGCTACTCGATTTCCCTGCAGGCTCAAGCAAACTGCTTGAAGATCTCAACAAGCACCCCGATTGAAGCTGTCGTCCGTCATATGGTCGTCGTTGTTGCTGCTGCTCCAAAGCCACATCCTGAATGCAAGAACGGTGAGGATTGCCCCCTGTGCACTTATTCGCGCCACTAAGTTCGCGTCCTCTAGTACCAGGAGCGGCTGAGAATTCGTGGACATCCCGAACATGGCCCTCTGTCTCTACTTCCGCTAACATCAATATTAATATGGAATAGGTCCGTTGGCGAGCGGCTAGACCTCATCAGTCGATTTGAGGACTGCTTAACTTAATAATACTTCCTTAAGGAAACGCCTCCTCCTTGTGCCATCCCTGCTATCTTGATTGACGTTGACTTGCTTCTTTCATATCTCGGCCGATCGGTTGCATTTGCCTACCACCCTCGTGTAGTCCCCATGTAGATAAAAATACCCTCGCCGAACATTCTCCCCTTAGGCCACGTGTTCCTAGTAAGTTACTGGGGGAGTGCGTTGTGACCGGAGTCCTACGTAAGACGATTTTATGTGTAAAAAAGGAGGGGACAATGAAGTTCAGGTCGTGAAGGTTTGGGAAGGGGAAAAGAAGTGTTCTAAACCGAAAATCGCGCACCGGGTGTATTCGGAAGGGTGCTGGAGTTGATGCGACGGCTAAGCCGCATGTGGTCAGGATGAATTCCTCAAGACACAGGGAAAGTGGACGTGTATGCGGTCTGAGTAGGTGTCAGGTCGCACAAACGAGTCTCACTAAACCAACATCGGCCAAGGAGGAAGGGAAAAAATCATTTTGGTCGCGCAGTAAGATATGGTCGATAGGCTGTGAGGGTGATCATGTAACGCTACTCAAAGTCTCCTTGTAGAGCGATATCCTCGTCGGATCTACAGCCCTTTGGGATAAGTTCAGCGTCCCTCTTCTCAAGTTAAGACCGGATGCTGATGGATAGCATGGACGGTACGCCACGTGCACTGAGCCTTCACCTTCTCATTGGGCCCGCCGGGTCTGGGGCACTATCCCCAGGGGGGCGCCGGTACTCGAACGGAAGGAGGACAGCACGATCGATGGCAACCGGGAGACCGCGGTGTCGCCCTCGGAGCATGACTAGACATACAATGAGCTTAGAAAGTGGGCGGAACGTGCCCGAGAAAGAGTAATTCGCCTGGGCATTCTTATTTATAGCAGCCTGTCAGAATGATAATGAAGAAGCTCACGTGGGGAATTCCGAGGCTTAAGCCAACACCGCCGTATGCGGAAACCAATTCAAAAACTACAGGGCGCCATTAACGCAAGTGCAATTACACATGGGTTCGAATTACCGATGTTAAAAATGTTAAACCATGTCGCGTTTCCAGTGTTCTCAAGCTGGTCACGCTAGGGACGTAATGATCAGATATAACGGAAGTGGGGAGGAGGATGGCGAACCTCGATGATGCAAAGAAGGAAGAGGGCTAGGCCGAGCCACCACATATCTACCCGGCAGTGATGAACTATACGGATATGGTCGTGGGATGGACCCGTACCGAAGGCAAGTTGCCTGCGGGCATGCATGGCTAGGTAGTTGCCCCAGACAGTCACCCTGTTTCCAGACAGACCGAGGTCCTCCTCGTCAATAGAAGTGTCATCCTCGTATATGCCGAGCGATTTTTCCTCGTAGACATTTGTCGAGCGGACGCTGTGCAAAGGTTGTTTGTCAGACTTATTTATTAATTTGGGAGGGGCAAACCTCATCGCAATAGGATCTCCGGGAATGACGTGTCAGCGGATCGCAATGAGGGCACAAGACATGAAAACCTACAGACACTGATATACATCATAATAACATACAGTACTCTATGAAACGGGATCAGCACGGCAGCGGCGATGAGTAAGACAACGCACTTGACCGCTGGTGCCAGAGACGAAAGGCTTACGATTGCGAAGCCCGCCGCACGCACAGCAGCAGCTTGCAACATTCCGTCTATGACCCGCACACCGACAGGTATCGATTCAATGGCTTTATTACCTAGATCGAGAAGAAGGAAGAAAAACCAGTCCGTCGTGCTGTGTGGGTAAATTTAGTTTATGGGTAGGAAGAGTGTGCAAACTCTCACTTCAAAATAATTAGGACGGTTAAAAGGAACCAAGTTTGATGGGATGGGAAAAGGTAGATGAAGCATCTTCTAGGGTGGTCCAGGAGGAAGTGGAGTGTTTCATTCAGTTGAGAATTTCTCGGCACCAGCTTTGCGATGATCCACCTGGATATCCAAGAGTCAGAAACGCAAAACAACCAAAGGGAAGACACGTACACTAGAAACCGCAGGCTAGTGGTCATGAGTTCTATCAGTGGTGTACTAGTGTACAAAGAAACAGTTAACATACAAGATTGGCTGTGGATGACCGTCAGCTAAATTAACTCCAGTAGAGAATACTCACAAATGCGGTGTTTCCAGCAAGGATCAAGGAAATCATAGCGAAAATCATCGGATACGCTCTTTGAAAGGGGACCATAGACTGGTCAACCAACGACATTCCAGCGTTCGTATATGCAGAAACGACTTGAAACGCCGAGAACCTGGCCGCAATAGGTGAGTGTGGGGAGGAATAGTTATGACGAAATATACCATGCCGGGATAATTGGTCGATGTTGCTGTGGAGGACGGAAATCGTTCTTCCACTTATTTGATGACATGTAAGGTGCAATGATCGTATAGCCGAGTAGTTGCACAGAGATATGATACTATAGAAAGGGCGGAATGAGTTGGGTAACTCGTCCGAAACACAGTTAAACACACGAAGCCGACAATCCAGAGCAACGTATTCAGTGCACGGAACTCAACACCACCCAACTCCTCTAGTTGCTCGTCGGTCAGCGATTTGAACACCGAGTTGTGGCCTACGACCGCGTCGAAAGAAATGTACCGAACGGCCTTGGCTCCTCCAGTGTTTCCTCGTACAGACGTGATAGTGGTTGTGCGCGGCATTGTGACAGTACGAGTAAGCTGGCGGTGCACACTAGGCAAGAAACGATGGATTAGTCGGGATATGATATCCCGCGGGCCAGGAAAGCCGCCAAAGTTGGCGCGCGCCGCGCGACGTCCTGCATTTCGAGAAGTGTGGATCGATTCGGATCGATATAGAGGACCAGTGGCGTGACTGCTAGTAGATTCTGTTACATGAGTTAGTAGACTCACGGGTAAGAAGAGGGGACAAGACACACGTCCATCACATCCTGTGGCAAAGACATACGTGGTAGGGTCCCTGGATTTCATTTTAGAGGTAGTGTGGCCAAGACGAGATGCGTCCTGGGATGTCCGATGGCGAGGTTGGGGATAAGATGCAAACTCTATGGTCTGTGTCCTTGGCGGCGATAAGCGAGGTGTAGTCCTCTCTTCATCTGCATTAGACGCTGTTGCACCGAGGCTGAAGCGTCGTATCCGTTGATAAGCTACTTTGAGTGAGCGTCCAGATGAAGTTGATGTGATTCGCACAGCTTACGCTCAGAAGATGTAGGCCGACCTCTTGAGCCTGACGAATAGTAGTTCTCCCTGAGAATACTTCAATGACAAGAACCGTTGCAAACGTGATGCCGCCGTGCTTACGAGTGCCCTCTTGGGGTCCGTCCGACACGAGGTTCGTGGGAGGCAGACGGTACCGGACTGGGAGTTCTACTTTCTTCAACCAGAGAGTGTTTCCGAGTGTGAGGCCCCGTTGGGAGCGACAATTCCCAGTTACTTGACGAGGGCGTAGAGAAAACATCAACTGGACCTGCTTGGCCCTCACTGATCCATCCGCTCGGGTCCACCAACTTGGGAGCATCGTCTGCGCGGCGGATCATATCTGGGCGCACCCTCCGAAAATTTCCCCTCCGATCCTCTGTATTGCTCACTCTGGAAGGACTGTTCCCGCGAGACCCAGGCGGTGTGGACTGACTGGAACCCACACGAAACAGAGAAGTGATGCGTGAGGCCAAAGCCGGCGCTTCCGCTGCTCCTGCACTTGGAGTTTCCGGAACTGGCTTGCGGGTGGCCACTCGAACGATATTTTCGCAATGGACCATGAACATGCGCCTGTCACGTGACCGATGAAGGAGTGACGGTGAACAGGAGTCCAGTCTGCCAAGTGCCAGTTGGGCCTATGCGTACCTCCTAACATAGACGACAACCCACGAAATTAAGACCTGTCCTCCCGGTGAGCAATAAATCCTCGGATCGAAGAAGCTCACATACCGGATTCCCTAAGCACATCTGAAGGAAGAGAATTGCTTGCTGCCAGCCAGTAAGTGAGGAAAGATCGACAGACGCAAGACCGCAAACGGCCATTGCGCTGACGGAGTTGAACAGCGCGTCAATATATGCGACGCGAAAGTGTCCATTACTGGCATAAAATATTCCTGAAAATATGAATGGTGTGAATGTGCTATTGGGGAGAGAAGTGATTAGCCTCCTATCCTTCAATGCATGGGTGCCGGACCACACACAAGTAAAGGATGTGCAAACGATAAAAATTGAGATTGCGGCGAAGGAAGGAATACACCTGTTGAGAGGGCGTCTCATCCGAAGACACCTCATCCGAAAATGACATGCCCTTTAACAGAGCAGCCTACTAGTAAGCCCCTACCCTTGTTGGGCAATTGCTTGCGAACATAAATCACGTGAGCGTGCAGTCCATAAACACACGCCAACCATAGAGAGCGTGGCTATGTCTGGCTGAGGATATGGCATAAGAGAGCCCATGATATTGCTCCAACAATAAGTGGAATCCGTTTAATCTTGTTCAAGTTGTGGTTACGGAATTTGTTTATCACTTCAAGTTGACCAAGCCAAAAGGCTAATGTGGCCCGGGATTCCAGCTATTCTCGGTATATCCCGTCCACGATCATGGCCGAAGCTGTGAAGCAGGGCACAGAGGACGAGAGAACCAATAACCGCAAGCGTTTCGAACTTGAGCTCGAGTTTGTACAGGCCTTAGCGAACCCGTTCTATCTCCATTCCTTGGCTCAGCAGGGTATTCTCTACCAACCTACCTTTATCAACTATCTCAAGTATCTGCAATATTGGAAGGAGAAAGATTATGCGAGATTCATCCTGTGAGCTCCCTCTCCTCGCCGTGCCTACATATCTCATTCAATCACACCCAGTTACCCACATGCCCTGCATCACCTGGAGCTTCTTCAGCATGCAGAGTTCCGTTCGGAAATCATGAAAGACGAGTGGAGAGAGCGTCTCAACCAGAAACAGTTTGACCATTGGCGTACATGGTGTGTGCCCTCAACATTTTGTATCATGCTGTACAGTGGATGTTGATCTCGCAGGCGAGAACCGCGCCATCTCAACCCACCCGCTGAGGGTACGGAGGAACAGGATGGTTCATTAAGGGATGCGAATTGAGCCGTTTAGAGGGAAAGGTTTCTGATTTGATCCGAAGGTACCCATTGCAATCTCATGTTGAGAAAGCCCCCTTATTTGATTGGCTGCCAGTAGATCTGACTGAGTCAAGACAGTACTCATGACTCTGCAGCCGAACATCTTACTGTACTGCACATTGTGGCCTGGCACCGTCAGCTGGCTGCTCAGGCCACAGGTTCCTTTGCGGCAACGTTTGCATTTTGACGGAGTATCTCAAATCGTAAGGTCAGCAGAATACCATCTCCAACGAGAGTGCGACGTGACTTCGAGCGATTCTCCTAAGTTACGTAGTTGATGCCACGTTTCAACATAATACCAAGTGAACTGCTTTGAGAGCTCGATAACTATCCCCCTCCCCAACCGGCCCCGTCGCTCCTCGCTCCCAGAGCGGTGTTATTTATCACGCCGGGGTGTGGGCTCGCAACTGTGACAGCAGTCAGATAACTGACCCCCCGGGGCCAGAGTCGAATGCGCCAGTATGGTAGTGGCAGAGCTCAAAACACTGACACCTGCAGTTGTTAGTGAATGGTGGGGTGTAGTTGGAGCTAAATTCGTATATTAAATTCATGATATGGGGTGTTTGATCGCAGATATGGCAGGGGGATCAACATCTACCTATGTCTGTCATGGTGCTGGGAACCTCGCCCCACTTGGAGCGCTTACTTGTACCGAAGCTCGTCAGCAGATAGGGCCAGGTTAAGAATGACAGTTGATATATGGTTTAACGTAATCGTGCTGCGAAGGATGGATCAAGATGCAGTCGATGTCCTGATTCATGCCGGGATCCACTGGGGAGACGTCGTTGGAAAGACCACGTCAACACCAGGATGGCAGCCCATCTTCCATGAAACGTGACAATCGCTAATGTATTGGGAAGAACCTACGCACGATCGTGATCGCAACTATTGATAAACTCGGATACAAGAGTAGAACTTCCATGCCGGTTCCAAGCATCGTGTCTACTGTTTATCGTCATCTCCATCGTGAACGTTCCCCATCTGATCCTTCGGGACCAGTCCCCACGTATTGCCCCTTTCAAGCGACCAGCTCTCAGGAAACTTTACGCCCCAAGAAATGGCGTAGTGGTCCAGCACCAGCTCGAGTTCCTCCACTTCGTCAAGCAGCTCGAGCCGCGAGAGTCGTTGCAGCTCCTGAGGCTCGATATACCTACGCCTGATCTCGCGTAGCGTCAACGCCTGCGCCGTCGTAAAGCCCCGATTAAGAAACCGGCGTGAGAGGGAAGCAAGATCGGGGTACGACTCCGCTCCAGGGAGCGACACGTTGCGCGACTGTCGTCGAGCGTTCGTTACCAGATCAGGCGGACACTATGTATACGAAGGGAAAAGCCGCACCTTCAGATTGTTCAACATAACGCGTCCAAAGGCGTCATTCAGCTTGAACATCTCGTACACAACACCACCGAGGAGGCCACCTCCAGGCGCAGCAAAGTAGTCGACAAACCATTGGATGAGGGCGTTGGATGCAACTGGGGTCATGTACGCGAGGACGCACTCGAAGAGAAGTAGCGTCGGCAACGTGGGGGAGAGCAGTGGCTCATCTCCGGATCCCAAAAGCGATGTTAATGCGGTAGCTGGAGGCGTTCGGAGATCAACGGGAAGGAGGTTGTACACTGGTGCACGGAGCGTAGTCCCTCCTCCACCTGCAAGGGACGCAAGTACCACGTGAGATTGCCGAGACTGGTGACGATGCGGACAAAAAAGAGATGACCGACCGACGGAAACGGCATCCGGACTGCCCAACGTGGCACTCAGCACCCTGCTCTTTCGAATCGACATTGCCTTGCGCGACGTGTTCTCGGCGAAGTCGATTTCGATGTACCTCTGTAGCTGCCCCGCATATGGGCCATTCTGACCAACAATATCAATCCCCGTTTACGCTCTTTTCTTTCCTTTCCTTTCCGAATCACCCAGAGAACAGTACGCACAGCGAGACGCCAGAAACGAGTGTCGCTGCCCGCGCCGAGGCTTACGATCTGCACTCTATGCTCCCCAGCAAGACGGAACCAGTTCTCGAGAAGGTCATCGATCCCCCGCGCGCGGAGATAGGTGCCTATGTTGATTAACGGCGGGCGTGGTTGTTGTAGATGGGCACGGGGAACAAGCGCAGTGATATAGGGATCAGTGAGATAACCCTTTTGCACAGCGGAGAGACGCGCGATGGCGGCGTCATTGTCAGTTGCACGAATGGGCGCATCGGGATCAGCGTGCCTTGAGGGCGATTCGAACATGGCCATGGGATAGGAGAAAGGGTCGAAGCAAATGATGACATCATACCGCATATCTCATTTCGTTTCACTCCGTACAAGTCACCGTCATGCTCTCCGTGCCACGACGAGGGAAAACATCGATGTTAGGAACGATGAAAATACGTAATAATGTGTTGAGATGGTGAAATAACATGGGGGAGAAAGTACAGAAAAGAAAGGAGAGAACATGTTAACATGCCAGTCAGACGGATAATCACTTCCCGGGTATGATAAAAGGACGCCTTACTGGTATTGCGATTTTTTTCACATTCTCCAGGTCAAACACGTTCAAGAAACTTTTCCACTTTGCCCTTCATATACCCAGAAAGATGACAGTACATTTATTCTTGTGTGGAACTACCTTATAGCTTCTAGATTTGAGAAGAATGATTTCAGTGTCCTAAGGATACTGTATGGTGCGACGTTGTCTCCGGTCACTCCCTGTCCTGCGAGGGCGCAGTGGCAAGAGAACCCAAACCTATCTAGAAAGATACTGGAGATCATGTATTTCTAGAGAGCATTAACATTGGGCAAGCCATAGACGCGAGAATAGATGTAGCAGAGAGCAAAGCTATGTCAGTACCTTCATTCATCGAATAACGCGACGCTCATGTGAGTGTAGGCTTGATCATGTCATCAATGTGGTTTGGGACAGTCAGACAATATGGGCATCCATCGAGTGCTTCGCAGACCTCCTAACGGGCTGGTACGTGTTCTCTTCAGTTGGACCGTATGGCTTAGTCAGGGCCTAGGTAACGCGCTTCCGCGCAACTACCCTGATGAAGACGCAGGGGGATGGCGTGAGTCTCGTATCTTCTGTATAGAACGGCTCGTGGATGTCCTTTCAGCTGTGGTCCCTCGGGTTCGCTATCGCTGTCGTTGTCGTGGCATGTCCATGCGGCATTGGGCCTGCAGCCCCAACCGATCTTCTCGTTGGCTTCGATGTTGTTGCGAAGCTTGGAATCTTGGTTTGCGGAGGCTGCCGGAATAGAGGCGTCTAGCTCTCGTCCTCCTGCTGCAGTAATTCGTAACTACTGGCATGCCATTCCTCATGCGGCTAGCTCTGTTGAGGAAACACCGGGGCAGGGACCCAAGGCGATATCCAAGAATGCGGATTGCTCCGCGACCATCGGAAATGAGGCGGGGATGCAAGACGACACGGTTGAAGTATCCAGGTTGTGGTCGATTTAAGATCCTAGCCTTGTTTGCTATTGGCTTGACCCTCTGAGACCCGACGCCATAGTCGTGGTTTCTCACCTGCAATCCCAGAAGCTGGCCACTTTATGATCTCCGGTGAGAACGTACAGTAATAGCAGCAAAATCCGTGGCGAAGCGGATAGACATACCTGAAACTAATGTGATCGTGGGGGGGTTACAGTACTACCTCATGGGAGGGTGAAACCCAGATAATATTTCGCCAATTCACCGCTGACACTATTGACCGTCAGGCGGACAAAATCCATTCCTGTAGCTCCAGGAGAGTGCCCTAAAGAAGCAGCGATAGAAGCTCAGTGATTTACAGTAACTGGAAAAAGGTTGAACAGCTGCGGTAGGGCTAGTCACGCTATATCATGATGGCATCAATTACCCGAAACCGCTGCCCACTTCCGATCGCGTGACGTGGCTATTGCGATTGGATCGGGAAGCATATAGCGATCTCGGCTGCCTCATTCATCATTGTTTCGTCAAATCTTGGTAGCATCATTCTGACCCTAGTAAATCTAATGTATCGTTGCTGTGTTTCTGCGGGTGAGACTCAACTTTGTCAGCGGCGTCCGGACTCCGAAGGTGTACAGTGCGCGGCTGACTTCAGGAACAGTCCGTTGTGCGCATCGAAAAGAAAAGTACTTACAAGTTATACCCTATTTAATAAGTAATAATAACATCCGCCTCGATCCTGGGCATCGCTTGCCATGGCTTTGTTGCATGTTTGGAGGACATCTTATCATAGCTCGATCTCGATCGTTTGTAACGCTCTCATATTGAGATTAACTACCAACACAACAGGCGCGTAGCTAGTTGCGCATGCGTACAAATTACTGGTATGTATCTTTATAGATACTGTACTGTACATTACCCGCTGTAGTAGGTGCTCTGTGCCGTCTCGCTAGGCCTACTGTACGACCCAGCCCGTCAAGAATGCGGGTGTTGAAACCTCCTGTACAACCTCAGTTTTCACCTAGGCCACTATTTCCAACATCTAAGCCGCGGCACGTGCGCCAACCTTTCCTGCAGTTTCATCATCTGAGCATCCGGGATGATTGACCGCCTTGCCCTCTGCAGACAGACACATGTACTGTACTGTACATCTCGGAAAACATCTCTTCATTAGTTGCCTTCTCGAAAACGAGCTTGGTGAAAATGTCCAGCTTCTGCCCATCCTTCTCCCTTTCTAGCTTGTTCGCCCAGGCGATAATTGGTCCGAGATGGGGTTGAAGAGCACCATGGTGAGCTCGTTCAACTGGTTGCTACCCAGCGGTTCGTGGACACCTCTAGCGGAGCAACAGCATGAAGGTCTCATGGTAGGAACTCGTCCAGTGGGATCTGCGTTACCTGCAGTGGTTTGGCGTGTGTGGTCATGGCCCGTGCCGCAGTGCTGTCCACTGCTGGCGGACGCGGAACGGCCATGCTGGAAGTTAGAAAACGTTCTTGACTTGACATCACACTCGCAAACGTTGAGAACTAGCCCATCTGGAATTCACTGCCAACGTTCTTACTCATAGAGCCATGAAAGAAACTGAGGCTAATCGACGCAGACCGTGCAGGTACTGTAGAGTCATGCTATTCGATGCACGACCAAGGTCAGAGCCATTTCAAGATATTGTGTGAGACGTATCACTTGGTTCGAGCCCAATGACATCCAGGAATGGGAGGTCATCAGCCCTCTCTTTGTAAATATTCATGAACTGTATTAAGAAATCGCGATCACATCTAGCAGGGGAACTTGTTGAAAAACAAAACCACAATGACATATAGCATGGGACATATCGAAAAAGTTTGCCCTTCTCAGTGTTAATGTTGATCTCAGCTTTGGGGCTCCTGGTACCCTCGGGATAGGTAAAACGTGGATGTCTTCGATGTGTCATGCTGCAGCGAGCGTGGAAGGCAAACATGGAACGATGATGGCGCTGATGAGCTGTCGCAGGCCCCTCCTTCAAGTGAGCTTCCTCTTCCTCTTGAAGCTCGTGTAATCGTCCATGCCTTGCCCGCTCCCTTTCTCGCTTTCTCCTCGCCTTCGCGCGGCAAGCGTGCCTCCCCTAGACGTAAATGCTCTTTTTGCGCCCCTCCATTGCCGCACGTTCCTCAGCTTCTTTGCGTTTTACTTCCTCTCGAGCGGGACGCTCTCAGCTTCCTTAGGCTTTTCCTTCCTGGGAGGCATGCTCTTCGGCTTCCTTCCGCTCTCTCTCGATGCGGTCCGTTTCCTTCTTCTCTTTGCGGCGCTTCTTCTCTATCAGGCGATATTGCGTCTTCGTCGGCCTTGGCCACGGCCTAACCTGTTTTGCTCTCCTCACCATCGCCTTCTTTTTCCCGCTCTTGGGCAAGACGTTTTTCTTTCTGTTCTTGGCTCTCAATCCGAATGGGCGTGTGCTTGATATCCTTTTGGACGGATGTGGATGAAGGCGGAACTAGAGGGACGGCTGCGGGGAGCGCGCGCTGCAGTGTGGCAAGATTAACCTCATGTCCAGAAGCGTTCTTGATCAAAATCTTCTTGGGGACAAAGGCACCAGCGTTGACACTGAGTGGTGTTGAACGAGTGGCGGCAGAGGGCATAGGTGGAGGTGAGGCGGTGGAGAGTGGAGGATGGGGTGTAGATGAATGAGGGGGGTTGGGAAGAGGAGGTGGGATGGCATGGGATTGGGTTGGAGTGCCAAGTGAGGAAGTTGTCGAAGGTGTAAACGGCGCCGTTGCCGAAGTCGCTGCTGCAGTTGTTGTGTGCGCAGCCGTCGCCCCTTTTCGCTCTTCCAGATGTCGGGGTACTTCAGGTGCCATCGCCACTCTCACATCTGCAGAGTACCGCTGCCGTCGAAGAACGAATTGCCCGGCCAGAAAGATCTCCCCTAAGTCGAGGGTGTCATCGATGTGCGCGTTTGGATACCTCGGCTCGAGTAGCTGCCGCAGCTGTGCGGCCTGATCTCCCGTGAATGCAGCTAAGAACCATCTCACTTGTTCCAACGCCGAAAGTCGATGCACCTTAACAAAGAATGTCGAAATGGCAACGAACTTCCGGTAGAATGTCCCAAGAGCCTCTACGCTTTGCATTTCGCATTTCGCTTGCTCATTGACAAGAGCCTCTAAGTCAAAGGGTGTGTACCTGAAGGTGTCAGTCGCCTCGGGGTAGAAGGCGTAGACTTCCGCCTTGAAGTCCTCGTAGGATCGTGTAGGATCGTCCCACGCTGCTGTGCACTGCCAGAGCTCTCGCACGTTCGCCGAAAGATAGCGTACTGCTGACTGTTTACGCTCTGTGGCATTCCCAACCCTGTGCCTATCGAATAGGTACTCCAGCTCCCCAAAATAACTTGCAAGCTCATGGGGATTGTCCTCATCGAACCGTGGCGCAGACACATCATTTCGCATGGGTAAGTCGTAGACTGGCATTGTGATTGTAAAGGGTGGTGGAAGAGATGAACGGAAACAATGGAGAAGGGGAATGCTGCGTGATGGCTCTTGAGCCTTCGCTGTCGTGATTGTCCTAGTGTTAAAAATGGTTACTTTCGGCGTCACAACCGCTGGGATGCGTTGCGTTGGAAAAGTGGCCACGTTTAACGTAAATTTGCGCGGTTGCGAGGACAGAAATCTCCGCAACTTGAATGTGTGCTGTGTCCCTGCAGTGCAGTGGTCACTAGGATAACGAGCCCAAGTGCCGTGGAGGCTGTGGACTCACCCCTAACTTGGATGAGATGCAGGTCCTAGGAGCTCTAAGACTAGAGTGGCAGGCTGCTGGGAGAAGATAACTTCTAGGTCTAGAATATGACTGATTATATCCAACGAATCCTGAGGCCTGTGGACCACGCGTGCCAGGTGCGTCTAACTGAACTTACTCACCTGTAACCGAACCACCACAGCTGAATTTTCCCACGCAAGTGAGTGTGGATAAGATATCATTCAGGTACGTGGATTCATGGATAGACACAACTGTTCTCCATCACAACTGGGATTATTATACACCTACGCAGTAGTAAATACATAGGGAGACTCTGAGGAGATTCATTCAACCTGCGGATTGGCGGGGTGAGCATCCAAAAAAGGATAAAGCTTAAGTCAGGGTTCGGTGTTTGAAAATCGGTCAGTTGGTGGTGCCTTGGGCGCGGGCTTAGCATGCCTACATAACCGTTTCTCCCTCATTTTTTTTTTCACAATTTAACATCATGGGGTTCTTTTAAATGCTATGATAATTTTTTTTGTAAGGGAGGATGGATTTAAGCAAAGCAGGTAGAAAGTAAAACATTTGCGGCCTCAGTTGACCAACGGTTGCCTGAGAGGAAGGGACACATTTTAGAGTTGTACAGTGAACCCATAACATAGGAATACGAAGCAGAAGATGCAAGCAAACTCGCGTTACAACAATCTATCGAGTTTATCAGGGTTCATCGTCTTTTCGCCTATCCGCCTACGCCGCTCCTCGTCTTGGTCTAAGCCAGAGCCCTTCAACAGTATGGCGAAGTATGACCAAGCTTTGGGTATATCATCCGCCAGGTCGTCTAGAAGCTCTGCCAACCGATTGAATCCTTCCTCGAAGACATCGGGACTGCATAGATCATTCTCCCGAACACGGACGAAGAGGTCACCCACTAGCTTCACGTCTGGCTCCTTCAGCTCGATGGATTTCATCACCAGGGTTTCCACGAGACGACAACGACGTGCTGTTGGAAGGCTAGAAAAGTACGACCCGGCCTCGTCAAGCATGCGGATGTTGAAGAACTCCTTGACGTCCTTTTCAATCTTCGTCTTGAGATCTTCTTCCGACATGGCAGCCATGGCAGGAGTGCCACCCCCTCCTGAAGTTTCATCATTCGGACCAGCCTCAGACACGGAAGGCGTAGACATTTTCGATTCTTCTCCAAAAGGCCTAGTTCGTGGTAGCAACTGGACTTTCCGTCGCTGTGGCGCAGGCTCGGGAGGCCCACCAGCACCATCCACGCTAGGCTTCCGCCAGGGTAGCCAGTTACTCTCTGAAATGGGGGGTTCAAGGGCAGCATCCGAACTCTGGAGCATTGAGAGCATGTTCGAGCTCGTCGAAGGTATACGTGACATTGACAAGTCACGGTTCTTGGGATCGCCCTTCTTGCTAGCAAAGATGCTACTAGGGCCGAATGTTATCGGGGTCGCCTTTCCGATATTACCGAACTGCGTCAGATTACCTGCCTTCGGTTGTGTACTAGTAATCGTCGTGGGAGCAGCGATGGTATCATAGGGAACCCAGTTACGTTCGCGAAGTTCGATCACATCCTGAGTTGGGACATCAATCAGAGTCGGTTGGAGACAGGAGATGATAGCACGAACCTGGAGCATAAAAATCATGCGTGCGCTGACATTCTTGTTTTTCGTCAACCCCCGCATGCGCGAAAAGTACACATCGAGGTGTGCCCGAGCTTTAGGCGTGTCGAGCAAACTACCGACTGTCGTCAGAAGCTCGCACAAACTCTCGATCTCCCCTTCCTCAGGGTTTTCCACATTGACGAGGAGCTTCTTAATGCACTCATGCATGATACGTTCCGTCAGCATTTGCAACTTGAATAGTTCTCCAATGAAACGGATCAGGCCTAATCCGCGACGTTTCGCCTTGGCTGCGGTGTAATATTCGTCCGAGTACAGCCCAAACTCCCCGCCTGACTTGGTCTTCTCGTTGACTTCCTTCACAGCCTGGTCTTCTGTTGCCTTGCTTGCGGCAGCGGCAGTAGTTGTCTCCTTAGCGACCCACCCTCGCTCGAAGTCCTCCTGACAGCGATTAAGCAAGTACTTCCGGAATAACTGTCCACCTGCGAATGGCTTGCCCTCAGCATTCTTGACGCCGTAGTCTTGTACCTTGGGACTGATCTGTTCCATCATCTTGCGACACAGGCGCGCATACATCTCGGAAAACATTGCTTCATCAGTGGCTTTCTCAAAAACGAGCTTGATGACTTGGATCAGCGTTCGGCCGTCCTTCTCCCCTTCCGACTTGTTCGCCCAGGCGATGATTTGGTCTGAGATCAAATCGAAGCGCCTCATGGTGAGCTTGTTCAATAGTGCCTTGACTTTACGCTCGACCAAGATCATCTTAAAGACATGGCGACGTGTGCTAGTCGCCACCCAGCGGTTGTGGACAGCTGTGTGGAATAATGGTTTCATTGGACGGCCCATGGTAGAAAGTGGCGCGGCAGGACTTACGTTACCCACGGTGCTCGTGTGGTTACAGCCTTTCGCTCCGCGCTTTCTGTGCTCGCGGTCACTACTCGTGCTGCCCTGACTGCTTGGGTGTTCCATCATGGGAGGGTAGTCACTAAGTGGTCCACGAGTCGCTCGTGGCGCAGATGCTGCTGCAGAAATTGCCGTGGGGGCTGTCGAACCCTTTTGACATGGTCCCGTCGCCGTGTCAGGCGTCAAAGGTGCTGCCATGGGCGCCGGTCTCGATGAGAAAATTGTAGGTGTAGAGGGTGCCACTGTCAAAGGTGCTGCATTTGGTGCGCGCGCCGTCGTCGCATTTCTCTTTTCTGGATGCCGAGGTGCTTCGGGTGCCGTTGCCCCTGTCGCCTGTGCCGAGTACAGCTGCCGTCGAAGAACGAGTTGTGCCTCCTCAAAAATATCCACAAAGTCAGGAATGTCGTTGATGTGCGCGTCGGGGTGCTTCAACTCGAGTCGTTGTCGCAGGTGTCCAGCTTGATTGCCCGAGAACGCGCCTAAGAACCATCTCGCCTGTTCTAACGTCGAAAGTCGATTCCTCTTGACAAGGAACGTCGAAATGACGATGAACTTCCGGTAGAATGCGTGGAGATCCTCTGTACTTTGCATTTCGCGCTGCGCTTGCTCGTTGACGAGGGCCTCTAAGTCCCAGGCTGTATACCTGAAGGTGTCGGTCGCCTCTGGATAGAGGGCGTAAACTTCCGCCTTAAAGTCCTCGTAGGATCGTCTGGGATCATCCCACGCTGTTGCGTACTGCCAGAGCTCTCGCACGTCCACAGAAACATAACGTACTGCCGACCGTTTACGGTCTGCAGCATCCGAAACCCTATGCCTCTCGAATAGGTCCTCCAGCTCCTCAAAATAGTTTGCGAGCTCACAGGGTTTGTCCTCGTCAAATCGTGGCGCGGACGCATCGTTTCGCATAGGTAGGTCGTAGACAGGCATCGTAATTCTCGACTCTCGAGCCTTCGCTGTATTGCGGGTCGTGTCGTCCCGGTCTCGAGAACGACAGTACAGTCACTGTGACTACTGTATGTGTCGTGAAGGTAGTCGTAGTAGTCGTGGTGGTGGTGACAAATAATCCCCACGTGCCTGCCAGGCTCGTATGGTTCAAACACTGAGAGTTGCAAGGACACAAGTCGCCCCAACTGGAATGTGCACACCGCCCTGCGGTAGTCAACAGAATGTTGAGCCCAGGTACTGGGGCTTCTGAGAATGCTGGGATTCTGGGAGAGGTGAGAAGATATTCTGTGCCTAGGATATTTTATCTAGTCGAAGGGGATACAGTATCGTGTACGTGGCAGAGTTTTCCCACGCAAATGAGCGACATACAGATAAATTCAAGTTACCGTGATCTGAGTGGTGGCGATGTCAACAATGGAACCCACACATGGAGTGGTAAACCACCATGGATTCATAAGTAGACACAACCATAGCCCGCACAACTTGAAGAGAGTGAACCACTAGTACGCGATGAGGGGAAGACGAACCGGACTCCGAACCTAAAGAATGTACTGTAAACGCAAGTGTAGACCTGCCAGTGTGCATTCAAGTTAGTACATACATAATGAAAATATCATAAAGCAAGAAACAGAACAAGCGAATAATCCCGTGCTACTGTGATGTAGGGTTCTATACCTCGCACGTTATTACGTTTAAAAAATAATCTCCAGATCGAAGAATGGGGGAACCTGGGTGTCCATGTTAAAAGTACCGAACAAAGCCACCTCGGCTCCAGTCAACACATGTGGCCACATCACAGCAAAGTAGCCGATAAAACCATTGAATGAGGGTGCTGGACGCAGCTGGGATCATGTACGCCAGGACAAACTCAGAGAGAAGGAGCGTCTGCATTGCGACAAAGAGCAGTGGCCCCTACTGTCAAATGCGGCACTCAAGACCCTGCTCTTCCGGACCGACATGGCTTTGCGCGACGTGTTCTCTGCGAAATCCCACCGCCTCCCTTCCTATTAGTAGCCATCCAGAGGACAATACACACGGCGAGACGCCAGAAGCGTGGAAGCGTGTTTTGCTGTCCACGCCAAGGCTGACCACCTGTTCTTCAGGCCCGCCAGCGAGACGGAACCAATCATCGAGAAGGTCATCGATCCCTCGCACACGGATATAGGTGCCTATATTGATTGGCGACTGGCGGGCTTGGTCGATGTAGATGGGCACAGAGGACGAGCGCGACGATATCATGATAGGGATCGGTGAGATAACACTTTTTCAGCAGAGAGACGTGGGATGGCTGCATCATTGTCAAACGGACGATCGAGATCTGCATTGCCTCATTGGTGACTAGAGTACGGCCAATAGATGAATTGAAAGGATCAATGCAAAGCGAGAATGTCATAGCGCATAACATCTCATTTCTCGTTTTGTTGCATGAGGCCCGGATGTGTATTGATAGCATTATGGGGACGCCTCAAGAGCGAAACGAAATGACAGATATAAAGAAAGATGAACGATCATGATGCGCTGGGACTCGGCCCGGGATGGCTTTCACGGGCGGTTACTATTCAAACGGATTGTCACGCTGCCGCGAGTCCAATCCCAGGCCGAGACGCTCAGGTGAATGGTTGATATCACACCTGTTAACGCTCATTCCTTGGTCGTTTTCCACGACTCAACTTCGTGGGAGTGATGTTAGTGATAGCATAAATTGGGTAGCAGACTGGCAGCAGAGGATGAATGCATGAGAGAAGTAAGACGTTTCCGAATGAGTGGTAACCAACAGTAGAGTAAGGAACGCTTTATCGAGTTGTATAGTGACAACCGAGAACATAAAGCAGAAGATGCAAGCAAACCCGCGCTACAACAGTCTATTAAGTTTATCAGGGTTCATCGTCTTCTCCGCTATCCGCGCAAGCCGCTCGTCGTCTTGGTCTAACCCAGAGCCTTTCAATAACATGACAAAGTACGACCAAGCCTTCGGTATATCAACCGCGAGGTCGTCCAGAAGTTGCGCCAGCCCATTGAATCCTTCCTCAAAGACCTGGGGACTACATAGATCCCTCAATCGTACACGGACGAATAAGTCGCGTGCCAGCTTCACGTCCGGCTCCTTCATGCAAATGGCTTTCATGACGAGAATATCCACGAGGCAATGACGATGTTCTGTTGGAAGGCTAGAAAAGTGGGACTCGGCCTCATCTAGCATGCGGGTGCTGAAGAACCCCTTGAAGTCCTCTTCGATCTTCGCCCTGGCATCTGTTTCCGACATGGCAGCTCCGACAGTTTCATCATCCGAGCCACCTTCGGACACGCTAAGCGTAGAGACTTTCGGCTCTTCTCCAAGAGGCCTAGTTCGCGGTAGCAGCTGAAGCTTCCGTCGCCGTGGCGCAGGGTCAGAAGTGACCCAGGCGGCCTTTGACGTGGAAGGTTCTGGGGTAGCATCTGAACTGTGTGGCTTCGGGAACGTGTTTGGGCTCGTCAGAGAGGCAGGTGACATTGGTGGGCCACGGTTCTTGGGATCCCCCTTCTTTCCAGCAAAGGGGCTACTAGGGCCGGGTGTCGTCGGCGTCGCCTTGTTAATGTTCTCAGACTGTGGTAGATCGCCTGCCTTCGGTTGTGTACCATTCATTGTCGGGGGGCTGTGATGGTATTACGGGAGATCCATTCACGTGTGCGAAGTTCGACCACATCCTGAATTGGCGTGTCAGTCACAATTTATGGGAGACGTAATGGACGGTAGCACGAACCTGGAGCTTGAACACTGCGCGCGCGTTGACGTTCTTGTTTTTCGTCAATTCTTCCATGCGCGAAAAGTATAAATCAAGTTGCGCGCGAGCTTTTGGCTTGTCAAGTAGACTACCGACTGTCGTCAGGAGTATGGTCAAGCACTCGATCTCATCCTCCTCAGGGTTTTTCACATTGGCGAGGAGCTTCTTAATGCATTCGTGTATGACGCGTTCCGTCAGCATTTGCAACTTGAATAGCTCTCCAAGGAAACGGATCAGGCCTAGTCCGTGACGCCTCGCCTTGTTCGCGGCGTAACATTCGTCCGAGTAGGGCTCAGACTCCTCGCGTGCCTTGGTCTTCTCGTTGGCTTCCCCGACGGCCTGGTTAGCAGTCGTCTCCTTAGTTACCCACCCTCGCTCAAAACCTCTTGACAGCGATCGAGCAAATACTTCCGGAATAATTGACCGCCTGTGCCTGCGAAAGGCTTGCCCTTGGCATTCTTCAAGTTAATGTTATGGTCCTGTATTTTGGGGCTGACTTGTTCCATCATCTTGCAACAAAGACGTGCGTACATCTCCGAAAACATCGCATCATTGGTTCCATTCTCGAAAATGAGCTTGATGACCTGGATCAGTGTCCGCCCGTCCACCTCCTGTTCCGACTTGTTCGCCAATACGATGACTTGGTCTGAGATAGAGTCGTAGCGCTCCATGGTGAGCTTGTTCAATAGAGCCTTGACTTTACGCTCTACCATTTCAGGCGACTCGCCGTCGAGATCGGCATTGGAACGTGTGCTAGTGGCCACCCAGCGGTTCGCGGACACCTGTAATGGAACGACAGGTTCCATCGGCGGGCACATGGCAGAAACTGGCGCGGCGGGGCTTGCGTCACCCACGACGCTCGTGTGGTTAGAACCGTTCGCACTGCGCTTCATGCGCCTGCGGTCACGACTCGTGCTGCCCTGACTGCTGGCGCGTTCCACCACAGGAGAGAGGTCACTAAGCGATCCACTAGTCGCTTGTGACGTGGATGCTGCTGCAGGAATCGCCGTAGGGGCTGTCAAACCCTTTTGACACGGTTCCGTCGCTGTATCAGGCGTCAAGGGTGCTACTGCTGGCGCCCGAATCGCCGAGGAGACTGTCGAGGATGTATAGGATGCCATTGCGAAAGCTCCCGCAGTTGGTGCGCGTGCAATCATCGCATTTCGCTTTCTGGATACCGAGGTGCTTCAGGTGTCGTTGCTCCTGTCACGTATGCCGAATAGAGCTGCCGTCGAAGAACGAATTGCGCCTCCTCGAAGATGCCCACTAAGTCGGGTGTGTCGTCGATGTGCGCATCGGGGTACTTCAATTCGAGTCGTTGTCGCAGGCGTACGGCTTGATCGCCCGAAAATGCAGATAGGAACCATTTCGCTTGCTCTAACTTCGACAGTCGATTCTTCTTGACAAGGAACGTTGAAATGACGATGAACTTCCGGTAGAACGCCCCAAGATCCCCTATACATTGCATTTCGCGCTGCGATCGCTCGTTGACAAGGGCATCTAGGTCCCAGGTAGTGAACCTGAAGGCGCTGGTCGTCTCGGGATAGAAAGCGTAGATTCCGCCCTGAAATCCTCGTAGGATCGTGTGGGATCGTCCCATGCTGCTGCGCACTGCCAGAGCTCTCGCACGTCCACCGAAACATAACGTACCGCCGACCGTTTACGCCATACCGGGTGCCCAACCTCGTGCTTCTCGAATAGGTACTCCAGCTCCTCAAAATAGCTTGCTAGCTCACGAGGATTGTCCTCGTCGAACCGTGGTGCGGACACGTCATTTCGCGTGGGTAGGTCGTAGACTGGCATGGTAATTTGCAAGGAAAAGTGGAGTCGATGGGGAATGCTGCCGTCACCGTATTGTGGGTCGTGGTCGTGCTGGGGTCGAAAACGATTGCTTCGCTGTCACAGTCGCTGTGACGTGTCGCGTGGGCAAGGTTGCTGCTTTGAATGTGGTGGTGTTGATGAATAAATCCGCGCGCGACTGGCCCCCTGGTATTGCAGGTAGTCCAAAACGCAACGTTGCAAGGACAGAAGTCCCTTGAAATGTATATGCTGGCTCCTGTAGTGGTCACCATATTGTTGAGCCCAACTATCGCCGACGTGGTCGACTCACTCCTGTTTGGCTTGGATGGGGCAGCTTGGGATACTGAAGTGCGTGATTACTGCGAGAAGATACTTCTGAGGCTGGAATATGGTAGAACGTAGTTGAAGGAAAGTGTCGTAGGCGGGACCACCCGCGTGCTGGTTTATCTACTTGTGCCTGTGCTGCGCCGCAGTGTGCGACTGCGACGAGGTTTCCGGTCGAACCTTCGACTACATTCGACCTGTACGTGACGCGCGCCAGACGCGGGCGCGGATCGGACCGTTTCCACGTGGCAGGGTGTTCCCACGCCCCGTTATCCCCCACAGTATAAAGGGAACGATTTTATAGTTCGCAGGAGAAAGGAGACGACGACATCTGTACTGTACAATCATCTGTACAATCAAATGCATTTAGAACCAGTTAGGATGGTTCCAGAATGGTTCTAAATCATGATGGCTCTCAACCTAGTATCCTGTGACTCCTGTTTTGCAAATGAAACCCAAACACGAACCCATGTTAAACATTTTACATTTAAACAAAGACCACCTCCAACACCAGAAACTTGCACCCGAAGTCAGCAAAAGATGAGAAGCCAGGACACAAGAGAGGTGACAATAGGGAAGCGTGAAGAACCTACCAGGCCAAGGATACAAGAAATCTTTACAGGGCATACAGGGCTGGAGAATAGCTAGAAATAGGAGACTGGACTCTGTAATACCAGTCGCGCCTGCTCGAGTGACTCCCGGCAGACGTCCGTCATCTTGACGATGACCCCTGAGTCTCTTCGATCTTGATAGTATACGTCTTACCGCGAAGTCCATGTTGAGAAACAGGCGTGAGAGGGAAGCAAGATCGAGGCACGGTTCCGCACTACTAGAGAACGACAGGTTGCGCGGCTGTCGTAGATGAGCACACAAAGAGAAGTAGCATCAGCAGTGCAGGGGAAAGCAGTGACTGGTCATCGTACCCCAAAAACGACACCAACTAATGAGATAGCTGGGGGGGGTTGGGGTTGGGGTTGCAGATCCACATGAATTGTGTTGTACACAGGCGCACTGATCGTAGTCCTCCATCTGTGAGGTGTGCAAGTACCACGCGAGATTGTTGAGCCGCCAGAATACGATGTGTACACGAAGGGGTGATGAACAAAACCATAGCATCCAGACTGTCCAATGAAGTGGGGTTCAACATCATGCCGGCTGCTCTCCCAGATATGTTGTGTCAACATACCCCTACGCGACGTGTTCTTTTTTTCAATGTTAACACGACAGGCAAGAACGGATAAGCAGAGTCTGCTTATAGTCCACTGTGAGGTCAATTAATGTCCAATATATTGACCACTAAGTAGATTCAGTTGTTGTCGCAAATTATATTAAGACAATTGAATGATCTGTCGACCCATCCTTATACGTCACATGATTTGAAATAAGAATACGCAAACAATTGAATATTAGTCATGTGCTTAAGAGAGAGCCCTTTATTTCCTGACGTATGTAAACTAAATTGTTATCTCACCCGACACGAATCATCGATAAGATTATATAAACTTATTTCACTCTATTGTTTTAGTCTTAACAGGCTCTGATTAGCTTAACGCAGCGGGGCGTGGAAAGGCATCTGTTTATATTGAATAAGATGAGACATAAATAATGTCTACAAATCAGGCTATAAATTTTAAATTAGAATAGTCTGCTCATTAGCTGGAAATTATCGGGCCAATCGATCTCCATCGGCCGATAATCGCTAGCAAATTAGCAGATTATTCTAATTTAAAATTTGTAGCCTGATTTGTAGACATTATTTATGTCTCATCTTATTCAGTATAAACGGATGCCTTTCCATGCCCTGCTGCGTTAAGCTAATCAGAGCCTGTTAAGACTAAAACAATAGAGTGAAATAAGTTTATATAATCTTATCGATGATTCGTGTCGGGTGAGATAACAATTTAGTTTACATACGTCAGGAAATAAAGGGCTCTCTCTTAAGCACATGACTAATATTCAATTGTTTGCGTATTCTTATTTTAAATCATGTGACGTATAAGGATGGGTCGACAGATCATTCAATTGTCTTAATATAATTTGCGACAACAACTGAATCTACTTAGTGGTCAATATATTGGACATTAATTGATCTCACAGTGGACTATAAGCGGACTCTGCTTATCCGTTCTTGCCTGTCGTGTAATGTTGTTACTGCCCAGCATCACGTGCGCCAAATGGGTCGTTCTGTTCTAAACATCAAAACGTCATGCATGGATCGACGTCGAAATCGGACTCCTCCCGCTGAACATCACGGCACGGGCGACGCCAATATAAAGATCAGAAGAGGATATTTATGGGGCAGGTCATGATACCACTTCTGATTAATATATAGTATATGATGTCGCAGTCTACGAGTCCTCAAAAGAGAAAGCATGTTATCAATATACATACGAACCCGATGCAACAAAACGGGAGGAGACCGATGCTGCAAAGATGAAAATAAGTAACAATGTGCTTTATGGCGAACATGGGAAGAAAGTGAAGAAAAGAAAGAACAGGATATAGAGTAAGGATGCTTTATCGGGTCGTACAGTAAGCTAATGCAAAGGAAACCGAAGCAGATGCAAGCAAACCCGCGTTACAACAGTCTATTGAGTTTATCAGGGTCCATCGTCTTTTCCGCTATCCGCGCAAGCCGCTCCTCATCTTGGTCTAAGCCAGTGCCTTTCAATAACATGACAAAGTACGACCAAGCCTTCGGTATATCAACCGCGAGGTCGTCCAGAAGCTCTGCCAATCCATTGAGTCCTTCCTCGAAGACCTCAGGACTGCATAGATCCTTCTCTCGCACACGGACAAACAGGTCACCTACTAGCTTCACGTCCGGTTCCTTCATCTCAATGGATTTCGTGACGAGAATATCCACGAGACGATGACGGTGATCCGTTGGAAGGCTAGAAAAGTATGACTCGGCCTCGTCAAGCATGCGAATACCGAAAAACTCCTTGACGTCCTCTTCAATTTTCGCCTTGGCATCTTCTTCTGACATGACAGCCATGGCAGGAGTGCCACTCCCTCCTGAGGTTTCATCATCCGAACCAACCTCGGACACGGCAGGTGTAGACACTTTCGATTCTTCTCCAACGGGTCTAGTTCGTGGTAGCAACTGGAGCTTCCGCCGCTGTAGCGCAGGCTCGGGGGGGCACCGGTACCGAGATCCACGCTAGGCTTCCGACTGGGTGGGCGGCTACTCTTTGAAACGGGAGGCTCAACGGTAGCATCCGAACTCTGGAGCATCGAAAACATGTTTGAGCTCATCGAAGGGGTACGTGACATCGACGAGTCACGGTTCTTGGAATCTCCTTTCTTGCCAGCGAAGATGCTACTAGGACCGAATGTCATCGGCGTTGCCTTGTTGATCTTCCCAAACTGTGATAGATCGCCTGCTTTCGGTGGGGGACGAGTAGCGTTTGTGCCAGCAAGGGACCATCCATCAGGGAGAGCAGCTTCCGCAGTATCTCGATTGCCACCACGACGAGATCCGCCGCGCGACATGCTAGCATTCTGCCGCATGTAGGAGTCTTTCTCTTGGGCCAGCTTCTCTTTGGCGACCTATACGACAAGTCGTCGATCAAAAGTGTCCTGTGGTCTGAGTTGAAACTTACTGCTTCGTGAACTTGAGCGATCGTCGTGGGGGCGGCGACGGTATTACGAGGAACCCATTTACGTTCGCGGAGTTCGACCACATCCTGAGTTGGGATATCAGTCAGAGTCGGTTGGAGATAGGAGATGATAGCACGAACCTGGAGCATAAAAATCATGCGTGCGTTGACATTCTTGTTTTTCGTCAACTCCCTCATGCGCGAAAAGTACACATCGAGGTGCGCCCGAGCTTTAGGCGTGTCGAGCAAACTACCGACTGTCGTCAGAAGCTTGCACAAACTCTCGATCTCCTCTTCCTCAGGGTTTTCCACATTGCCGAGGAGCTTCTTAATGCACTCATGCATGATACGTTCCGTCAGCATTTGCAACTTGAATAGTTCTCCAATGAAACGGATCAGGCCTAATCCGCGACGTTTTGCCTTGGCTGCAGCGTAATATTCGTCCGAGTACAGCTCAGACTCCTCGTCTGACTTGGTCTTCTCGTTCGCTTCCTTCACAGCCTGGTCTTCTGTTGCCTTGGTTGCAGCGGCGGCAGCAGTCGCCTCCTTAGCGACCCACCCTCGCTCGAAGTCTTCCTGACAGCGATTAAGCAAATACTTCCGGAATAACTGACCACCTGCGAATGGCTTGCCCTCAGCATTCTTGATGCCGTCGTCCTGTACCTTGGGACTGATCTGTTCCATCATCTTGCGACACAGGCGCGCATACATCTCGGAAAATGTCGCTTCATCAGTGGCCTTCTCGAAAACGAGTTTGATGACCTGGATCAGTGTCCGACCGTCCTTCTCCTTTTCCGATTTGTTCGCCCATGCGATAATTTGATCTGAGATCGAGTCGAAGCGTTCCATGGTGAGCTTGTTCAATAGACCCTTGACCTTACGCTCGACCATTTCAGGTGACTCGCCGTCAAGACCGGAGCCGTTGCGGCGTGTGCTACTCGCGACCCAACGGTTTGCGGAAGCCTCTAGCGGAGCGACGAGTTCCATTGGAGGACCCATGATAGGAATTGGTGCGGTGGGGCCCGCACTACCCACTACGCTTCCACGGTTAGAGTCGTTCCCACCGCGCTTTTGGCGCGTGCGGTCACGGCCTGTGCCACCCTGGCTAATTGTGCGTACCATCACAGGAGCGCGACCACCAAGCGGACCACTACTGACGGACGCGGAACGGCTGGTACTGGAAGCAAGAAAACGTTCTTCACTCGACATCCTGCTCGCCGACGTTGAGAATTGGCCCATCTGGAATCCACTGCCAGCGTTCTTGCCCATAGAAGCAGGTAAGAAACCGAGGCCAATCGACGCAGACCGTGCAGGAAGAGTCATGCTATTCGATGCGCGACTACAGCCAGAGCCACCACGAGACATCGTGTGAGACGTATCACTTGGTTCGAGGCCGATGACATCCAGGGGCGGGAGGTTATCAGGCTTCTCCTTGCAAATATTCATGAACTGTAATAAGAAGTCGCGGTCATACCTAGTAGGGAAACATGTCGAAAAACAAAACCAAAATGACATATATCCGTGGGACATACCGGAATTTGCCTTTCTGAGTGTTAACATTGAGTTCAACTTTGGGGCTCTTAATACCCTCGGGATAAGTAATGCGGCTGATGTCTTCAATGTGTCGCGCAGAGGCAAGCGCGGAAGGTAAAGACGGAGCAATGTTGGTGTTGATAGCCGTCTGGAGATTGAGCGGGCCAGGACGCTTCCGCGGGTGTTCTGGAGATGGGAGAGAGGTGTCGATACGAAGGGGCTCCTTCTCTAAGGGCTTGGCTGGCAGCTCCACGGGGATATGTGGTAGCGGCGGTGCAGGACCGCTTTTATCGGCTGGAGCTGACTCTTCAGCAGTGGAGGCGGCGGGTTGTGACATATCATCCTCAATCTCGCCTTCCTCCGGCAAAGAATCCGGCTTTACGTCGGGGGCCTCGTCGGCGAGCGGACGAGCGGCTGCCTCGGCAGCTTTGAGAGCCTCCTCAGCTTTACGCTGTCGCTCAGCCTCCTCGTTTGCGCGGGCTTCCTCTTCCTCTTGAAGCTTGCATAATCTTTCCTGCTCTGCCCGCTCTCTCTCGGCTTTTTCCTCGGCTTCGCGCTGAGCACGTTCCTCCTCTAGACGTATACGCTCCTTTTCGCGCGCCTCCCTCGCCGCACGCTCCTCGGCCTCTTTGCGTTCCACTTCCTCTCGAGCGGCACGCTCCTCAGCTTCCTTGCGCTCCTTTTCTTCCTGAGCCGCGCGCTCATCGGCTTCCTTCTGCTCCCTCTCGGCGCGCTCCGCTTCCTCCTTCGCCTTGAGTTTTTCCGCCTTGAGGTGCTCTTCCTCTATCAGGCGACGGGCCGCGTCCTCATTTGCCTTAGCCACGACCTCACTTGTTTTGCTCTTCTCCTCGCTGTCGCCTTCTTTTGCCCGCTCTTCGGCAAGACGTTTTTCTTTCTGTTCTTGGCTCTCAATCCGAACAGGCGGGCGCTTAATGTCCTTTTTGACGGATGCAGGAGAGGGTGGAACTGGAGGGGGAGCTGGAGGGGAGGCGCGCTTCAGTGCGTCAAGATTAACCTCCTGTCCAGAAGCATTCTTTATCGAAATTTTCTTGGGGACGAAAGGACCAGCGCTGGCACTGAGGGATGTTGAGCGATTGGCAACAGAAGGCGTGGGTGGGGGCGAGGTGACAGAGGGTGGAGGATGGGGTGCGGATGTGTGAGGAGGATGGTGAATAGGCGGGATGGCATGTGACTGGGTAGGGGTGCCCGGTACCTGTTGCAATGGTAAGGGTGGGTTTCTTGGAGACATAGGTAGACCTGCAGATGGTGGAGGCGGGCCTGGTGGATGATGAGGTGGAGGCGGCTGGTGCTGAGGTGGGAGGAGGTGGCCGGGCCATTGTGGTTGATAAAATTGGTCGGGAGGTACACCAGGGACGAATGAAGGGTGATACTACAACATAGCACGGATATGTCAATGGTGCTGACGTCATCGGGAAAAGGGAGGGAAAGCACACGCACGTAGTAACCTGACCACATGGCAGGTGGAGGTAGACCACTAGGTGGGCCAGGAGGCGGGTGGGGTGTCAGTCTCGGACTAGACAAAGCCGTAGGGGCGGGACCAGCGCTGGGACCGCCAGAACCAGCTTGCGGCCGACCACTGACGCCAACACCACTGCTTTGGCCGTTTGCCATGGGACGCGAATAGACGGGGGACCGAGGGGCAGAAGGGTTACCGTTTTGACCCTGACGTAAAGTACTCGGCGTGAAAGTGGGCTGATACGGCTGACCCTGACTGGGGGTTTGGGAAGGTAATGAGGCGGGTCGCGATGCGGGGGAAGCCGCCTCAGGAGGAGGAGCCGACTGGGTAGACGGGCCTTGAAATAGCTTTGCGATGCTCTTCTTGTCAAACTTTGGAACAGGCGGTGGCGTGGAGGCAGGTGCGGCGGCGGCCTGAGACGATGAAGTAGAAGGAGCGGAGGAGAGCTGTGTCGGTCGATTGGTGACCGCAGACTTTGCTGCGTCGGAGTCACCATTCTGGAAGGCAACCGAGCCGAATGACTTGACACCCTCTGCAGATTTGACTGCCGGTGCAGATGCTGGTGAAGAAGATATAGGCGCCAAGGCATCATCTATCGAGCCAAAGGTCACGGCTGATCCTATGTGACGTAAATTTCAGGGAGGGAGGGGCGAGGAAGATAGGTTGGGCTTACCTTGCTTCACCGCGTTTCGCGGGATGCCGACACCATCCTTTATGGAGACCCCCTGACCAAGAGCGCTCGGACGGCGGGAATGAGTTGCATGGTAGCTAGTAGGATTTGTAGCGGAAACGGGGGTAGGTGGGGCAGGAGATTGTGAGCGTGGAGTAGTGGTCGCGCTGTTTTGTTGTGGAGGGCCCCGTGCCCAAGCAGACTTTGACGGAAGCTGGGAAGGAATCTTTGGCGTTGAAGCTGTTGCAGATCTGCTCATTCTATCAAGGGAAGGTCAGCAGGCCAAGAAGGGTTATGACGTTTTTGGAGAAGAAACGATGCCGGGTGACAGAAACCGACTCTGGGAATATGTACCGAGAACAGCTAAGAGGTATGGGCACCCACGCAAACATGGTGAAGTGGAAGAGGGGCAGAGATGGATGGAATAGGTGGGTGAGTAGGGTAGATTAGGGCACACGCCACAGACAAAGGCGGCTGATCCATGCGCCAGAAGAAAGAGTCGCTCTCCGCGGATAGAGATCCCGGCTTTTTGAAAGCAGAAATGAATATACTTACGAATGAGGACGAGTATCGCCTGTTGGGATGGGGGAGAGATCTGAGTTTTTGTGAAAGCGGTGTGGGTCTAGTACGCGCTCGGGTGGTCTTTTCGAAAAATGACCTGCCAGCAGGCGAACTAACTAGCAAAGTAATTCGACAAGAGGCGAAGAAAAAAGATAGGAGAAGGGGGGTAAGAGATGAAAGGGGAGAGGAGAGGAGAGAGGGGAGGATGGACGAACGAGTCCAATCCAGAGTCTGTCCCGGTGGACGGTGCTGCAGAGAGAGCACTATTCCAAAGCCCAAATGCAAAAAATAACACCCTTAGACGGACCCCTGTCACCCCCTTACCCCGCATACACCCATACCCATACCCATACCATACCATTATTCTCTTCAATTGCTGCGCATATATGCGCAGCCTTTCTCTTTACTTTTACTCCTGACTCATGAACTCACGGTCCCGGATAGTGGAGGACCCCATAGACTAGACATGGAAAGGGGAAAAAAACTGAAAGAAGCATTCTCACGGCCCTCCCTCATGGAGACTGCCGCATCTCACCTACTTTTTTCCTCTCGAGGCACCACCTCGAGTCGGGTGGCCTTGATCTGATTATTATGTTTCTTTCATCAATATTGTCACCGTCTGGTTGTGGTGCATTCGGATCTCCGAAGATCCGGTCCGGCCATGGGAAAAAGGCAAAAGCGGGTGGTGAACTACCCAGGGGGGGTCCTCTTTGGACTTTGAAAAATTACAATGATACCAGGATCCAAACTGCACAGAAATAATCTCTCTATCACCCTCACCGAGTCGGTAGTTTTCCTTCGCGTGGTAGATTTTTCCACTCGACGGTGGATAGCCCAAGAAAATGAAAATGCATCACCATCCATGCTACGCGGTCTCTTAACCCTGGATTTGGTAAAGCCGATTCGCATTTCGAGCATTCAGATCGAGCTTGTCGGCCAGTCTGTTGCCACCTGGTCAGAAGGTACGCTTACTGTCTTCAATTCTTACTCTTCGCAGAAAATCAATTTACAGTCACTATAGGCACGCGCCATCCAGTAGTGATGCAGGAAAAGAAAAACCTCTTCTCCGCAACCCAGACCTTCTTCCAGGCGCCTCGTAGCCACCCCGCCCGGCGCGCCCTCTCCGTTGGACCGGGCCTGTCTCACTACGCTGACGAAGACGAGTTAATTGACTATCGTCTTCCGTCCTCGCCTTCGCCAACCCACGACCAGGGTCCTGCCCACCTGTACCATTCCACTGATCCACCCCGAGGCAGAGAACGGATCCGCCGTCGCCTTAGCGCGGACGAGCTTACCTTCTGGCGCGAACCCCTCCAAGAAGTGCGCTCACCCTCCCCAACAGCTCTTGACACCCAGTCGCCCGCATCATCCGACGGAGATGTTTCTGTGCTTCCACTAAATTCTACCACAGATGGCCTGCATACAGATGCCGCGCATACATCCTCGCGATCCACACTCACGCAAAGGACGCCAGCTATCTCGCCTCCTAGTTCTCCGGTAGACCCCCCATACGAGAATCGATTACTCCTGCGTATGCTACTTGCCCAAATCTTCTCCGCACTCGTCTCATCGTATCCTGCGTTGATGTAGACCCGCCATCTATGTCCTCTTCCCTTCCTACGCCCTCACCTCCAGGTTCTCGTACCCCTCCTGTCTCACACCTTTCGGTGTCCGCTAGCCCGAGCCCGCGTTCACCACATCATGATACTTCAACACCAAGCTCGCGTCGTGTCAGTTTCGATGACAGCAGAGAGAACTCGCCAGTACGCCCACATTCGCAGAGTCGTGGGCGTATGGGTACGCGGTTTAGCCTCGCTAGTGTTTCCAGTTCGATATTCGAGGTAATGCGCAGCGTCAGTGGTACCTCCAGGGAACGTGACCAGTCAAAGCGGAGGGAGGATGACCATTGTTACCCGCCTCACCACCCACTTGGAAACGTCGACGAGGTTATTGGCTTGGATAGCAACGAGCCTGAACGCTCAGGAGACGGATGGCAGGAGTTCAAGAAGGGTACGACTCTCATTCCTAGTATATGTTTCTTCGTGCCGAGTGATCGAGCTGCAGGGACATACACATTCCCCGTTTCTTTTGCCATTCCCTCTTACATGCCTCCCACCCTACATTGCAAACACGGTTCTGTCACATGGCACCTAAAGGCTAAGGTCCATCGCCCAGGCGTATTCACGCCCAAACTCTCTGCTTCGCGCGAGGTCATCCTCGTCGTGTCGCCGAGTGAAGACAACGGAGAAGATAGGGAAGTTCTCACCGTTGAACGGTTTTGGGAGGACCAATTGCAGTACATACTCACTGTCTCTGGCCGGGTATTCCCCATTGGCGGTATTATGCCCATCACGCTCGACTTGCTACCTATGGCGAAAGTCAGGATATACAGGATCTCGGCACAGCTTGAAGGTCATTCATCTTCTTTCTCCGATATTACTCAGGTCATTTACCGTTAACAGAGCGGGTGGATTACTATTTCAGCTCCTCCGCGATGGCCTGGCGCACGGATGTCGGACAGCACGTTAGCCTTCTCTCCGTTCGGTCCTCGGAGAAAGATACCCCCATTCTCCCACTTTCCCAGCCAGTGACGTCATCCACAGACTCTCCACTACACGGTCTTATCGGGCCTGAGGATAACCCGTCAGAGTTCACGGCGAACATGATGGGTCCGGGCCCATGGACCTTTCAAATGGCATTGTCGATACCAAGCGCGTGTGGGACGCTGCACTCTTCAAATAAGAATATGCGCGCACCAATCAAGATCTCTCATATACTCAAGGTAGTGATTCGCGTCGAGCGAGGCGACGATAGTCAGGTAGACGCACAGACGGGGAAGCGGAAGCAGTTCGATATCGTGTTGCGAATGCCTGTGCACATTCTTTCTGTGCGTGCCTCCGCATTTCCGCCGAAATAGTCGGCATGCTGACATGCGCGGTCGACTGCGGTTCGGATGTTAGTCTTTGTCAAATGAGCAGCATACATCACTGCCACGATATGCCGAGAGCCTGAATGCGCCATTTCCGCCACCCACGCCATGCGCCTCTTGCGGGAGCAATGGGCACCCTCTACCCTACCAGCACCATTCCTTTGCACCACAGAACTCGTCCACTGCAGATCCACTCGAGCTTCAAGTTCTCGCGTTGCAAGAGCAGTCACCAGGAGTGGACGCGCTCTATGAGCGCAATGTGACCTTTGAACGGTTGATTACTGGGCAACAGAGCGAGGACGGTGTCGTACCACCCGCTTACAGTGTCACGTTATGATTATGACGAACGATGATGCTCATGACTATTTAAACCGTCCCCAGATATCTTCTTGATTATTCTTATAAGGTATTCATGTCTAATTATACTACCCACGGAATTGAAGGGCATAATGTGACGGGACTAATCGAAGGACACCTGGACCACGTGATAACTAGATCGCAATTGTCCTGTGAAAAAATCAGGGCACCGGCAGGTCGTTCGATGGGTGTGCCAACAATTCCTCCAAGTCATACAGGTTGAAATGTTTATCAACATGGAAGCAGAGAAAATTAGCACACATCGCATAGCGCCAAACCACGCTCCCCCAAGAAAAGGAGGGCGGGGATGGTGGAGGGGAGGCAAACTCACGTCCCGGACGCATCCCTCATTACGACCCCTCCACAAGTGACAACCCTTGACAGGGCACGTTGACCACAGCGCCGGCATCTCCACGACGACCTCCGTCTCCCCCCGGCCACCCCATGACGAGGTCCAATGGCGTCTGATTGGCTGGAACACTAGGCCACAAGTCGAGTGCAAGTCGAGTGCGAATTGCGCGGGGGTTATCTTGGCGCCATGGAGTCTCACGGTACTGCCCCGGAACCCGCGGTATCGCTCTAGCCACTAATTGGTCTTCTCCGATTGGCCATTGGTCTGGGGGTGATAGGCACCTGCTGATGTTTTGATGGGTGTCGAGCGCGGCGCATCGCACCTCGGTGTGAAACAAGGGTCTCGGTTGCAAGTGGATTACTGTTCTGCTGCTGTGCATGCCGTAACGCAGCAGGACACTTACGTAAATAATTGCCGCTTCACCACGCTTGTTTCGACATTCCTTCGTCGCGTGACTGCTTTTTCTCTCACCCCTGTGCTGTGCTATGTCGCATCGCTCACGGTTTCTCAAATCATTTCCAGCCTGTGGTCACCCGGCCAAAGTGCGACGATGAAATTAATGACACTGCTGACTGCGCACAGCATCGGCGCAGACCGTCTGCTGAAAGAACCCAAAGCATGCGCATCTACTGCGCCGCGCAAAGCCGCGGGGATGTGCTCCTTCCCCGTTTTGGCCCTGAACCATGCTTGTCACCATTCCTCACCAGGCACACCCCTAGCTTGTTGTGCTTCAATACCTTTTGATTCTGGTATCTACATCCTGTAAAATGATACTGCTTTTTGTACCTCTGCCCTCCTCTTGCGGTTCTAAATTCTCCGTGTGATGTCTTGTACTCAATGGACATACGTGGCTCTTGGACGCACCAGTGGACGTCTATCTGCGTTGCGTTTTGTTCATCTCTCTCCGGATTTCTTTCAAGACTTCCTCATTTGGGGTACGTTATCAGACCGGTTCCGTTTTCACCTTGTTTACTGAAACTTTTCCTTGCAGCCCCTGCTCTCTCTATTGATTTTGCAACTGTACCCGTTGTGCCAGTGAGCCCGCTAGCATTTGCATTTCTGCACACATACACACACAGCGCCCATACGAACGCACAGCTCCCAGTCGTCGACTTCGCTCGTGACCGGCTGTTTTCTTCTTCTACTGTTGTCACTCAACCTCACTTGGCCGCTACAGGCCCGCTTGCGGCTTCCCTTTCGTCTCTCTTGGTCAGGCGAGAAGCGCAATGGGCAACAACACCGCGTCAGCGAGTGATTTACTTGCTCTCCATATGATTATTGGTGCTGGATGCCTGTCTGCCGATCTTCAATTCAAGAATTCCCCAGGTGTTCAGTCAGGGTGCCAACAAGAAGTCCTCACCAACCCTCCCACATAATATCTGCTATCGTGGATTATGGAACGGAAGGAAAACACAGAAATTCATTTGCTGTACCACCAGTGCTCGTACATTCATTGGCTAGGCTAAATAAAGATTGAGGAACGGGTCACGATGTTGCGAGCCGAAAGGTCGAAAGCGGCTCTGAGAATGCGATCGTCAAGCTCCTTCGTAATCACGAGGCATCTCACCTTCCCTTCAGTCAGTTCCTTGTCGCGTAGCCGAGTCGGGAACGAAACCTTCCTAGCTTCTCCACCAGCCAAAGTCGATTGACAAGATCCGTGCCAACTCCTCGGTGGGAACGACGAAGTTAGTATAGCTCAGATCGCTATGTACCAATCCTTTGTCATGAAAACTCTTCGAGAGGCCAGTGATACGGCGCGTAGCCGAGCAACCTCGATGCATGGCCCCGCTCTGCACAAAAATGATAGAGCTCCGGGAAATGTCCGCGAGTGAACTTGACAATGATTTCTTTATTCTGCCAGGGACCAGCGTGTAGAAAGCGATTGACGTCTCAGGATTAAAAAATTTCAGCCATGGGAATCGTAGGGCTTACTGTAATTCGAACAT
>WTXC01000339.1:0-17652 GCA_022496195.1 Lactifluus subvellereus | reverse complement strand
GACGGGAGCGAATCTCGCGGAGGACGCGTTCCCAGATCCAGATAACACCGCCAACGAGCCAGTAGCGCTGAGGGGGGAAAAATCACGTGAGATTCCGCTCGAGGCAGAACACAGGTGGACAGACCCAAAAGACGCCAATGGTGTTCCAGGAGCAGTATGGCGGGCGATCGGGCTTGATCATGCAGAACATGCCATGGAGCTGCCAGCAGATGAAAAAGACGATGAAGAGATGGTGGGAGTACCAGAAACGCTCAAAGTTGGCGCGCCTCTTCTTCTCGCGGGCGAAGACGACCATGACGGCAAGGGCTGCGGTCATGATCCAGCCAGTGAGGCCGGGCCCGGTAGCAAAGTTGGCATTGAGGAAAACGACAACCTTTGCACCGCCTGTCTTTGCGTCCGTGTCAGCTATCGCGAGCTTGGCAAAGTTGACCATATGGGCGAGGACGTGCACAACGGTGCCGACAACAATGGACCAGGCTGTGGCCACGTGGAAGGTGATATTCTCGTCAAAGGGGATGATCTGATTGAGAGGGGTGCGGCGGAGGAGGGAGATGAAGTTGCGGCAGATGGGAAGGAGGATGAAGATGACATCGATGTGGAGGACCAGGGCGGCCGAACGGGCGATGGCTAAGGCTGTTCAGAAGACAGTTACATCAAGGAGGAGGAAGCAGACAAACTGAAGGTGATGCCAAACAAAGCGCGGGCCTGGGTGAGGTTATCCTTTAACCCATAGTTCAAGACTCCAAAGACGGCGACGAGGAGGTGAAGGAAGACCCAGACGGCGAAAAAGAGGCGCTTCCCGCCCTCGTTGATCATCCAAAGGTCCCACTTGTCCTTAAACGTCTTGGGCTCGTAAGGGGTCACGGACTTAGACGAACCAGTATTGGATCGTTGAAGGCCTTGAAGACGCTTGCGTTCTGTCCTGTTGCGTTGGAGATAATCGAGCGGAGGAGCATCGACACCATAGTTTATGTCGGGATGTGCATCGAGGGGAGGCTGCGCGCCGTCGGAAAAGTCGAAACCATCGTTGCGAGTGCGAACCATTATTAGTAGGCGGAGAGTATGTAGAGTAGAGGATGTTGCGTGTGTCGACCTGCGCGATAGAGGAAAGAAAAGGAGGAGGAAGAGAGGACCTGCCTGATGAAGGAGAAAGGAGAGGGTGTGCACAGTATTTTTGATGATCACCTCGAGTCGCCCGCCACAACACAACGCCGGTCAACGGCGGTAGCCTTGGCAACAATACCGCCGCTGTCTCTAGGGTGACTGGCACCCACTTATGCGGCAGTGATTCCCTCTGCTACAAGAATTCTCGAATCTCGCCCCTCTTCGGCGTCCGTAAAGTATTTGATACTGGAACAGACTCCCCGCGTATGCCATTCGTCTTGTAGCCTCTGCGTGCCTTCACTGCCACGTTTCGGCCTTCTACCGCAATAGTAGCCTGAGGTCATATGATAAATACGCCTGAAATACTAGTACAGGACAGTACGGCGGAATAGCATTGCTTCTCTCAAAGGCCTGGCCCGGTCACGGTCGCTCCGCCCGAATTCCGACCAGGACTAGGACCCGCTGCATGACCATAACGTATCTGTCAAACGTTTCTAGATCCACTATGATTGGGCGCCACACCACGTCCGCAATGTGCTCTTCGGCTGCGGCTTGGATTTGGGCCCCAAATCAGGGCCTCATAACGCCAGGGATCAGTCTACTTGCGCCGCTTGTAGTGATATTACCCTGTTGCTGCATGCTCGGTTGGTCTTGGTTTCTTGCACTACGCCACTTACTCGGGCAGCTTAGACAACACTCCCCGAACGCCGACCTGCCAGCCTGTGAAATGTACCTGCCTAGTCAGTGTGGTATAGTTCAACTACCTGAACGCGCTTATCGCATCACCCCTGCGCGCCTCCAGTCCGCCCTTAAAGGGGGCTAACTCGACTATTACCCCTCCGTTCTCCCTCTCTTCTTGTGTGGGACCATGGTCGCCCTTGCGTATGCTGTCCTCTTCTCGTTCGCTGTGCTCGCGCACGCTGCAACACAACAAACCCTCGGCGACACGACAGGCTTCAAGGATACATGTGGGCGCATTGCAGCGGCCATCTCGAGCGCCTCTGCCGTGTTCTACCCCCGTAAGTCCTGTTCATCGCTTGGCTCGCTCGTCCCAGTGCTCACGGATTTGACCTGCATCAAACCACCCCTCACCAGCCTCAGAGAAATATACCGAAGACATCGCGCACTGGGCCGCGTCGAGTACCATGCAGTCTGCGTGTAGCGTCGAGCCTGGCACGCCTCAAGACGTCGGCACGATCGTGCGTTGGATTTCTCTCTCCCCCTCTTCTCTAGCCTTATACCCTACCCCATCGCATAAAACCGGTTCTGACAATTTCCTTTCCGCCGCTGTGATCGTAGTTGCGCATACTTGGCGAGACACGCACGCCCTTTGCTGTCAAGGGTGGAGGTCATACTAGCAACCCCGGTTTCTCGTCCACTCCTGGCGTGCATATCGCCATGACGCGCTTTAACACCGTCACCGTTAACCAGACAGCCAGCACCGTCGCAATCGGCGCAGGGCTCCTATGGGACGATGTATACGCGGCACTGGATGGGACTGGCTTGAACGTCGTTGGCGGGCGCGTACGTGGCGTCGGCGTTGCTGGATTTATCCTTGGTGGCGGTATGTAGTCTTTCTTTCCACTCGATCGTGTTTTGGTTGCTCATGGAACCTGTTTGGTGGTACCAAAGGATATTCATGGAAGACAAGCCAGTTTGGGCTTACGATTGATACCGTAGTGTCGTTCGAGCTCGTTCTCCCAGATGGAACAATTCAGACCGTCACATCGCAGAACGAGGATCTTTGGTTTGGCCTCAGGGTATGCAATACCGTTATCCCCTTTCTTTCCAAGTTACGTGCTGAATTCGGCTCCAGGGTGGTTTCAACAACTTTGTATGTAGCCTCACATGATGCGGTTGCATCTCCTAATTTGGCTCACATTCCCGCCAGGGCATAGTGACTAAGTTTGTACTCAATGCACACCCCCAAGGTCTAGTCTGGGTAACTGTCTCTTTTTCTTGGGTGCCGCCCACGTACCCAATTCTGATTGAAACAAGGGCGGTTTCGCCACCTTTCTTGCCCCTTCATGGAAGAGGTGAACAAGGCGATTGTCAATTTCCACCAGCAGTGGGACGATAAGAAAGCCGCGATACTACCGACTTACAACACCATTGCTGATCTGGTGCGCAGTCCCCGGTTTCTTTCTCCTACCTGACGCCTCTTCTGACACTCTGAGTACTTCACAGCCCTCGGTCGAGTTATTGATGTTTTACGATGGGCCGAGCCGCCTGATGGAACCTTGACGACTTTTTCGAGATACTCGAAATCACCAAGGGCTCGATGACATTCCCCGAGTTGCTCAACTTCTTCCCCGCGTCCGATCCGTTTGCCAAGAGGTCAGTCGTGCCCAAACCCTACCTCCGAGGGGGAACTCAGTTCCGCGTAGAGGATATTTTAGCACTGTCCCCGTCCTGGACTATTCTCCTGCACTCCTAGATGCGATAGTCAATGAAACCTTCGTAAGTTGCTCTCCCGGCCTTCTCCGAGTCTGTCTCGCTGACAAAATCCCCAAACGTCAGTTCTGGGGCGAAAAGCTTACGGCGTTAGACATAAGCACGTTTGTCTCGTATGACGTCGAGCCCTTCGATCCAGGGCTTTTCTCGCACAGCACCACACCCTCCGCCTACCCGCCGGACCGCTCGCGCCCGCTCCTCCCGACGAACCTCTACTTCGGGTGGTCAAACGCCGATCTGGACACCGACATTGCCGCCGCGCTGCGACAGAGCACGGATGCAGTGCGTGCTGCAGCCGTTGCGGACGGACAGGACGTCGCCAATGCCTTCCTGTATGGGAACTACGCGCTGTTCGGGACGTCCGTCGAGGCTGTGTATGGGGCGAATGTGCCGCGGTTGACGGCGATTCGGAAAAACGTTGATCCGACGAACGTCATGGGCCTGGCGGAGGGTTCAAGTTCTGATCCAGGGGGCTGTGACTTGGGGCGTGCTTCCTGCTGCGCGTCGCATGTGTTGCCCATCGGCAGCTCGGAGGGGGGGAACTCTTGATTAGCTCTTTCACAGACGTGGATACATGGATTCTATTACGTGTGTTTACGATTATACCATTAATGCCGACAACTGGCCCTGAGACGTCTGATCGGGTGAGGAAAGGGTGGGCTTGAAGAAGCCTACCAGTACGTACAGTATTAGGTTTCATACGCCCCGCTAGCGCTAGTGTGTGCTGCAGCCTGCAGGGAGATCCCAGAACGCCGCATTCGAAGCGTCACGGTGTGGATACGGTCCGATACTGTATGGTCAGGGTGCAAGAACCGCATGGTTCTACTTGACAAATTCAAGTTTTCACCGCCTAAGAAGCGACTCGGACCTAAGGCCTAAGGGCCCGTTCGGTAGCTCTGGTTTCTTCGAAACCGGCGCCTGCCAAATCGAACGTCCTGACTTCGAAAACAGCCGATTTGCCGAATTCGGACGTCGATTTGGCAAGCGGTTTCGAAACTGGGGCTACCGAACATGGGGAAACGCAGGGGTCATGTTGCCTACAGACCCGACGAGATGCACAAAGCACTTGCCGCCGAGAACCCTGCATATGCCGCCCTCACCATCACCCAGAAGCCCTCTTGGGTCCGGGACCCTACAACATACCACTCTGGCGCTACCTCCCCCTCCGTGTCCTTTGAGGACCCTGACGGCACGACCGCGTAGACCCTCCTGCGCCACCGCACCTCTATGCCCTTGGGCATGTGATCACGGTCAAGCGCTGGAAGCAAACCCCACCCAAACGTACCCCCGGAACACCTGCCCCACTCCAAGCAACCACAGCACCCTCTCCGGCTCTGGGGCTAAATACCCCAACTGTAGAGGAGCCCCGCCCTCACAACTTCACCTTCGCAGGAACTATCCCATCTTAGTGGAGCTTCAGAAACACCTAACCGGTCCTAGGACTAAAGGCGCCACGAGGGGCCCTTTTAAACAATGTAATACCTTCAACGAGGGCAACGCCCTGACTCCGACCCAACCCTCTGCCCCAGATGTGGTTTCCCGTTTTCCCACGGTTCATACTAAACCCCTTCCACCACCCCTGCGTCTACTCAGTAATACGCAACCGCCCTGTACCTCGTTGCTACGCCGTGCGGAATATAAGTCAGATTCACACGCAGGGGTCATGTTTTTCTTCGTTTCATAGGCCAACCACGCGACGCTGGCCCTTGCCAGGAGTGGAATCCGAGGCTCTATGGAATATCCCCACTATAAAGCGGTAGTCAAACCGACCCAAAATGACAATAGGCGCCAACTGAAATCTGAATAATGGGAAAGTGACCAGATCTGATGTGGCTGATATGTGACCAGTGTCGAAGCTGTGGACTTTCCGCTGATGACCGTTTTTACAGAGGATCAAATATCAATTGAGTTGAACTGACGTGGGTGATGCTACAGTACAGTACATTACCCGCATGTATGCCCTGCCGCTTTAGCTTTTGGCCCTGGAAACTCATTCGAACGAACTCATGCCTGATATTGCCCGCGTGGAGCACCGTGGACTGAGGGTCTTTTATCCCTGGTAGAGCTCATAGCACGGTTCTGGTGCCCTCTCACACGCAAGTAGCCTTCCTTCACTCAGTCTCGGACTGTTGTGACAACGCGTCCCATGGTGAGACTTTTCAGATCGCTCTGGCTGCAACAAGCCGCCTCAACAAGGTCTACTTTAACGCCCTACAGTAGGTCAACAACAAACAATTTCCCAGGCCGGGCCCCGAAGTAGCTCTTGGCCCTATCGTGGCTACCTTTGCAATTAGTGATTCGAGGTCATACAGGTACGTCGTTTGTGGCGACGAGTGAGGGTCATGCCAACAACCTGATTTCACATCAGCTCCAGGCGTTGAAATCCTCTTGGTTGTCAAGCTGAAGCCGTGGGATGCTGCATCACGTGGGACGGAGTGTATCAATAGCTGAACCTATGTCATAGTGACCTTTGTCGGCGGAAGATAACCTGGCCTTGATGCTGGAGACGCTTGGGAGCAGTAGGTTGTCACCTTTCCACGCTTGTTGCCTGCATATAGGATCCTCCGATCAACAAGAGTCAAATTCTGGGTACGTATTGTTGGCCTGGGAGCTCGCACCCTTCGCGTCTGAATCGGCCTGATCACATTTAGCAGGATCAGGAACCATGGCATGATTCGAGGGGGTACTCAGAGAGAAATGGTCACCGTTGGGGGACTTGGGATCGTAATCGTTTCAGTAAAGACACACAGGGCGTTCACAGAAGGAGAGAGATGCCAATTTTGACCCAGTGGTACATTAGGCGAGGTGACGGCCACCCCCGAAGTTATCCCACACATTTGGCGGTGATGTATCATTTCAAGGTGCCAAGCAACAATGACTCGTCCAAGGGCTGACAAGGTAGCGCCGACCGTACGCTCAGACCCCCTCCGGCCAACTCCCAACAGCTCGAGCGAGCCATTCCTCCTTCCAATGTTGATAGTCCCTCTTCGGGGTCTGTGGAAGGAGTATGAACCCATCGCCATAGTCCATGCTCGCCATGCGTTCCACGAGCCGGACTTCCCCGGGTATTGTCAGTGGCCCGGCGTGCACCTGCAGCGAAAACTCCCGCACACTGAATGGGAGACGCGCGACTGCGTCAAGCACGTCGTCGGGCACGACCCACCCGTGCTGGGCCCGCAACGGAAGGCGGCCGAGCATCCGCGCGAGGACGGCAGAGCAACCTGGCATGAGGAGGACGTCGGAGACGTGGAGTGTGGTGAGACATGGTGCCTGTGATGTGACGAGAGCGACCGCCGGCTCGATGTTAGTGGTCAGGGGGTGGCACGTGTCGATGTGCAGGTAACGTAGCCGGGGGAGGTTTGCGCTGGCCGAAGTATGCAGCAGATGCGAGTCTGGGGAAACGGCGATGCGGGTATAGTTGAAGCTCAAAGTTAGGTCCGTCAGGTAGTGCAGAGGTGTGCTGGCGATGCGTTCGAGGATCCCACTGACAAGCCCGGTTTGAACAACAACCGTCAGGGTATGGAGTGTTGGCGCAACGAGAAATAAGAGTTGTGAGAGTAGGCTGGATGGCATATGAATAAAGTTCTGATCCTGGGAAACATGCATTTCGATTGGGCTATTCACGCACGGTTACCGAAGAGGAAAAACGTACCAGACGACTCAGAGACCGCTCTGGTGATATCTGTCCATCTCGGTCCGCCACAAAGAGGTGGTATACCCTACGAAGATGGGGTGGAAGAGGGACAAGACGACGGAGAGCACGTTCGAGACGGTCCACTCCCGGAATGTAGAGAGTGTTGAACAAGAATCGGGAAGAGACAGACGCAATATATCTGGATGTAAGCGAGAGTGAGCGAGCGGTCACGCCTTGGTCCACGCAGGCATAGTGGAATATGTGATAGAGGATCTCGGGTGGAAGATTCTGAATCATAGAGTCATCTATACTGCGCCTGGCCAGTCGCGAAGACAGGGATGTGCTGGTCGACTTGACGGTTTTCGGTCACGTAAATTCCGGGGTGGGCAAAATAATACCGTACGTCGCATTTTTTCCAAGTCAACAATTGGACACCCTTATTGCGTGGCGAATATATATGCAGAGTATAGACAGCGAAAAGCAGAGCCGGGCGAAGTGAAATACCATAATTGAAGTGAGCATGGGAAGCTAATCGCGAATAGAATAGGGACTACTACATCATGATGGCTTCCGCCTCTTTCAGTTCGCCTGCTCCTCTGGCCCTGGGAGAGATACAGTATGTCCCGACCATCGCATCTCGACGTGCCTCCGTTGGGCGTGCTTCGCCTTGTAGCCTTAGTAGCAACTATGGCCTGACCCAAATCCTTCAAGTTCTCACCAGCCTGAGCGTGTTAGTTCCTGCCACTGCTCAAAACCCTGAACCTCGTCCTTCTCAGCGTGTGCAGTCACCAATTCGACATCTCGTCGAGGGTGATTCCTGGTCTCTAAAAGGGTCGTTGTGGAATCTCGATACCGTGACAAGCCGCCGACAGAGTACCAGCGGAGATAAATTTTTCGGAGAGATGATTGGATGACCTGTAAGCAAATCTCAAAATGCAATTCCCTCTGTGTTGCGAAGCGTTTAAACGGATCTTGCAGCGGATGTGGAACCGAGCCTGCCAGTGACGTTTAGTGACCGTACATACTCCGAGTCAGGCGTTATCTACCTTCCTCTTCGCTTACAGCGGCTCATGGTGATGCCCTGTTTCGTTGACCCTGGCATCCTGCTGCAGTCTGCTTGGATAAAGCCGCTTACGGAATCGACAAATGTTCGCTTCTCCTCGGAGAGACCAGGTCAAGTTACCGAGATTTCCCGTCTCAATAGGTCCATTTTCCGCTGACAATTGAAACACTGATAGACCTACTTCACCGCTGCGCTATCCGCTCACCGCAGCATGCAACTTGAGCTCTTGAATATCCGAAGCTCCCGCTTCTTGAGCCTTTAGGCACCGCCTCTCAGCGCTGGCTCACCATTGCCCTTAGCTAGGCCAATTATCCGGTGCGCGTTTGCACAATTCCTCATCAACCTTCCTTCCAAGTCGAATACCTCCGCTCTTAGTAGTAAGCCAAGACATGCTGAATAAATCCTCCGTCCACCACAATAGCCTAACGGCTAAGTTTTCATCGTGTTATTGGGATTAAACCCAACATGAAATCGGCCAGAATTATAACTTGCGCATGTCTCCTTGACGGAGTACATCCTTAACAAGGCTAACTCCCATTCCGCCATCCTCCTCTGCTTGTGTGGGCCATGGTCAGACTGGCTCTTCTCGCGTCTGCTGCGCTCCTCTCGTTGGTGGCGCTCGCGCGCACAGTATCTCAACAAAATGACAGCGACACGCTAAAATCCCAAGATATGTGTGCACATATCGCAATGGCAGTCTCGAACGCCTCTGCCGTATATTACCCACGTTTGTTTCCTTCCTGCTCATTACGGCTCGAGCTGTAATGGAACCGATCCGCAACGAATCACACCTCACCAGCTTCGGCGCGGTCTACGCGCAGCGTCGAGCGGCGCACACCTCCGGATATCGGCACGATCGTGCGTTTCCTTTCTCGTTCCCCTTTCACGTGTATCCTCAATCCCACCGCGACCGCTCTGACAATCCCCATTCCGCGTTTGTGACCGTGGTTGCGCATACTTGGAAACACGCGCACATCCTTTGCCATCAAGGGCAGAGGTCATTCTACCAACCCGGTTTCCCGCCCACGTCTGGTGTGCACGTCGCCATAACACGTTTTAACACTGTTAACCGGACAGCTAACATAGTTGCGATCGGCGCGAGGCTCGTGGGTGTGACGGTGTCTACAAGGTGCTGGACAGGACCGGGTTGAACGTCGTCGGCGGGCGTGTACCCGGTGTCAGTGTTGTTGGACCTATACTCGGCTGTGGTGGTGTGTGGTGTCTCTTCAAACTCGACCGTAGTTTGGTTGCTCATGAGTATCTTTGGTGGTGCCAAAGGATATTCGTGGAAGACGAACCAGTTCGGGCTGACGATCGATAATATTGACTCGCGCGAGCTCATAGTCCCAGACGGAACAGTTCAGACCGCCACTCCCCAAGGCGCGGATCTTTTTTGGTCTGGCCTCAGGGCATGCGATATTTTTATTCCATTGCTTTCCATGTCAGGGCGGCTACAACAATCTTGTACGCCAGCTCGCAATGGGTAGTTTAATCTTCCGCTTGGCTCACCTTCCTACCAGGGCTTAGCGACAAAGTTTATTCTCAAGGCGCACCTACAAGGCAATGTCTGGGTAACTGCTACTTTCTCCTCGGCGCCGACCGCATACTTAGCTGGAGAGAAAGGCGTCATTTCCGGCGAGTACTTTGACCAGGTTGGTGTTGCGATCGCCAAATACCAGCAGCAGATGACCCACAGGAAAGCCGCGGTCCTCCTACACACGACACCGTCTCTGGAAATATGCGAATAGGAAGCAGGTAGGATTTTAGAGATGGAGGAATATACTGACTCCGTCTCACTGGGGCAGCAGGCAGTCAGATGTGCATGCAGGCGTACACGCTGGTGAGTCCGAAGGGTGCAGGAGGGGAAGGAAGGAGGGGCTATAGTGGTCCTGTGCGACTGGGTGATCTCACATGAGGCTGAAGCACTCAAGAAATGATCGCACGAGTTGAGGGAGGAAGTAAATGGGGTTCGTGAGAGCTTTCAGATGCTACCTCACTTGCCCTTCTATTCCATAAACTAGATGCTTTAAATACATCAGAGAACACAGGTATACATGGCCCAGAAACATGGAGTACAGTGTCGAAAGTAGTCCTACAAATTCAGTGTGCATGAAGAGGACAGTAAGAAAACGAGCCAGAAGCGAGACACGGAGACACAGAAAGCCTGCACAGGAGGGCAAGATTGCTCAGAAGAATCAAGACGAGGGCCCAGGTCCGAAAAACCAGGCGAAGTATATATCCCAAAAATTTAGGTTAGGGGTGCGCCCTCGGTAGACCATCATAGGATACCGCAGCAATCTGCAAACAGGGCGCGATAGAAGGATGAAAGGAAACATACCATAAAGGGAGAGAACAATGAGAACACGAGGCACGTAGTATACCCAGGCGCAAAGATCTAAGCGTTGCACGTGGCAGCGCAGCAAGCTATCTAGAAAGGACGAAGCGAGACAAGTGGTGGCGTTGTGGCACGCGGGCAAGGCAAAGGGTGAGGAGGCGATGGTCTGGTGGCACACTAAGGTGCCAGGGTCGTTGCAGCGGTTTTGAGGACAAAGGGTGTAAAGGTGCGGTTGTATGGGAAGCGGACACGCTGACCTTACACTTCGTAGATGGGAATTACGCGCTTTTGGGGACGCCAGTAGAGGTGTATGGGGTGAATATGTCACTGTTGGGTGAGATCTTGATCCGTGGGACGTCATGGGCCTCGCCTGAGGGTTCACGTTTTGATTTATCTGACGGGTTGGCCGTGCTTTGCTGCGACGAGTGTTGTTTGAGTAGCTTCTCGAAAATGTTTCCTGCGGATGTGGATGCAGATCTGATCGGTTGGCAGTACCAAAGAAAGGAGCTTGTAGAAACCTGTACATCAGCAAATTGGTCAAAATATTTTGGGCATTTTTCGGGCATTGCCGGAGCCAAAAACATTTTCCGTGCGTTACAATGCTTTACAGGTATTTATGAGGCAGTGTAAAGGATTGTGAATCATATTAATAGACATTATGAGGGATTATGAACCACTATAAACCATTATAATGGACACTATGAGAAATTTTGAAGCATCATGAAGCATCATGAAGCATTATAATGCTAGACGAGAAGCCATAATTCAGAATCAGGTCCTGCGGCTGCAGGCTTTATGGCAAAAGTCATATCACAAAAACTAAGATTAAATCGACTTGTAGCTACGAGACAGAGTATGGAATGAATAATTTGAATCCTCCCCCCTGCTGCTGTCGCCGCGCAGTCGCCACTGTCGCTGCAGCTGTCGTCGTCGTTGCCACCGCTGCCGGGGCGCGGGTGCGCGTCCGCGCTCACAAACGTGCCCTGCAGCGTCGTTGTCGCTGCAGCCGACGCACCGCGCCCTCCGGAGGACTGCGCTGCGGCCGGTGGCAGCGATCAGCGCAGCGTGCACCGTGCCGGCACGTACGTCCATTCGCTGCCGCCGGTCACTTGGCTGCATGTAGCGCTCGAGGCGCCCGCGCCGAGGTAGAGCTCGACGGCAAAGTCGTCCAGGGCGTTGGCACGCGGAATGAACGTTAATTCGAATGCTCCTGTGGGGAGAAAGAAAAAATATAAGTCGGTGTGGGGAGGATTGGTAGATGGGAGGGACGGACCGCCGTGATCGGTGATGGAGAGCGTGGAGTGGAGGATGAAGGGCACTTGTACTTGGAGCTGCGCTGCTGCTGCCGCTGTGAGCGCTGGCGCTGCACCTGGCTTGCTCGTGGGGGGACCAAAGCGGTACTCCTGTGAGCTCGAACCACGTCGGATTAGTCCAACTTGCGCCGCGCTTCTGCAGTCTGGCCGACTCTGGCGTAGCATGGGTCGATTATGAAGAGGTCGCAATTCGACCGCTGCACCTTCATCTTCCTCCATCCTCCCACTGGTCCAGACGTCTCGGTCTGGGGAAAACATCGGAGGGCGAGTGCCAGTGCCCGAGAGCCACCTCGTACAGAGACCAAGCACGCTCATAACGCAGTCATTGGGAAAGGTCATGGGGAGCGAAGAGACAAATCGGAATGTATGGGGAGGGATGCAGAATCTGTGCCGAGCGGGCAGATGCGGAGGCAAGAGAGGAGGGATTGTTCGGGTTGCCGCAGTCCGGTCAACCGTGAATCGGCTTTGGCGTTTTTTTTTGGCTTTTATCAGTCATGGCCAGCCTTCCCACGAGACCAACGCAAACTGCCAGAAAAATTGCTGTATAAGTTCCAACGGGGAGTTTATGCTAATGGTCAGTGGAGTCTGCGTGATTGTAATGAGGAATTTCCCCGGAGAACGTTTCACGGAAGGACGTACCTTATCCATGTACACGCTAAAGTCAAATGGATCCTCAGGGTGTTCCAGAATCGACGAGAGGGAGGATGATGAGAGGGATCTGTAGAGATGACGACTCGGATGAAATGACACGGGATGATCCGCCTCCTCCGCAACGATGCCTGGACAAGTCGTGCCAGATTAGCTTTCGGGCGACTCGTGGAGACGGGTAGCAGATGAAGGCGTACTGAGTGCATGCTCTAGCTCATTACCACCGATAAAACCAAGCATGCGTGACCTCCCATCCTCGTCGCTGCGCAGGATAGGGAACCCTATATCCGTAGCCTGCAGCAGCAACCTTTGCAAGTTGGTCCCGCAGGGTGCACACCGTATTCGAATGCCCGAAATGGATGGCTTCCACGTCGCGATCCATCTGCGGATAAGTACCCATCAGGTGTCTGCGAGGAGGAACAAGAGGGATGTGAACTCACGGCATCACTGACGGTCAGACCGCCCCATAGGTATTGGTGCTTCGCGTTGAGGTACGGGAGCTGAGAAAGCCTGAATCTTCATTAGCACAGAAGACTGCGGCAGAATACCAAAGGGTTGCGCACTCGATCACAAGATCGTAGATCCCTTTGGGTTCCAGAGCGTCCGCGACGGTCTTCGCAACCAGGACAGCAAGCATGACTGGTACTGCATACGTGAGAGTGTCTGTCAACTCGAACATGATCACAGCCAACGAAACTGTTGTCCGCGTGACGCCAGACAACGCGGCTGCTGCACCAACCATCGCATACAACCCTGGGATCACGCATGGGGAATCTTCCAGGCAAGAGGCAAAGACAGGCGCGGTAGGCCAACGCCACCGCGCGTACTGCACCACAAGCCCCACGATGCGACCAGCGCATGCGCCAACACCTAGGGTCGGGATAAAGATACCCGCGGGAACCTTGATGCCGAAGGTTACAACGGTGAGGGCAGCCTTTACGACGAGCGCGACTGCAATCATGCGCATGACGTGGAATGTCTGTTTGCCAGGGTCAAGTACGCAAAGACCCGCGTGGGTATTGGGTGAACCCAGGAGACACACGGCGAAGAGGTTGTAAACGAGCTCTGTGCCACCCATGAGCGTATATCCATTTACGAAATTTAAGATCGTCGTAATCGCCGTAATCTTGAGATGAGATCAGCTCTGGATGTATTCAGCATGTGCAAAGCTTAACCAACCAAGAGAACTTCTGCGATGGGGTGGTTCTTGAGCCAAGTCTTGTTCCGCACATCGCGGCTCCATCTGTAATTCAACTTTGAGAAATATGCGCCGTACACGCCGCCGAAAACGCCCAGGAGAAGAAAAGGGACCAGTTCATAAGCATGCCAGTCCTGGTAATGGAACTTATCAGAGAGATATTATCACAGTACAATGGTTGTCACAGACTTTGTTGTACGTGAATCCGGTCAAGAACCGAGAAATCTCTGCATACCATGTCTTCCGTTCCAGGCACGATCAAGACCTGCAAGGCATCAGCGTGACAAAGACACGGCCAAAGGCGCAGTCATACTGGGAGAGAGAAGTGGGCCACCTTTTGTAGTCTTTAGTAACCAGGTTTTCACCCTAGACAACATCGTGTCAACCATAACTTACAAAAACTTGACTTCACGTGACTGGCATACCCTGGTTAGCATGTCATCGACCGCGCGTAGGGACGCGCTGCGGCGGGTGTCCATCTCATTCTCTTTGACCACCGCCGGGTCGTGGGACAGGTACTAAACGGACCGCACGGAATTATGAGTGGGGTAGACCTTTGGATGCGGAGACAAAGACATACCTTGGGTTCAACGGACGCAGGGATGTTCTGGTTCGGAAGGATGGCATGTACGCGACTGCCGAGCCAGCGTACGATGCTGGCCAGCGGCTTGGCGAGGCGGAGGCAAGGACTAGTCGCAATGATGCCCGATAGCTGAGAGACGCTATCCTGGGTATTAGCCCGCGTCGCAAAAGCCAGGACCAACCCGCCGCCTTAGTTCGTGTCAGCCATGGGCTATCATGCAGGGTTTGATGATGTAGCGAAGGGAGGAAAGATGGTGTGACGCACCATAGAATGGCCCATGAGGAACAGGGGCACGGTGGGATTTGCCTCTTGAGCAACGCTTAGAGCCCAAGCGATATCTGGGATTTGATCCGTGTCACCCAGGACCATTCTGCCGTACACTATACCTTGGGACTTCTTCGGGTCAAGGGCGGTACGCCCGAAGCCGCGCCGGTCGAAGGTGAAGACGACGAAGCCGCGGTCGGCCCTCCATATCCTTCGCCATGTTATGGAGCGTCCACCTATGAAGGCCCCGAGTATATGCTAGCATGCGAAGTCTAATGTCAGACCCAATAAAATCCGGCCTTCTGGAGAGTGGAAACAGTCTCAGCAGGGCATGCGTTATGCCAGAGACTCAGGGTTCGAAAATATCCATCAGTCCTACACACTATTTATAAGACACAGAGAATGTACCCAAGCAAGTGTTGGGTACTAGCAATGATACCAACAGCGAAAAGGAGTACTCGGAGGTTTCCGGGGACATAGAAAAACCTGGCCACTCCGCTCCCGTCTCTGAGGTAAGCACGTGCCGTGGGAATACCGTGCCGGACCGGTCTCAGCACGCTGACAATCCCAGAGCACGTGCCTCAGAGACGGGAGCGGAGTGGCCAGGTATAACTATTGATCACAGGATAATCGTACTTCTCTTTTCCCTCCCTCCACCACGTACCTTCGACTGTGAGTGCATGGGTCTGGCTTGGGCCAATCCGTGACTGTGACGACGTGACCTGCCTGCCTTTTGGGGCTCAGAGCCTTCAAGTCACAATGGCACCGCATATATCCATCGTGACCTGGGGACGGAAAATCTCACCGCCAATCTCAGCGACAAGTTGTGCAAATGGATCGCAGATAGGTTCGTGTAGGTCCCCATAATAGAACTTTACCCTAACCACTGCTACCCGATATTTGACGAGATCTGAGTAGGCTCCTCGAGAAGACGAACCAGGAGTTGGACGATCTTCCTCCACCTCCCTCGTGAACCTGGTCGCGATGGCCTCCTGCAGCAAATCAGACCTTGGCAAGAAGAATTTCGCGTTGTTATTCGTAAGACTGCACCGTGCTTTGTACCGCGATTTAAGAAGAAACCTGCTCGCGTTATTCCCTCCCCGGTGTGCGTTGACTATGAGCCGTCCGTTCCCTCCCTGATGTGCGCTGACGGTGAGTCGTCCGGTGACGAGGAGTCTTGCTTCCCCCCCGGGCCCCCGGAGATCACTGCCTCCGTGTCGTCTGCTCCCTCCCTGTTGCGTGCTACCCACGTGCCGTCCGCTCCCTTCCTGTTGCGCGCTGCCTACGCGCCGTCCACTCCCTCCCCGGTGCGCGCTGCCTTCGTGCCGTCCGCCTCCTCCCTGGCGCGTGCTGCCCTCACGCCGTCCATCCCCTCCCTGGAGTGGGCTGCCCGCAAGACGTCCGGTCCTCGCGAGATGTCCGGGTACAGCGACTGTGCACCAATGGCCAGTGAGGTCTATGACCCAAGTCCTTCGCAGGCACCGCAGTGACGGCGACAAACAGTGGTCAAACACAAGGAAATGAGACAAACAGGTAGAGGCTTGGGAGGTAATGCCTCTCAAGCCTCCACTGTGCTTTTTTTTCGCTAACGTTTTCATTTTTCTATTGTAATGACTGCAGTGATTACAACACGACGCAGCGACACAAGCTCAACCCTAAAAAGAGTTCTTCATCGGGATCAGGAAACTTGGCCCACACTTGGCCATCGATCCCACGCAGTGTTCAGATCGACCTCGAGGTGGGTGTATGCGATCGGGTGCATATTAGCAACCGCGTGTTCCCAATACAGTACTTCCCTGTTTCCTTCATCGCTCACCAGGGGGTGCCACCACGCATATACTTGATCTCTAGATACATCCCGGTCCCACCCGCACCCTGTTCAGGCTAGACACGTTCGCCACTGGAGAAGGTTGCATAGTTCTGTTCACCTGCGCACACGCAGCATTATGCTCATCACTGCGTGCAGCGTGTTCAAATCCCACGGCACAAAAACGCTCATCGGTATGTTGTTGTACCGTCTCTCTCTCTCCCTGTCTTTCGCTAAAACTTTCAAAATTATTATTATTTGCAGATGGACGGTGGGTTGTGGACGACTATGGACAAGGTGCTAGCCGAAATCACCCTGAAAAAGGCCTCAAACCTGGCAACATTGTCAGCGAGCTCGCGAACCCCAACACACCCTCCGCTGCTGTCCTCGCCGTCACCGAGCTTGCCAATGCACACAATGCTGACCGCCGGCCACGCCAGAAGGAGGAACATATGGTGCGTCCGTGTTCCCAGTCTTACACGCACCGCCTCATGGTGACTGACAAAACACACACACACACAATCCCAACGCGCGGAGTAAAATGCACATGTAGGAACGTGTCGCAGTGTGCCACCACAGGGCAGCAGAACGTGCAAGGGACCAACAACCCCAGGGTGAAGAGGCGTGACTGGCTGCAGAGGCCTGGTGGCGGCACGCACAGCACCAGCACCAGCAGAAGCAGGCGCTGCACGACAAACGGCGGAGGCCAGAGCGCATGCGTGTGGCCCGGCGGCAGTACACACAGCAACAGCAAGTGCTGTGCAATGAGCGACGGAGGTGAGAACGCACACAGCGTGGGCACGTAGCACGGTGGTAGATGGAGGTGTTGAATGACAAGTGGTGGAGGCGAGGGCGCGCACACAGCGCGCGAGAGATTGCAAGAGTGTGGCACATGCTGTATACATGAGAAACACTGGGTATTAGTTTATTTTGTCCATAGTGCTACTGTTTATGAATATAATGCCTCATGAATCTCGAAAGGGCTCATAAGCCTCAAAATGTTTCTTAAGTTACGAGACACCTCATAATGCTCAAAATGCCTCATAACGCTCAAAAAGGCTCATGAGTCCTGAAATGCCTCATAAATCCCGAAAAGTCTCATAAACCCCCAAAATATATTATGAACATCTATAATCCCTCATGACAGCCAAAAGTCATTATAAACTCAGAAATTCATCACAAGGTCCATAAACTATTTCGGCAATTTGTCAAAAAAGGGGTTTCATTAAAATGCATCATGAAGGTGGGT
>WTXC01000338.1:0-17746 GCA_022496195.1 Lactifluus subvellereus | reverse complement strand
GGTGTGTGGCACTGATTGTAGGACATTATCCCATGCTCTTTAAGCGTGTTCAAGAATGCATCAGATTTGTACTCTCCCCCTGCATCAGACATCCAGTTCTTATGGTAGTATTGAACTGGTTTTGACTAGGGCAAGGAAGTGTCTAAGTGCATCAATGGCAGAGCCTTTGGTGCCAAGAGCACTATCCAGGAGTGCGACGAATAATTGTCTACAAACTGATGAATACTTGTATTGTGGTATGATACCACAGGGAAGCTCTTGAGATCGAATGGATCTTCTCAAAAGGCTTCTTAGCACGCTTACTGGATGAGGGGAATGCCGTAGAAGGCATTTTCCCTTGTGCACATCCAGTGCATATGGGTGTTTCCTTATCATATGTGATAGAGGGAATCCCTTTGTATGACGTGGTGCATGACTTAGTACATCCTTTGAAGGATGACCAAAGCGTCGATGCATTAAGTCATAGTCTACCTTGTAGACCGTCTCTATGTGGTGTGGATTGGCATTACTGCCATTAACCAATAGAGTGGATCTCCAGGCATGCGTGGTATGCATTGTATGACTGGAAGGCGAACCTTCCTCAAGGAGAGAGAGAGATGGGAGGTTCCCGTGTACTCTCATTCCTTGTTGTAGAAAGAGCCCTAGGGATAACAATCGTACAGTCAATTGCGGAATGTAATAGACTGGAAAGAGACGTGTTATATGCTCTTTTGTTATCCCTTGCATAGTGACTTTGTGCGCAAGCAAGACTGTGCCTCTACCTTTAACTGAAATAGAGGAGTTTGCAGTAAAAACTGCAAAGTCACTCATTTCTTCATAGTTAAGGAAGTCACTTAATGCATGAGTGAAATGGAGACTTGCTCCAGAGTCCAGTATCCAGCCGCTGTCATTTGTGGCCCTAATCTTACATTTGGCACAACTTATGCGATTACAGGTACAACTGTACTTATTAAGTACAGTACGATCCCCATCAGTCAAAGCAATACAAGCTGAGGGGCTGTAAGCATAGTTGGATGCAAGAATAGGTGGAAGGACATACTCTCCCATCATATTGTCAGGATTTCCATGATCCTGAATGATATCATTGGTGCCAGCTGCACCAGCGACGAACTGTGCCCAGTCCATCCCATTGTCTTCCATAAGGGAGACGACATCATCGTCCACATGCACAGGAGAGCAGGATTGGTACTCCATGTAAGGGTGTGCCACATACTCTGCATCTCGCTGCTGTTCAAGTTCCCCCCAGATCTGTTCATTAGATCGTGGCTAAGAACTGAAAGGTGGTGCACTCACTGCGTGGACTGGAGTAGTGGAATGCGGCGGTGTATTGCTGGGTGTGGAGGTGAGGGAAGTGTCTGGGCTGTACTCCTCAATGGTAAAGAGCGAACCAGAGGGAGTAGGAGTGTGTTCAGGAAGATCATCATCATCCTGATAGACAGAGGGTCCAGGCGTCAAGCGACTAGGACCAGCAGTCATTCTGCCTCCAATCCGCTGCTGGAGCGGGATTGGATCTGGATTGGCAGGCAGAGTGATGCACTGCTCAAGCATCTTTAGGACGCACTGTGTAGCTGGCTGTCCAATGTTAGCAGCGAGTGTCATCGCGCTTGCAAAGGATGGATAGAAAGTCTTAGCCACTTCATTCCACTGGATGAAGGGCTGAGTGGACTCTACTGTGTGCATGTTATTGCCATTTGCAGAAAAGCTGGCGGTGGCACAAATATTGATAATTTTGACACATTTTTTTGTGCAGGCTGTAACTCACAAACTACTGGATGAAACCACTAACATGTATAGAGTTTTTTGATCCTCTGATTTGGGGCTAGACAGCCCCATTGTCCATTTTGAGATTGGTTGAGAAATAAATGAATTAAAGCCAGATTGGCTCGAAAACACATTGGCAGGCTGTAGCACCACAACACAAACATAATTCTGGGTTCTAAAAGCTGTCACATACTTGGGTACATGCTATGCAGTGAGCCCCAGCAAAATAGAAGTGGTCTAACCACTGGAATTGGGTCATTATCAATAAGGAAATAGACAGGTTTTGACCCTGTGTGAGTCATGAGTATGGGTAGATACTGGCATGCATATGGGTACTGAAACACATTCGGATTCCCATTCGCTTTCAAACAAGCCTAAGAACAGCTAAATTGGTTGAGTTTTGACTGAGATATGATGAAAACAGTGAATATAATCAATTTGACCATATCTCCATCATTTCTCAACCGTTTTGACTGTTCTTAGGCTTGTTTGAAAGCGAATGGGAATCCGAATGTGTTTCAGTACCCATATGCATGCCAGTATCTACCCATACTCATGACTCACACAGGGTCAAAACCTGTCTATTTCCTTATTGATAATGACCCAATTCCAGTGGTTAGACCACTTCTATTTTGCTGGGGCTCACTGCATAGCATGTACCCAAGTATGTGACAGCTTTTAGAACCCAGAATTATGTTTGTGTTGTGGTGCTACAGCCTGCCAATGTGTTTTCGAGCCAATCTGGCTTTAATTCATTTATTTCTCAACCAATCTCAAAATGGACAATGGGGCTGTCTAGCCCCAAATCAGAGGATCAAAAAACTCTATACATGTTAGTGGTTTCGTCCAGTAGTTTGTGAGTTACAGCCTGCACAAAAAAATGTGTCAAAATTATCAATATTTGTGCCACTGCCAGCTTTTCTGCAAACGGCAATAATCCCAGAGGGACTGATTGCAGCAACAGTAGCGAAGGCTGGGGAGGGAAGTGCTGCGACATTAGCCAGATGGACATGTTCACGCTGCTTGCCCTTGCGTCCTGCACATGTGCCACGAGTAAACTTGGTCTTGCTTAGGGACTTGCAGCCTTGTGGCGCTTTCCCTTTGTATGATGAGGAGGTTTGGCGGTCGAGTTGCTGATGGAATGAAGGGGGTCCCTTCCATTGCTTCACCATGGAGAGCTTCTGCGCTTGGGCAGAAGTAGGATGGTTTGCGCTTGCTTTCTTCCCATTGGCAGCATCCCACTGCAATAGGCAGAAGTTCTTGACAACTGGGATGGTGAGGTTGGAGATTGTAGCTCCAACAAGGATGAGGGGAATGGTGTGAGACCATTGCGCAGGCAGCGCATTGAGGAGCATCATCACCTGAATGGTAGGAGGAATCTTGACATTAATAGTGTCAAGGTGGTCATAGATTCCTTGCAGATATTCAATCTGTGGAGAAGGATGGCGAGCAGGGTCAATGCAGAAGTTGGATGCGAGGTGATATTGCTGATAGGCATAGGAAGGGGAGGATCCGGCATACTGGTCTTTGAGATACTCCCAAATTTCCAGAGCATCTTTCCTTCCCATCGCATCCTGAAGGGACGGTGTCATGCAGAGCAGGAGGTTACCAACGGCAAGATCATTGGTGGCATTCCATTCCTCATGAGCAGCTACAATGTTCACAGGAGGATCAGGGATGTCAGCCCCAGCAGCCTGAGCGGCTGTGACAGCAGGGTCGACCGGAAAAGGATCAAGGTGGGCAGTAATCCGCCAGAGTTTCTGTGTCTTGAGGAAGGGTTCCATGGTGTGAACCCATTTGGCATAGTTAGTGCCATCCAAGACAGGGACCAGAGATACGAGAGCAGAGGACATTGCTGGAGGTAAGTTTGATGTGAGAAAGGCGTCTGGAAGAGTAATCAGCATATTGACTATGCGAGTGAGAACTCAGAAAAGGAATCGCACTTTCTCTCCAGGTCCTGCTCATGCTACACTGTTGCCAACAGTGAGCAGGATGTAAACTCTGTAACTGGTTGTGTAGTGTGGCCTTGAATTAATGCAGTTTGCATGGTATTGTCACAAAGATAATCACATGGCAATCCTGCACAAATTGCAAGAATTTGAAGGTGTTAGGCTCAAGCGTTGGCCTTCTGCACGACTTGTGCGACGGGTTGGTTCGTTGACTTGGTCTAGCCCAAGTCTAGGCTTCAATGGACTCGGGAGGGCCTGGAACGCACAGGCGGAGTGTGATTCACAAGAGGAGTGGACAGTCCCTTCAGTGCGATGTTAGGAAGGATTGACGGATCGTCCCTACACAACGCAATGAGGAGAAAGGCGGATCGACACTTCAAGGGGTAGGGCACAAGCTTGGCAAAGCTCCTGCCTCTGCGCCTTGAGGGGAAGTGCAGACTAAGGTAATCACAAGATAACCTCAGCTTGCAGAACGGGGAACTAGCTTGATTGCTCAAGAAGTCGAGTCTGAGTACATACAGATGAGACGAAGCACTATAAGTACTAAGTAGGGTCAAGGGTAGTGCGTCATCGTAGCTATGATGTCATGTACGAGGGCAAAGGGGGAAACGCGTCATCGTACAGGGTTGAGGGTAAGTGCGTCATCGTACAAGGCCTAGGGCCCGTCATCAGTAATCAAGAGGCGGCCTCATGGTTCGCATGAGGCAGTGGGTCAAGGGGGAGGCATATGGGGAAAGAAAAAGTAAGGGTACTCAGTCCAGAGCAGTCCAGAACGTAACAGAAGGCACATAGAGATGTCTCAAGAAGACCTCTTTGCCGCTTTCAAGCGTAACCTTCATAGTGTGTTGCTCACTGTGCAGGTCCCGCTTGGAAGATGGATCAAGGGGACTCCTTGAGTCATCCCTCACTACTACACTGTGGGCAAACACATCCCTCATGACCATAGTGGTGCGCAAGTCTGGAGGTTTTGTCAAGACTAGTGGGCCAATGTGTCCATGTGCGATATGTTCCCACAGAGTAGCAATGAGGGGAACAATCATGTGGAGGAGGACCAGTAACTTCAATCTACTAGCCATGAAGGTGAAAGGGTTATGCAGTGAGTACCTCACCAAGTAGCCAGTTCAGCTTCAAAGCGAGGAGAGAGAAATTACAAGGCCTACTACAGGCAATGGTTCTCTCTATCACTGCAAACAGTGTCTGATAATGAGTGTCATTGACAATGTCATTATCAGAATGTCTGTGCTGCGTTGTTTGCCAGCATAGCCTAGGCATTCTGGTAATGGCTACTGGCAACGACGTGCATTAAAGACACAAGAGTCTTTGGGGAATTGTTATGGCTCGACGGGCCATGAGCACGACTTGTGTGACTTGGGCGTGGGCAAGAGTGAACATGTGCGAGGTGACAAGCACATGGTCCTAAGCGTGACACTTCCAGTGGTCACGTCGACGCAAGAGTGAAGCTAAGTTCTTCAAAGTAGAGCGAGCATGTGACTAGTGCGAAGGCTCAAAGCTAAGTCGTTACAGCCAACTTAGAGAGGCGTGAGAGCGAAGCAGTGCCTTGCTGAGCGATGAATGTGAAAGGCGACTTGAAGCGGCAAGTTCAAGTGAGGAAGGCAACTTAGAGCAGCAAGCTCAAGTGAAGAGGCAAGATCGAATCGAATTGAAATGAAGTCAAGCTTAAGGCTCAACTGTACGCAAAGTGTGGCCCTTATATAGGGCCATACAGAGGGGTCATGTGCTACTACGCTAACAAGTCATAACAAGGGTAGTGGAGTAGTCTGCTAAGTATAGTACTGGCTCCACAGGTGGCCGTGGAGCGGGGTGAGTCACAAACGAGTCAGCACGCTAAGTATAGTACATGCTCCATGTCCTCATGGAGCGTCATCAGTCATCGCGTCAAGTCACAGTGCGAAGCGTAAGTAGGGTAGCGTAATCAAGGAAAAGACGGTCTGTACAGTCTGTAGGTAAGATCATAACAGTACGCCCTCCCCTAAGGGACAGCTGCCACGCTGTTAGTCTGAAGTGGCTGGCTCACCGGACAAGGCACGCCTGGCATCATTGGTGTTGGGGGAGGACTCTGGGGGGCAGGGGTGCTTGCGCCAAAGGGCATGGATGGTGGCACGCTCATGGACGGGCAGGGGGCGTGCGTTCATGAAGTAGACGTGTGGTGGCATGTGGACGGGGAGGGTGGAGACGATGTCTGTCTGGTGAGTAGCAGGGTGCCCTTGCATGAAGTAAGACATGGAGGGGAGGATGGGGCACTCCAGGATTTGGTCCAGCTTAGGGCCAATGCGTGACATGACTGCGGCCTCATAAAGGTGTACCTCGATGCCACGCAGCTCGTCTCTGAGCTTATGGTGGCAGTGAACCAGGTCAGCGTCCCTCTGCAGCTGAAGGGCGGTATTGTCACGTTTGTGCATGCTGGGATCCCTCTCTGATCACAGTGCGCACAAGGGGGTCATGTACGCTTTATTTTTCACCTATCCACTCCTCCGCGTCGCGTTTATGGACTGCCAGGCCCCTATGGCCTGAGACTCTGCTTGAGGCCATGACTTGGCCGCTTTCGCTTACATCATGCTTACCTTCCTATTATAGTAGGTGTTCCCACGCTTCGCCTCTGGTGCGCATTTCACTAGTGCTACATTTGCATACCTCTGCGCATGCGCTGCCTCGGCACCTACTGACTCATACTGTACAATATGACTCACGCATCGGCCTGCTTACTGTACGATGACTCGAGGCTTACTGTGTCCGCTTACTAGTGTCCTAGGGCACTATGACTCGACCTGACTCGCCTCCCTGATGTACTTATATCGCGTTGTATCGCCTTAGAGCAGACCCTAAGTCTGTTCTCTTGTAATCTCAGACAAGTCAACCGTCTTCAGGCCTTTACTTGTGAACCACCGCTCCTCTGGCTTATTGCCAGACTTCGCGTCGCTTGCACAAGTGTCACTAGCGTATGGTCAAAGGACTTAAGATCAAACCCATCTTAGCTCCCCAGCGAGAGCTCGTTATCAGGACTTAGGACCCTCACGTCCAAGATCCCCTACTCCCCCGCCGTCGTCGCCACCGCCGCCTCCAACGCCAGTGGAGGTATGCCCAGAGTCTGGGCGTGACATTAGAACAGACTTTCCCAGTCAGACCACAATCGTGGAGTCGCCAGTAGACCCCAAGTTCAAGCCCTTCACACTCACCCTCTGCAAAGAGGACGATAAGAAGGACGACAACCGTGTCATCTGGCTACGAGAAGGGGACATCTACTCAGGGTTCGAAGGAACGATCCCTTGGACTGGACACTATTTCATCAGCATCCTCCCAGGAAGGAGCAAAGCCGGAGCATACCCCGTACACCACGTAGCAGGACGGTGGTACGAAGTAGCATTTGACAACAAGACGAACAAGTATTTCGCCTACGCAGACGCAGCAACTAGATTCCCAGTACTAGACGAACCAGTGGAGCCAACAGGACCCGAGTACGTCGCCCCATTCACTAAAGATATCAGGGAAGCTCTCGCCGGAGCAGCATCACAAGAGATCAGAGACCCCAGTCCTATCGAAGAAGAACAGGTCCCAATACAGACCATGACAACTCACACTATCGCACCAGCACGCTTTGCCATTGGAACCGGAGCATCATATGCAGCCATTGCTAGGATCAACCCTTTCGCCCCAGCAGAACCCAGAGCGGGCCCTCCCAGAGGCGGAGGAGGTCCGCCAGGGGAGGCCCGCCAGGAGGGGGCCCACCAGGAGGAGGCCCGTCAGGAGGAGGCCCGCCAGGAGGAGGCCCGCCAGGAGGAGGCCCGCCAGGAGGAGGCCCACCCGGAGGAGGCCCACCAGGAGGCGGATGGGACCTCCCAGGATTTAACCTTAACGCTCCAAACCCCCAAGGGGCAGACGCCAAACTAGTAGGACAACCCCCGGCCATCTTCACTGGAATACGAGATGACGCAGAAAAATGGATGCTGGAGCTCGAGAACTACCACTATCTGAACAGGAATGCACCCGCCATTGCTCAAGCAGACAATCGTGTCTCACACGCCCTTACCTTGATCAAAGGCCCCCAGGTCGATGGATGGGTGCGCCAACGCCTCAAGTGGCTCCAGCAGATCTCCAGAGGAGAAGTTCTGGACAACGATCCCTGGGAATCCTTTAGGGAACGATTCATCCTCGACTTCCACGATATCGCTGCGGTCCAGAGGGCGCAACGAGACCTCTTAGTCCTCCGCATGATACCAGGAGAGAGCGTCGATGCATACATCGTCAAGTTCGAAGAATTGGCTGATAAAGGAGGTTTCGACCTTGATACCCCGGCCACGGCCTGGTACTTCTGGAAGGGACTCAATAGAGGACTCCTCAACGCATGCCTCAAAGAACGACCCATGCCCCAAACCTTCGAGGAATGGAAGCATGCAGCTCGCACCAATTACCTCAACTGGCAAATAGAGCAAAGCATCCTGAGCCAGACGCGTCCTCAAGAGGGTCAGCAACGACGCCCATTTCCCTTCCAAAGGAGGCCGCCTCAGCAGCGTACCCAGCAGTACCAAGGACGACAACAGCCATTATGCCCTAGCCAGATGGGCCCCGTCCCTATGGAGGTAGACCGCCTCAGGGCCATTACCGATGCAGAGAAAGTACAGCTCCAGAAAGAAGGACGCTGCTTTGAATGTAAGAGGCAGGGACACCTCGCACGAAACTGCCCTCGCAAGGGAAGGAAACGCGATACCATTAAAGCCGCTCAGCTACAAGAAGAACCACAGGAGGCAGAAGGAGAGCCCTCCAACACTCTCGCCACTCCAGACGTGATCTTGAAGGCAATGGTCACGCTAAATGATGAAGAACTCAATAAAGTAGGACAGATGTGGGAGGCCCAGGGTTTTCAAACCGCCTGAATACACCGGCCAGTATTCGGGCCATGTTTTGTCGTGATGTGTATCTACCAAGAATCAAATCTTTGCGTATCCCTGCTCAGTTACACACCGCAAAACTTAAGGCCGAGCTCCCTGTCTTTGTAGACAGTGGTGCAACAGAAAACTTCATCAGCCCCAGCTTCGCAGAAAGGAATGACCTTTCTATGCTCAAACTCAGACGTCCCAGAAGACTTCATAATGCGGACGGTAGCAAAAACAGCATTGGAGAAATCACTAGTGTTTTCAGGTCCAGTCCTATAGACCGGAAAAAGACCGGCAACCAGACCCAACCGGACCGAAAATGGACTGGACTGCCGGTTGCGGTTGCAACCATTTTTGATTGTTTCCGGTTGCGGTCCACTCATATTATAGGGTATGCTAGAACCGAAAAAAACCGGCTGCAACCAGTTCACAACCGGACTTGCGGTTGCTACTAGCAATAAGACTATCTACAAGTAGTTACTCCCTGGCTGTTTCTGAGCATGAAATCACACAACATAAAAAGTGCTAACTCCGAACGCGTGAGCAAACACTACCAAAGTGTTGAATTTTAGATGAAAAATGTGAGCTAGCAGTCCTACATAGTAACATGCCAAAGGCTACCTCAAAGAAAGGCTCTACCTCTAAAAGTTCCTCTAAACACACACTCTCGAAATCTGCCAAGGGATCAAAGTCAGCGCTGCATGCTCTAGCTGCTAAGGCACCATCCCGTAAATCCACCCAAAGTCAGAAAAGGCAGGCATCTGATAGACACGACTCAGAGGAATCTGATGGGGCCCAGCCCCATCCCAAGAAACGATTGAGGCGTCAAGCTACACCTGATGAAGAGGAATCTGTTGAGGAAGAGCTGGATGTGTCTGATGAGGAAGTGTTGGAGGGTGAAGACGTGCCAGTGGAGAATGACGATGAGCCTGAAGCAGAAGTAAGTTCATCATTCAACTCATAAACTCCCTGAACATACCTTGTGGCTAATGTTGAGTACAGGAAAACAATCTTGAAGAGCGGCACCGGAACAGTACCTTGGAAGAACTGAATGTGAAGAGTGAGACAACAAAAGACTTGCTGCTCATGTTTTCGGACCGGGTGAAGGTAAATTTTAAGAAAGGTGACAAGGTCGAGAATATTACAGGACGGTGGTGTCTGCCATGCAAGTGAGTGCCAGCGTCCAAAAATGTCTTGAGAGTCGAGAATGACTTACATGTTTACAGGGGAGATAACAGCTTCATAAAAGGGCAAGGGATCCGTAAAGCATTCCACACCGGAGGCAATTCATCCTGCCGTCAGCATATCCATCAGCATTACAAGCTTTATCAGAAACGATGCAAAGAGGCGAGCGTACCTGAGAATCACTGGGCAGTTCCCCGGTCCATTTGGAAAGCGAGGCAGGAGGCTGCAAATAACCCAAAGAAGTTGAAGGAATCTACACAGGTGACATTAGATGGGATGTTTGAGAAGGCAAATCAAATGCGAGAGTTCACGCGTGATGGAGTTTTGCATGCGGTGGCCCAGTTAATTGCATGTGACGACCAGGTATATTCAGAATAGCCCAAGGTATGATGGTCGCTGAAGCGTCCCAGGCATTTGTAATTGCGAACAAGAAGATGTTCCGAAACTGTCTCATTGCGATGAGACCCAAAGCCACCAATGCAGATTTACCAACTGCTCACGATATCACAGTTTACGTCCACAATCAATTTGTAGGTTGGTTGAAAGAACTGAGGGACGACATTATTGTAAGTATTAGAGCTAATAAAGGTCTGAAAAATACTCATCAATGACTTGGATGCCAGACTGCTCCCGGAAAAATCTCAACCACCGCTGATGGGTGGTCTGCTGACAACACGAAGGCCTCATTCTTAGGGATGACTGCCCACTGGATTGAAGTCAACAATGGGAAGTGGAAGATGCGCGCAGAGGTTGTAGGCTTCCAGGCGATTTCAGGTGACCATGGAGGAGAAAACTTGGGGCGATATTTCATGGGGCTGTGTGACCGAATTGGGATCTGTAACGAAGACAGCTCAAAGGTTAGATCCGGTATTGTGCTTTCTGATATTGACCTGATTACTCACAATAACAACAGCTTCAGGGCATTACATTGGACAATACCTCAAGCAATGGTACGATTTGCAAGACTATCGAGGTGCTCCATCAGCAGCGCCAACTTGAGGAGTGGAATGCTCATGAAAATCAACACCCGTATGTTTCCATCATCAACTTTCCAATTTTGGTGGTTCTGTTGCTCAGCTCAGACGTTCCAGGTGCCTTGGTCATGTCGTGAATCTTGGGGTCATAGCCGTGATGGCCCACATCACTAAGATTGCTGCTGTGGAAACGACTACTGCCATTTGGGAATACGATCCCAGTTTGGACGACAACCGAGTATTAGAGGGATCACTGGATGTTATCGCTGTCATACGCACACTTGCGATCAAGGTCAGTTTCCGCTTATCATGTCCAAGTCTCTCAAGTCTCCACCTATTTTCATTCCCAACAGATCCAAGCATCTGGGCAGCGGATTGAATGTTTTGAGAAGTTTCAAATTCAGTGTGGCTTCACCAACCCCCTCAAGATCCCACTTCATAGCAATGTTCGATGGGGATCAGCATTCAACATGCTCGATCGTGCCTACAAGCTCCGACAGGTGAGTTTGTATTAACCTTGTGGGCGATTCTTTGCTAAATCTGTATGTCAGCCCATCAAGCTATTCATCTCGGCCGCTGACGAGTTGTATGGGCCTATCACAGTCATCCGTCGGAATGGGCGCATTGTCAAGAAGATTCGATGGTCAGCATTCAAGTTTTCTGATTCGGATTGGGCTAGAGTTCTCGACGCGAAGTCAATTCTCGAGGTACACCCACATTTTATTGCTTATTTCTCATATCTCATATTCTCAGGATTCAAACCGCATTCAACAATACTTCTCACCTGAGCGACAACCGACTTTATGGCGTGCACTCCCTGCAATCGAGGAGCTCCAGACAGCTTGGGAAATGAAGCGCGATGACAAGCACTATGCTGTTTATCGGGATGCAATCATTGACGGTCTGGCGAAGCTCAACAAGTACTACTCCCGGTTTGATGAGAAACCAAGCCTTGTGCTTGCCCTTGGTAAGTCAATACCTCACGCTCCTGATTCAACGTCTCATCATGATCTGTCGATTTAGTCTTACATCCATACTACAAACTTGCCTACATTAAGTTAGCATGGGGTGGTGAAGAAGAACAAGAGGAAGAGCGTGTAGCTGGGAATCTGAATGCCAAGAACTGGCAGGATGAGGCGCGTCAAATAATTGAACGAGCGGTATGCATTCATCTGCTTGCATGAGAACAGCGCTGACCCATTACATAGATGGAGAAATACTGGAAAACACGTCCGAAAGCATCCACAACGACATCAATGGCATCTCAACCAAGCACGCATGCCAGGATCACCACTTCGTTTCAGTCCGAATATGACCGACATCGACAAACACTTATCGCTCAAGAGGAAGAAGGGTGGGCTGCAGAGTTACGGCGTTACCTCAATGATATGCCTGCGGATGTTACGAAGGAGACTGACATTGTAGAATGGTGGCAGGTGCGTAATCCTCTATTGCTCTATCCTGCTTGCCTTACCCATCGTTGACATCTAGAATAACTGCAAGCTTTATCCTACCCTCGCACGCATAGCCCTCGACATTCTCCCTTGCCAGGCCTCATCTGTTCCCTGTGAACGCCTCTTCTCTGCCAGTAAAGAGGTGGCTACCGATCGCCGTGCACGTTTGGGCGCAAAACGATTTGAAGAGCTGCAGATTATGAAGTTTGCATGGCGCCCCACCATCACCGATCTCGCAGCCTGGAATTCAGACCAGACTGAAGAGATAAATCTGATGGTTTTTGAAGACTTGCTGACTGCTGACGTCGAAGAAGCTGGATTTGAACAGGTGGCAGATGAAACGGTAGTGGACTATTCTTGAGTGGGCATGATACTTGTCTTTGTCGTTTTTAAATAGATCATACTGTCATGGTAGATTCCGACATAAATGAATAGCTGTTATTAGTGAAAACATAGTTGGAGTGGAGACGGCATAGTGGAACGTTTTCAGGGTCATCTGCGTAGCAGGTTCGCCGATGGACTGTGCAGCAAGGGTGGTAACAATCAATCATTTTCCCCAATAGAGTCTTTTCTAACAGTCGGGTAGTACTTATGCAGTGTAGCAGTGCAGGAATTTTAACTAAAACCAAAGCGCTGCAGCAGAGACAGCGAAATATTGGATCAAGAGCCTGAGGTTGCCAGTGATAGCTCCAGAAGCACTGAATTCGCCAAAAGGCGAGGTATGAAGACGATATCTTTGGTATGCCCATTTCAATTGTCGTAATTCTACTAGCATCATGCTACTGATCTTCATGTTACTGGTCGTATGCTAAAGTAGGTTTTTTCTGGGGCCTAGCATAGAATTCCATGTTATAGCATACTAAGAATAGCTAGGGCTTAGCACGGCGTGGGGCCGTGGGCTCAAAATATCATGTACCACCGTGACCGTTCCGCAGACACCCCGACCACCACCCGCTGACCACAACCCTGTACCCACGAGTCAGAACATACATCCCCGTATCTTCTTCATACACCCCCTCGAGCTTGTCTGGGATGTCCTTTGCGCCGCTGCGGCCTCCCTTGCGTGGACGATGTGTGGAATGGGAGGGACAGAAGCTGCTGGTTGTGCTCAACAACTAAAATGAGTCGGCGCGTGTTCCATTCATCTGTTATGCTCAACGTCATTGCTTACAGGGTTACACAGATACTTGGCCCCGTGAGCCAACCGGAGCGTGGGCTGCCCACCTGCATACCGAGTATCCGACATTACCCTTCCGCGTTGCCTCATCTATGCTCCCACCTGCGGTGTCACGACGTCCCGCCGCCACGTTGTCGCCACCCCCCTGCTTGCAAATGCGGGTTGTTTTGCTTTCTATGACTCCCTCTCGCTTACAGGCACGAGCTTTTTTTTTTTTCTTTTCTTTTCGTTTGTATCATTCCTAACTAACAATACTCCTCCCAGGTACACGACGCCCTGCCGCTGCGTCGCCGCCACGTCCGCGTCGCCACCACGTCGCCACCAGCCTGCGCGTACGTCGCCAGCGTGTAGCCCCCACGTCGCCGCTGGTTGCCCCCACGTCGCCACCACGTCCCCTCACATCGCCACCACGTCGCCGCCGGTCGCCCCCATGTCGCCACAATGTCACCATCACGTCCGCGTAGCCACCGTGCCCCCCGTCGCCGCAGGTCGCCCCCATGCCACCCCCACGTCGCCGGGCGTAGCCACCACGTTGGACGTCGCCACCACGTCGCCTGCGCGTAGCCACCGCGTCGCCGGTGCGCCCCCACGTCACAGCTGGTCGCCCCCACATCTTCACCACGTCCGCGTAGCCACCGCGTCGCCGGTGCGCCCCCACGTCACAGCTGGTCGCCCCCACATCTCCACCGTGTCCACGTAGCCACCGCGTTGCCACCACGTCGCCACCGCGTCGCCCGCACGTAGCCACCGCGTTGCCTGCGTGTGCGTCGCCAGCGTGTAGCCACCGCGTCGCTGGCGCGCCACCACGTCACCGCCAGCAGTCGCCCCCACGTCACCCCCATGTCACCGCGATGTCGCCACCACGTCCGCGTCGCCACTACATTGCTGGGGTGTAGCCACCACGTCGCTGCCGGTCGCCCCGACGACGACGACGATGGCGACAGGTGCCTCCTCGGACCGCACCATGCAACTGATAGCGCCCCACCGCCTGCGTGCACCCCTACCCACGCATGCGTGCACCGCCGCCCACGCCTGCATCCACCACTGCCTGGGTGCCCCCCTGCCCGCACCTGCGTCCACCACTGCCCGGGTGCCCCCCTGCCCGTGCCTGCGCCCACCGCCCGCGCCTGTCCCCACCGCCCGCGCCTGCGTCCACCACCGCCTGCGCCTGCGTCCACCACCGCCCGCGCCTGCATCCACCACCGCCCGCGCCTGCATCCACCACCGCCTGCGCATGCGTCCACCACTGCCCGCGCCTGCATCCACCACCGCCCGCACATGCGTCCACCACTGCCCGCGCCTGCGTCCACCACCGCCCGCGCATGCGTCCACCACCGCCCGCGCCTGCGTCCACCACCGTCCACGCCTGCGTCCACCACCGTCCACGCCTGCATCCACCACCGCCCGGGTGCGCAGCGTCCTTGAGCGCAGCTTTGCAGCAGTAGCGGCAGCGGCGGCGGCGGCACCAGCAGCAGCAGCGGCGGTGGCTGCACCAGCAGCAGCAGCAGCGGTGGGGGCAGCGGCAGCGGTGGCTGCAGCAGCGGCGGCGGTGGCGGCTGCGGCTGCGGCTGCACCCGCAGTAGCAGCGTCGGCGGCGTCGGCAGCAGCGCGGCGGCATCACCGGCACCAGCGGCACCAGCAGCGGGAGTAGCAGTGGCCGAGCAGTCACCCTTACCATACTTGTCTTTAGTTAGAGATCTACATACATTTAGATATAGTTTTAATGTGCATTTTAATGATAAGAAACCAGGTGTGCCGCGTGCATGTATTGTAGATGGCATCACAACTTGATTATGAGACAACTTGAATCTACTGTATAGTGGTTGCAACTGCCACACAACTGGTTGCAACTGCCATGCGACCGGCTTAGACTGGTTACTGACTGGTCCCTCACAGGACCAGTTGTAACCGGTCACTAGACTGCAACCGAACCGGTGTGAACCGGTTGTACATGGTCTGGTCCAGTTCAAGGCAATGTCATGTGTTGGTCCCAACCAGTCCTGGTTCCGGTTGCTTAGCTAATAGGCCAAAAAACCGGACCGGACCGGACCTTAAAACACTAGATGTCAGTGATCTGGAAGGGGCCATAGTGCCTTTGAGCGAGTTTTGTGCTTGGTTGGGTGATGTGGATGTTTCTTCCATCAAGCCAGACCTTCTGTCCTTTCATGAATGGCTTAAATTGCGCTCCCCTTCTGGCACTAACAAGGGTTTGGGCATTGGTAATGGCAGTCTGCGCTGATATCCATCCCTGATGGACAAGGTCTAGGCATTCTTGGAGCGACGGCATTTTCTCGGACTGCTGTGGCTGGTGGGCATGTGGGATATGCCCCATGAGGAGTTGGAAAGGCGCTTGTTTGGTGGTGCTGCTGGGCCAAGTGTTGTGGACGTACTGGGCAATGGGTAGGAGGGCAGCCCAGTTGTTCTGCTGGTGGTTAACGTAGATGCGAAGGTACTGTTCGAGCCACTGATTAGTTTGTTCAGACTGTCCATCTGTCTGGGGGTGATATGTGGTGCTGATGTTTTGCTCAATTCCTAACATCTTACATAGCTCTTGTGGGAAGTGTGAGGCAAAGTGCGTTCCTCTATCGCTAATGATCTTTCGGGGGATGCCGTAGTGGGGGAACACGTGCTTGGCGTATAATGTGATGAGTTCTGGTGCAGTCATGGCTTCATTGCAGGGAATGAATATAGCAGCCTTTGAACAGTCATGGTCCAGTAATTGTGAGGATGGAGTCAAATCCTTCAGATGGGGGCAATTTTACGATAAGGTCAAGGGCGATTAGTTTCGAATGGCAGGGCATTGGGGTTGGTTGTGATAGGCATGAAAGGCGGTGCAGGTTTGGTGGTGTTTACTTTGGTGGCCTGGCAGGTGGCGCATCCTTTGACATAGGCAAGAACAGTTTGCTTCATGTTGGGCCACCAGTAGTCTTTGGCGATGAGTAGGCAAGTTTTTGAGATTCCGGGGTGTCCGGCTGTTGGCGAGTCATGGTACAGAGAGATCACTCCCCTCCTAAGGTCATTGTCTGCCACAACAACTAGGCGGTTGGCATGCCACCAGCCTCCTCCAGGGTGGCATTTGATGGGGTAGGTGGAGGCCCAGGTGGCTAGGGTGTCTTTATGGGTACTCTGGAGGGCAAGGGTGCGGTCTTCAAGTTGACACTTGTGGCGGCATTGGTGAACAGAGTGGGTGGCAGGGTGAGGACTTCGGTGTTGTCCTGGCCAGCGTGTTAGGCTCAAGCGTTGGCCTTCTGCACGACTTGTGCAACTGGTTGGTTCGTTAACTTGGTTTAGCCCAAGTCTAGGCTTCTATGGACTCTGGAGGGCCTGGAACGCGCAGGCGAAGTGTGATTCACAAGAAGAGTGGACAGTCCCTTCAGTGCGATGTTAGATAGGATCGAGGGATCGTATCTACACAACGCAATGAGAGAAAAGCGGATCGACACTTCAAGGGTAGGGCACAACCTTGGCAAAGCTCCTGCCTCTGCGCCTTGAGGGGAAGTACAGGCTAAGGTAATCCCAAGACAACCTCAGCTTGCAGAATGGGGAACTAGCTTGATTGCTCAAGAAGTCGAGTCTGGGATACATACAGACGAAACAAAGCCCTATAAGTACTGAGTAGGGTCGAGGGTAGTGCGTCATCGTAGTTATGTCATCATGTACAAGGGCAGAGGGTAAACGCGTCATCGTACCGGGTAGAGGGTAGGTGCGTCATCGTATAAGGGCCTAGGGCCCCTCGTCAGTCAGCAGTAAGCAGCCTCATGGTTCACATGAGGCGGTTGGGTCAAGGGGAGAGCATATGGGGAAGCGAAAAAGTAAAAGTACCCAGTCCAGAGCAGTCCAGATCGTAACACAGCGTGGTCGAAATCTGGGTGGCAGGAGAGGGCGTCAGCTTTATTCGTAGCCCCTGGGCGGTGTACCAGGGTGATATGGTAATCCCTGAGCATGAGGATGTATTGGGCAATGCGTCAGTTGATTTTCTGGGGTGACCGGTAGTACTGGAGATTTTTGTGGTCAGTGATGATGGTGACCTGGTGCTGGGCCCCCATAAGCAGGTGACGCCAGTGTTCTAAGCCTCTGACGATGGTGAGGAACTCCCTATCCCAGATGGGGTAGTTGCGTTCAGTGGCTGTGAATGTCTTGGAGTCATATCCCACTGGTCAACAGCATCCTTGGGCATCGTATTGGTACAGGATGGCACCTGTGGCGTTCTGGGAGGCATCTACTTCCAGCTCATATGGGCATGCTGGGCTTGGCTGCCAGAGGACTGGGTCACTTGTGACAATCTTGATGAGCTGGTCGACTGCTGTGGTGCACTCATCTGTTCAAATGAAAGGGACTCCTTTCTTCAGGAGGTTGG
>WTXC01000337.1:0-17814 GCA_022496195.1 Lactifluus subvellereus | reverse complement strand
ACTCACCAGCATCAAGCAGCTACGATCGACACTCGGCGTCCTAGGATACCAACGCCCCTTCATACCGGGATTCGCTGAGATCGCCCATCCCCTAACCAACCTTCTAAAGAAGGAGTTCCCTTCATCTGGACAGATGATGTACCGCCACAGTCGATCAGCTCATTGAGATTGTCACGAGCGACCCGGTCCTCTGGCAACCAAGCCCAGTGCACCCATACGAGCTGGAAGTAGACGCCTCCCAGAACGCCACAGGCGCCATCCTGTACCAACACGACAAACAAGGACGACGACGACCAGTAGGGTATGACTCCAAGACGTTCACGGCCACTGAACGCAACTACCCCATCTGGGACAGGGAGTTCCTCACCATTGTCAGAGGTCTAGAACACTGGCGTCACTTGCTCATGGGCGCCCAGCACCAGGTCACGGTCATCATGGACCACAAGAACCTCCAATACTACTGGTCGCCCCAGAAAATCAACCGACGCATTGCGCGCTACATCCTCACGCTTGGGGACTATCATATCACCTTAGTACACCACCCAGGAGCTACGAATAAAGCTGATGCCCTCTCCCGCCGCCCAGATTTCGACCATGCGGGCCAGGACAATGCCGAAGTCCTCGCCCTACTGCCCGCCCTATTTACCAATGCAGCGACAAGCGTCACCTTGAAGACTGCACCCTCGCCTCCAGAATGACCACAAAGACACCCTTGCCACCTGGGCTTCCACCTACCCCATCGAACGCCGCCCTGGGGAGGCTGGTGGCATGCCAACTGCCTTGTTGTCGTGGCAGACAACGACCTTAGGAGGGGAGTGATCTCCCTATACCACGACTCGCCAACCGCCGGGCACCCTGGAATTTAAAAACTGCCTACTCATTGCGAAAGACTACTGGTGGCCCAACATGAAGCAAACTGTCCTCGCCTACGTCAAAGGCTGCGCCACCTGCCAGGCCACCAAAGTAAATACCACCAAGCCCACACCGCCTTATGCCATCACAACAACCCCAATGCCTCCATTCAAGACCATCACCCTTGACTTAATCGTTAAACTGCCCCCATCAGAAGGATATGACTCCATCCTCACAGTAACAGACCACGACTGCTCAAAGCAGCTATATTCATCCCCTGCAACGAAGCAATGACCGCACCAGAACTTGTCATGCTATATGCCAAGCACGTGTTCCCCCACTACAGCATCCCCGAAAGATCATCAGCGACAGAGGAACGCACTTCGCCTCGCACTTCCCACGAGAACTGTGCAAACACTGGGGATTGACAGAAATTAGCACCGCATACCACCCCAAACAGACGGGCAATCCGAACGAACTAACCAGTGGCTTGAACAATACCTTCGATCTATGTCAACCACCAACAGAACAACTGGTCCACCTCCTGCCCATAGCCCAATACGTCCACAATGCCTGGCCCAGCAGCACTACCAAGCAAGCGCCCTTCCAACTCTCATGGGACATATCCCAGTGCCCATCAGCCACAGAGATCCAAGAAAATGCTGACGCTCCAAGAATGCCTAGACCTTGTCCATCAAGGATGAATATCAGTGCAGACTGCCATTACCAATGCCCAGACCCTTGTCAGCCCAGAAAGGGAGCATGATTTAAGCCATTCGCAAAAGGACAGAAGGTCTGGCTCGACGGAAGGAACATCCACATCACCCAGCCAAGCGCAAAACTCGCTCAAAGGCACTATGGCCCCTTCCAGATCACTGACGTCATTTCCCCAGTAGTATATCGAGTCGCAATTCCCCCTCAGTGGAAATTACTTGTGTCCATGACGTGTTCCATGTCAGCCTCCTCACCCGTACATAGAAACTAAAGAGCATGGCCCCAACTTCACAGAACCGCCTCCTGATGTCATCATGGAGAAGCAGAGTACGAAGTCGAGGCCATTCTAGAATACCGCACATTTGGAAGAACAAAGCAACTGCAGTACCAAGTCAGATGGAAAGGGTACTCTGCAGCAGAAGACACGTGGGAACCTCAGAAGAACTTGAAAAACTCATTGAACCTAGTCTGCCAATTCCACCGAGATAACCCCACAGCGATAAGGAAAGCCTATATAAGACATGCCCTGACTGCCCTCAAGTCCTCATCCCCCTCTCTCATGTCTACCACACCCAGCACACCACCACCAGCCTACTCCTCTCTTATGTCCTCCGATGGCTCACAGAAAAACCAACTCGCCAACAAAGGGAAAGGAAGGGAAGCCTCCGTCGCCCCGGACTCGCCCACGCCCTCCATCCCGGAGAATGGTAACGCGCATGCCCCCTACAGATCCATGTCGCCACCAGGGTATTCACCGTGCGAGGCGACGACAGCAGCGACGACACAGTAGCGAGGCCAGCAGCAACACCGAGTGGACCGCCAACGATCGAAGAACAGGCGGACCAGTTCTTGAGCGAACTCCTCCACTCCCTGACCTCCACAGCTGCGCCAAGTTCGACCACCCCCTCTCCGCCAACAATTTCTGTGGAGTCTGCAACGCCCCCATTAAGATGGATGACAGCCACGCCACCTGGAGCGCCTCCCCCGTCTCGAGCAGTGACACAGCACCGCCAACTCCCGTGCCCCCACTTCACTGACCGGGTTGATGCCCCCACTATTTCCACATCCACTAGACGAGGTACGGATGATGACCTTGCCAGCGCCTTCCAGCTTCTGCAGCCGCCAAATGTCGCTGCCACCAGAACGCCCGCTGTGCTTTCAACGCGGCTCCCAGCCCCTCCTATCCTCCGTAGCTATGCAGACGTCGCCGCCGCCCACACCAATCAAGGAAGAGAGCCCCGCACCACAACTCCATGCGCCCACAGTGCCCAAGGGAATCCAGGCCACGGTCAGCAGGATGCGCGATCGGCTACGATGGTTATTTCCTGCAGTGGAATCACTCATTGACCATCCAAGTGAACGGAACATTGTCCTTGTCCCCGATCACAACAATCGCCTCATCCCCGCCACCTACTATGCCCACCTGCCCCACCTCGACGAGCCCCTCATCCTAGGACGTCTGACGCCGAGTCCCACATCTTCGCTGAGCCCCTCCATGCTAAACCGCGTCCCGACGCTCACCTCCCAGCCATAGATGACTGGGACCTCTTCATCCTGGAGGGCAGCCACCAGTACTGCCACCACATCGACAGGCTGATCGACGGGCTTGCTGATCCTGGGGTCACTGCTGAAGTCCACAGGTACCGCACAGTGGTGAGGAAGCTCCACTTCCAGATCGAGCAGGAATATTACCACCTGCTGTCTACCCCCGAGCGCCATGTCGAGTACACTGCCCTTCAGCTGCAGAGAGATGCTGACCTAGTCCGCTGCTGCCATAAGCTCAAAGACGAGCTGCGCAGCATCGAGGTGCGCCTACACAAGGCCACGGTCATGTCGCGTATCGGGCCCAAGCTGGACCAGATTCTGGAGCATCCCGCCCTTCCCTCTATGTCTTACTTCCTGCGAGGCTGCCCTGCTACTCACCAGACCAACATTGTCGCCACCCTCCCTGTCCACGTGCTGCCCCACATTCACTTCATGAATGCCCACCCCCTGCCTGTCCGCGACCACGCCACCATCTATGCCCCCGCTGCAAGTGCACCTGCCCCGAGTCCTCCCCCGACACCAACGATGCCAGACGAGCCTTATCCGGTGAGCCTGCCGCCTCGGACTAACAGTGTGGCAGCTGTCCCTTAGGGGAGGGTGTACTGTTACAATCTCACCTACGGACTGCACGGACCGCTACCTTTTTCTCCCTTACGATATCTTGCTTACGCTCTGCGATGTGACTTGGTGATGATGACTGACGACGCTCCATGAGGACATGGAGCGTGTACTATACTTAGCACGCTGACTCGGTTGTGACTCGTCTCGCTCCACAGCCACTTGTGGAGTGAGTACTATACTTAGCAGACTACTCCACTACCCTCGTTGTGACTCGGTAGCAGTAGCATGTGATTCCCCTGTACCAGGCCTATATAAGGGCCTTAGTTTGCGTAGAGTCAAGCCCTAAGCTTGACTTCGTTCTAATTCGATCGTCTTAAGCCTCCTTACTTGAGCTTGCCGCTCTAAGCCATCCTCCTCACTTGAACTCGCCGCTTCAAGTTGCCTTAAGGCCTCGTCGCTCAGCAAGGCACTGCTTCACTCTCACGCCTCTTCTAAGTCGGCTGTAATGACTTAGCTTTGGGTCTTCGCACTAGTCATGTGCTCACCCTACTCCAAAGGAACTTAGCTTTGCTCCCATGTCGACATGACCACCGGAAGTGTCACGCTCAGGATCACGTGCTCGTTGCCTCGCATGTGCTCACTCTTGCCCACGCCCAAGTCGCACAAGTCGTGCTCACAGCCCGTCGAGCCGTAACAGATATACATCGCATTCCATCCATTGGTTCACTTCTCGGTAGTCTTGTATTGGCCATAGCGAGCCATCCTTCTTTTTTCTGAAGAAAAAGGGGACTCCCCAGGGGGAGTCACTGTTCTGGATGTGCCCAAGCTCCTTATTTTTCTTGATAAATTCTTGTTCTGCCTGTGTTTCTGCCCTGGTGAGGGGATATACCTTGGCGTTGATGGTGCTTGGTGCGCCCAGTTTGATCCTGATTACATGATCTTCTGGCCGGGCCGGTGGGAAGTGGCACGCCGCGTTTTCGTTGAACAAGCGCGCATATGTTTGGTAGTGAGCCGGTAAGCCGGCTATTTCGCTTGCCGGTTGTTTGCATTCATTTGGTTCGCTTTTTTCAGGTAGTCTGGGGAGTGGGCGAACGAATGCGATTATCTTGTCCCCCTCTTCCCACGCTTCTTCCCTGTGTGTGGCTTCGATTATTCTGGCTACGGTTCGCTTTCTGGCCCACTTGAAGAGTGCTGTCTCAATGCGCACTGGTGCTCCTTGGACTATCCCCTTTGTCCAATCAATGCTGGGGTTGAAAGTTCTTAGCCATGGGTATCCCAAGATTGTGCGGTCGCTCCCCAGGCTTGTCACATAAAATTTTTGTAGCGCTTCTTGCTCCCCTTTTTGGACCTTTAGGAGGCAGTAACTTGTGAGGGCTCCTGCTTGGTTTTCTGTGCCATCAACATTGAAAACACGTTGTGGTTCTGCTAGTTTCCTTAGGCCAATTCCTAGCCTTTGGACCATTCTCTGGTCTATGAAGTTCTCTGTCGCGCCGCTGTCCACGAGCGTGCTCTCTTCGGCTGTTCCTCTGGCACATGTGAAGGTGAATTTCAGTTCTATTGATTCCTTTTCACTGATGTACATGATGCACAGATTTTGCGCTCTGACCCAGGCCGTGTGGTCAGAGCGAGTTAAAAACCCTTGAGAATAAGCTTGTCGAGGAGCTTGTCTTTTTCCCCCTGCTCCATTTTACTGATATTCTCTGCCATAGATCCAATCTCCTGGGAGGGACCTGTGTCCTCCCACTTTTCCACTCGTCCTTCATGCGTGCTCATCCCTTGGTGGCCACGCGTCCCCTCTGCTGGTTTGGGTAAGTTCCTTTTTTGGTCTTCTTCCTTTTTGGGACATCCCTTGCTGATGTGACCCTGGTTGCGACAGTAAAAGCAGCGTCCTTCTGTGGTAAGTTTTTTGCGCTCTTCTGCGGTGAGAGCGTTGGCTTGGATTGTGTCCACATCCATAGGTACAACTTTGGATGATCCCCCTCCGCCCCCTCGGGTTCCCCCGGCCTGCTGCAGCCTTCCAAGGGCTTGGCGCCATCGCTGCGCGTTCGCGGTGGGGCCCTGGCCTTGGTAGCTGCTCAGGCTGGAGCAGATTTCTGCCCACAATTCATGTTGCTTTCATGCGGCCGCTTGCCATCCCCTCATGTTGGTTGGGCGCGGATCCGTCTTTTCCAGTATTGCACGGTGCAGGGGGTCTTTCAGGCCGTGGTGGAACTGGGTGATCGTGCCCACGTCGTCCGTGCCCCACCCCGCAAGCGCGCGCCAGTGTTCAAAGGTCGCAATGTAAGTGTCCAGATCGTCCCCCACCATTTTGCAGGCTAGCAATCTCTGATGTGCGTTCGCTTTCTTTGCAGTGTCAGTGAAGGCTGACCTGAATTCCCTTTCGAACACATCCCAAAACCTTTCTTCTGTCTCGGGCCAGTCGATCAGGGGTTGACGGCGCCGGTTGATTTCATCCAGCATCCGCTCGACCCAGTCATTCACATGTGGTCCTCGGATGAAGCTTAGGGCAAGCCCCACACAGTCCAGGGGGATTTTCATGGTAGGATTTTCCCTGTTTGTCATGTGCAGGATTCTGAATTCTCGCAGGAATTGGTCACTTTTAGATCTGTCTCCATCGAACACGGCTGGCAGGTTGCCTTTCATGCCGCCACCATTGCCTCCGCCTGGTGCTCCTGGGACCGTGGCGCCGATCGTGGCAGGGGGTGGGCCACCACCACCACCGCTTCCTTGTGCACACGTACCTGCGCTCCAAGGTCGCGTGGGTACGAATACCAGATTCACAAAACTCGTGGTTCGGATCGATGTCGTTGGGAAGGCTGGATTCTTTCCCTTCCACAGGGGGTTGACCCCCTGCGTGGTTCCCAGGGCTGCTGGTGCGATGAGGCCAGTTGGTGACATGGGGCGATCCCTTGCTGCCTCTACTCCGGCCGCATGTGTCAAAGCGGGCCTCAGTCTGTACTCTGGGAGGGGGTTGCCAAAGTCTCCTGAGTCTATTTTGGCCACTGCCTCCATTCATCAGCAAGACTCAAAAACCCTTAATTTGTCTTGATGGCCTTAATTTTGCCATTAAGGCAACTAAGTCTGTTAAGGCAGATTGTTGACTTAAATTGAACTTAGAAATATAGCACTAAGACAACATTAAGAACACCAAGGGATGAAGTCAATAAAAACATTTGGCTACCAAGAAGTAAGAAGCTGCCAAGTCCATAAAGGTGATATAAGTCTAAGGCAATAGAAGTGCACAATGACCGGCTGTATGATGTAAGCAATATCCGCTGCTGCCGCCGCCACTGCCACCGCCGCTGTGCATGCCGCTGCTGGGCCGCATGCACTTTCACCTGTTGTGGGGCGTCTGTGGCTGCTGTGCGTGCCGCCGCTGGGCCACACACTTGCAATCTCGTGTACGCATGATGTGTATGCATCCTCTGCCACTTGCCACGTAGCGCCTGCTGCCACTGTTGCTGCGCGTGCCGTCACCAGGCCATGCGTGCACTGTACACTCTAGAATTTTGTCCCACATAGAGAAAGCTAGCTTATACAAGTATAATAAAGATAAAATACGTGCACCACGCGCACGCAATCTCGCCCGTGCGCCATGTGCGCCCTCACTCCCTCCAGCCATCGCGCAGCGCCTGCAAGGGCTGCTGTTGCTGTGCGTACTGCCCGCTGGCCATGTGCCCGCAGTCTCGCGCACGTGCCGTGTGCACTCTCGTCTCTTGCTGTTGGTATGCGTGCCGCTGCTGGGCCATGGGGGCGCCGTGTCTGCTCGTGCCTCCGCTTGTTGTCGCGCAGCGCTTGCTGCTGGGGCTGCTGCGCATGCTGGCACCGAGCCAATGCTGCAGCAGTGCCGCCGTCACACTGCTGCCACAGAAACTGCCGCCGTCGCAACGTTGCTCCAGTTTCCACCACTGCCGCCACTGTTGCTGCTGCTGCTGACGGCGTAAAGCTGCCGCTGTTGCACCGTTGCTGCAGCTTCACCACTGCTGCTGTGGCTGCAGGTGTTGCTATTGCATGTGCACCCTCTGCTCGCGTGTGCCTGGGCCCACCGTTGTTGACAACCTGGAACACATAGTTAGCATATAAATACTAACTATCTTACTTACCTTGCCTTTGCACTTGCACTGGCTTTGTGATGCCTAAGGCAAGCAAAAACTGTAGTTAGTAGGAAAAGAGTGCGGAATTACATACTGTAAGTGAAACAGCGAAACGAACTTAGCAAATTTTTTTCGCAACAAATGAACACACAAACACACGCAAACACAACATGAAAAAAAAATTGAACAAGTCAACAGCCCCATCGTCTCGACTACTGTACTGAGCCACGCGCATAGTTCGTAGCTTGCTCCTCACAACACACTGATATAAAGTAAGTAACATGACCATGATATACAGCTAATTATTCTCTATTTTGCAGGTATTGTTGTGCCCATCAGGTATGAACACGCCCTGGGGTGTGCCTGCTGCATCGCCGCCTACATGCCCGCATGCACCACCACCACCACCACCACCTCCTCCTCCTCATCATCATCACCACCTTATCGTAACTACCGTGTCACCATCACCACTGCCGGCTACGTCACCACCACCACGTCACCACGCAGGAGTTTGCCTCCTAGCCAACAGGTATGTGTATGTTCTTATTTTTATTTTTTTATGTAGGGCTAACGCGGCTGTCAAACAACGGCCAAGAGGGCTCCCAAAGACAGGGGGGGCGACAACCAGCCCATGACAACGACAATGACGGTGACACCGCGGTGACTGTGACACCACGACGACGACCGTGACACCATGACAACCACGACAACCACCGTGACGACCACGACTATGACCACCGCGACCATGACTGTGACGACCGCAACCACGACCACGACCACGACCACTGTGACACTGCGACAGTGACCACGACCACCCTGACACCGCGATGACCACGACCACTGCGACACCGCGACAGTGACCATGGCCACGACCACCACGACACCACGACCACGGCCATGACCACCGCGACATCGACCACGACCATGACCACTGCAACACCGTGACAGCGACCACGGCCACAACCACCGTGACCACGACCACGGCCACCGTGACACCACGACCACGGCCACCACAACACCACGACCATGGCCACCACGACACCGCGACCATGACCACGGCCACCACGACCACGACCGTGACGGTGCGGCTGCCGTCACGCCAATAACAGTGCTGCTGTGCCATATGTTTATTAGGTTAATTATTTATTATACCTGTAAAATAGAGTAGTAACAATATAATGTGAATTTTGAGCCTCTTAAATGTGTGTAAATGCTAATTAAAACAGGCTTAAAAGTGTCTTAGCCACTACTTAAAAAGTTTAAGTTCACACAGCCATGAAAATTTAAGGCATCACAAGGCTGCTAAGTGGTAAATTAAGAGAATGATGTCTTAATTAAGAGGTGACCTTGCTTAATCAGTCTTAGGAAAAATTGGTCTTAAATTGGTCTTAGAAAAAATTTAAGGCCAATTAAGACCCATCAAGCACTTTTTGGTTTACCTGATGGCCTTTGCGCGGCGAGGATGCATTCTTCCAAGTCCAGGGTTAGTCCCCCTGGCATTGGCGAGTCCCTCCTCGTGCACCCAAGTGTGGGGCTGAGGCCTTCCAGCACGTCTTCTGGCTCTTCGTCCATGGTCTCGCTGCTCTTTTCCTCCTTCTCTCTTGGTGAATGTAGGTCTGTTGACTTTTTTCCCTTTTTATCCGGGTGCTGATCGTCCGTTTCCTGCCACCAGCTGATGCCTTCTGTTCCCTGGACCAGCACCTCGGATTTCCTCGTGCAATATCCGGTTGCCCCCCACTGTAGTACATACCAGTCGTCGTTTATGAATTCCACAGACCATTCAACGCCGTCATTGTCTGTGATGTGGTAGGCGCTCCTGCCTTCTTCCCTGTACCCTACCCAATATATTTTGTTCAGGACATGCGGGGGTAGGTCCAGTTCCGTACGGGGGCGGATTGTCACCCACTGGTCCTCCTTGAATTCTGCCTTGAGGCTGCTCATTGCTGGTTGGCGTTTGGTAAAATCTTCTTGGTGTGTTGGGTGTGTAACCTCTGCGCTGTCTGATGCTTGCCGAGTTGTTTTGTCTTTCTTGGTAGAATAGTTGCCTCAGTTCCCTCTCTGTCCTTGGTACTATTGGTTGCTGGCTTTCAGCTGCCCAGAGGATGTCTCGTAGGATTGCTTCGGTCTGGTCAATCTCTTGGCCAAGGGCCGCGGCTTCGTCTTCGTTTTGGTGCCAGTCGCAGGCAATTCTGCGCTGCTGTTCAAGGTGTTGGAGGGATTGTTCTAGTGTTGCCGCGGTTCCGGTTCCGGGCCGGCTTAAACCGTAACCGTCACCTACTTCAAACCGGAACCGTTCCGAACTGGACCGCCCCGCAACTCTCGGTTTGGTTTAGTCATCAAACCGGCAGCTTCCGGTTTGCCACCGGTTTGCCACCGGTTTCTAACCGCCCGTCAGAGACAGTCTCAGAGAATGCAAACAGGACAACTTGAAGTACTAGTAACTCATGAGCGCCACGTCATCCTGCTTGTGGTTCCCTGTCACTTCCTCAGTTTCCACAGGGGCTTCTACAAATCTGACACACCCTCAGCTGCTCAGCGTCCTCGGTCCCATGCCCACTGCAGTTGCCAAGCGTGCATGCTCACCCCACGCGGCCCCATTACATATTCCTAAGTGTAACTCTGCGAGGGTTCCAAATACACAATAGGACAAGGACGACCCTTTGACCTCACTAATGTGGTGTATATTGTCACCTGACCCTACTATGTTGCCATGCGTGATGACAACTTTGAAAAAAACCAGGTGGGACTCGGCTTCCAGGTCTGCGCCCTCCAAGCCACAGCATGATCCCCATTCTGTCCCCATCCCGCCCTGGGTCCACACTCTCCAACTACAACGGTGAAGAGCGCCCAGGGCGCTCATATACGTCCTTTGGCGCATCTGGATTACGCACCTCTACCGATTCAGTCCCCCCATCGGATTTGATCACCCCAGTCTGAGGTCTCCTGATTTCCTCATGTAGTACAGTGTCTCAGTGTGGCGCACCCAAACCCTGCTAATACGTATCCCATCTATTGATGGTTCTGTTCATCAGCTTATCAGCCTCATCTGTAATACATTCTTATTCACCATATTCGACAAATGGCCACTGATCAGCACATGATCCTCTGATGCGAAGTCTATTTGAAGGCCTTCCCTATCGACCCTGGCCTAGTCCCCTAGGCCATGCAAATGATGTGTCAGAAATGTCACCGTATGAGCGTGTGCTACGTGTAGGTGTGCAGATGGTGGGGGATTAGTTCCGTTATATATTGGGCCTTGACAAGTCGACTTCTTGATGAACTTCATTCTTTCAGGTGCCATCTATCCCTGGATTCCCTGCCATGGCTCGTGGACGTGGTGCCAAGCGCAATGTATCATCACAACGTGGACGTACTGGTCAGCCTCCTGGGCCTCCCCCCAACTCACTACAGCTCACAGCCAAGACGCTACTCTGGCTCCTGATGAACCAGAAGAAGCTGTCAATACTGATGGTGTTTCAGAGCTCACAGGACGTCACATTGGTGGCAGCGATATCCCTACCTCCTTGGATGTGGCACTTGTTATCGATCAGCACATGCCGCTGCCTGTAGGTGTGGATGAAGACGATGATCTGATACTCAATGACCTCTCAGATGAAAACGATCCACTCGGCAATACGGCAGGGTCCTCAAGATCCAACATCGCCTTCGATATCCGTCATTTCTTTCGTCGCGCCCCCGATAAGTTGTCCCATACATGTAAGGTCTGCGAGTAAGTCTTTCCACACTCTTAGAAACTCATCTATTAACCTTTATTTATCTAGATCTATCTATAATAAAGATCCTGCAGCCTGGGCTGCTAAGGATCCACATGGAAAAAGACGGATCACGTTCTCTGGGAGAAGTAGCAACACGACACTCCGACCCCACATCAATAGCTACCACCTCTTGGAGTATGTGACCTTGGTTGAGAAGCATGGATGGCTGGTATACGTTCAATCTGTGGCCCAAGCGAAGAAGAAAGGTTACTCGATCTCACAGATCAAGCAAGTCATTGAAGCTGGTCAGGACCTGTCAGAGCTTCCTCAACGACGAAACGATGCTACCGATGATGCAGACTTGGACACGTCGTGCTGTGCATCCATCCCAATATTCTCAATTGCGAATTTCCAAAATGCCCTTATCGACTTCGTTGTGGCCGATGATCAGGTAGTCCGGGTCTCTCCTACTCAAAACCTTTTAACGATATTTCAATTTTGACTGCAGGCCATCAATATTATTGAATGCGTAGAGTTCCGCCGCCTCCTCCTTATGCTTCGTGAGTCACTTACTGACTCAGATATTCTACATCGGACACTGTTCCGCCGACGGGCCATTCAGCGGTGGGGGAAGAGCACACAGCGACGAACAAGAGATTGTTGGTAGGTCAAGTCTCATATACTTCGTTGTATTGGTGCTAACATACATGCCCCAGAATGCCCTCGGCAATGTCTCATTTACGACAGACCTCTGGTCCAACGACAACTTACGCTCATTCTTAGCTTTGACTGCGCACTGGGTGTCTGAGGATTCAGCTACCAAGACTCTCCACTTGGAGAGTGCACTACTTGCGTTTCACCGGGTCTCTGAACGACACACTGGGGACTCCCTCGCGCGAATCCTTATATACCTCCTTGACAGGTCAGGTATCACAAGAAAGGTATGTCGTTGCATGCTGTGCCTTATATCACATTAACATGTACTCCTTAGGTTGGCCACTTCACGATGGACAACGCTAGCAACAACCAAACATGCATGGAGGTCCTCTCCATGCTCCTCACTGATCGGGACATCCCCTTTGATGCAAAACAGAATCGCGTCCGGTGTTTTCCCCACGTAATCAACATCTGCACAGGCCATGTCTGTGCTGGCTTCAAGACAGTCCCTATCGCAGATCTGCGTCGCGTTTTGAAGCACCCTCCCAGTAACTCTGTGACTGTATCAGCATATCTAGGCACTGTTGCAAAAGACCCAGTGCACAGGGCTCGGGAAGTCATTCGCGTAATTCGTGCATCTGGCAGACGCCGTGATGCATTTATGGAGACGATCAAGTCCGGTAACCAGAAGGGTTGGCATAAGTCCCCCCCAGAAAAAGTCCCCGAAAACGAACTCCTACGTGATGTACCAACCCGCTGGGATTCAGTCTATTTCATGCTGAATCGCCTTCGTGTATTAAGACTGGTGAGTATGCATAGCTTGATTGGGCTTTTCCCTCGTGCTCATGCCAGATTTATCTAGGCTGTGGACTATTTCTTGTCGCTGCCTGAGCAGGCAGAACTATCAGACTACAAGCTCACCGACGCAGAGTGGCTCATCTTACACGATTTTGAGAGAATTTTACAGGTAAGCTGACTATCTGAGTCGGACTTGGACAGACTCATTTTGCCACGCCCTCCTTTCATGTAGGTACCCCACTTTGTGCAGCAGTCGATGTCATCAGAGGAGCTCCCTCGTCTTGGCCGTGCCACCTTAACGTTTGAGCTGTTCATGCGTGGTTGGGAGAACCTTGCCACCAATGAGTTACGCCTGGCGCCCTGGATTGATATCGGGCTTCAGTGGGCTAATCAATATTACACACGTATGGACGACACAGACAGCTACATATTTTCCATGTGTGAGTTAATTTAATGACGTCCTAGTAATAGTTTGCTAATCACGTCACTACAGTTGTAGATCCCACTGTCCGCTTCAGCTGGATCGAACAGTGGTGGGACTCAGACAAATTCAATGCAGCTAAATCCAAGGTACTCGAGACAGTAAGTAACTATTTTATTGTTCTTTAGCATTCTGTATCTGAGTCTTTCAATGCAAGATGGCCGAATATCGAGAGAAGAAGCGGATCGTTTTCAATGCATCAACAAGGCCCTGCCCTCGAGTCGATGCTGTCACCTCACTTGTGCAAAACCTTGGCCTTGGTACGATAGGGCCTCATAAGAGAAGCACAGGTGGAGGTGTGGCACGAACTGTCGAGGACGAATATCGATTGTATACCAATTCCGAGTTGGAAAATGAGGCAACCAATCCTCTCCAGTACTGGGCGGTATGTTAGCCTCTCATTCTCGATAATCTCATGGACGTTAACTGTACACTGGCATAGCATGAACGAGCCGTGTACCCAACCATCTTTGCGATTGCGATGGACTACCTCCCCATCCAGGCCTCTGCTGTGCCATGCGAGCGTGTCTTCTCATCTAGTGCAGAAACGGATACAAAGAAAAGAAATCGCATCAGTCCTACCCTTATGGAAGCGCTTCAAGTCCTCAAGTTCAGTCTCAAGAAGAAGCGGCTTAACTTTACACAAGGATGGGTTACGAGCCAGACCGTCCTTGTTGAAGACGAGTATGAAGAAACTGATAATAAACCTGACAGAAATACCCTTCTCAACCTTAAAGATGCTCGTGCTCTTGACTCTTTCATGCAATTTGTCGACAAAGAGGAGAATGGTGCATGCGAGGAAGTTGATCCCCTCCCATAGTTTCCAGGGACTTGGACATGATCGCGTAGTTACTGTTACTCATGCTTGTGAAGTCCACATCTCATATTTCAGTTGTATTAAGTGTGCAAATGCAGTGGGGTGCTGACACCTATAGTGGGTATGACTCGTGTGCCAAGCGTATCGACGGTATCGTACGCATATCATCGAATGCGGCACCGCCGGGCCCTGGTCCGGCGGGTGCTGAGAGTCACTGCTGACTGGCGACTCCACGGTCCTGGTCCAACCATGTGCCAAAGGCCAACCCCGCGTGCGCACTGGCCGCCGAAGCATCCACACGATCGTCTTTGGGGTCACGGAATGACCCACACCACACAACAATAGTGCGATGTTAGAGCACATGCGTGTGTCCACAACACCCGACACTGACAATCGCATATTTCAGGATGATGTCTCACTGTCCGACCCTACGTCAACGCTGTCATGTGGAGTACGCGTCGTTACCAGCATTGGCTCCATCTTTGCGACGCCGAAGTGGCAGATCCGTCGTCTGCCGATGCTCACGCCCTCGCCCTACCGCAACTGTAAGGGTGCGGGTAGTGTTGCGCCGTCAACGAGTCCAAGCCGCATGTTACCACTGTACCACATGAAGATACGGTCGATCGGTCCGGGACCCTCGCACCAGCATCAAGAAACGTTTGGAAAGTCTGGCGCACGGAGGATTGTTCCAGGACAGTACCTTGCCACCAACCCCAAGGGACGTGCTGTCATGATCGCTGCAATGGAAAAGTCGAAACTCGTGTACGTTCTCAACCGCGATGCTGCTGCCAATCTCACCATTTCTTCCCTCTGGAAGCGCATAGGAACCCTTCTATTGTCCATCACATCGTTGGCATCTATGTCGGCTTCGAGAACCCGATGTTCGCTGCCTTGGAAGTCGACTATGTGGAGGCTGACCAAGATCCAACAGGAGAGGCAGCCGCCAATGCTGGCAAGGTATGTCTTTGGACTATATTTTCAAGACCAAGTTTGACCGATTGTATAGCTGTTGACCTACTACGAACTTGATTTGGGCCTCAACCATGTCGTGCGAAAATGGAGTGAGCCCACAGACCCAAAGGCGAACCTTCTTGTTCAAGTTCCAGGTGGTCAGCTCGCATCATCCGAGCACTTTAATGGCCCTTCAGAATGCGGATGCCCCTCAACATCGCTCTCCCACTCCTCGGCGGGAGCACCCACCAGGGGACAGCGGGCGGGGCATCATCATCACGGCGGCGGTGATGCATAAATGGAGGTCAGCTAGAACCGACTTCTTCTGCGTAAGCTGACAAGCCCCCACGTATGGCGCTTTCTTCTTCCTCCGAGGAGGGTGACTTATATAAGATTACTATCGAACACGAGGAGGAGGAAGTCAAATCAAGTTTTTTGACACTACCTATCGCGTCTGGCCTGTGCATTCTAAATCTGGTTTTCTTCTTGTCGCGTCCGAGTTCGGAAACCACTGTGTTGTCTTTTTCCTCATAGGCGCCAATCCACTGACTCGTAGCTTCTCCGCACAGACAACTGTATCAGTTCCAAAAATCGGGTGACATGACGATGAGAAGGAATTCAGTTCACGAGATTACCCTTCATACGACATGGTCCAACCTAACCAACCCCTTCCTCGAGCTTACTTCCGACCCTGGGCACTCGAAAACTTGGCGCTGGCAGATGAGACCGAATCTCTCAATCCACTTCTAGATCCTAAGGTTTTAAATCTACTTCCTAAATGTGACGCTCCTCAGATTTTCTCCCTCAATGGTCGCGGTTCACGGAGCATGCTCCGGACGCTGCAGCATGGACTCGAGGTCGAGCCGTCGAGGAGACCGTGAGCTCTGACTTACTTGGTATCCCAAACGCTGCCTGGACGGGCTGGACCGTCAAGGTTAGAACTTAGAAGCGATGGTGAGTGCTGCTCATGTGGGCACTATCGAAGACGAGGCTCATCTCTTTACAGAGGTCCACGACCCCTACGATTTCTTTCTTCCGCACCAACTCTTCCCGTGCAACAGATTGGGGACGATGCGCTCCTGCAAGTCCATCCACAAGGCATTCGACAAGTCTTGGCCGACCGCAGGGTAAACGAATGGCGCGTGCCCTCTGGCAAGTCCATTGTTGCAACGATGACAAATGCGCGGCAAGTTGTCGTGGCTCTGAGTTCCGCAGAATTGATGTATTTTGAGTTGGATTTAGATTGGCGGCTGAACGAATATCAGGATCGGAAGGCAATGGAAGCACGGTGCTTGCACTGAGCATTGGGGAGGTTCCCGAAGGACAGTAACGAACGTCGTATCTGGTAAGCACATCAATCTCGCGCCGACTCGGCGAGGGTGTCCAGTCTTCGATCTGGGGCCTGCACTCATTGACTTCGTTTGCCTCGAGCGTGTATTTAAGCGGACACATCCACTGCAGCCACCGCAGAACCCGCAGAATCGAGTTGAGGTGGACAAAGAACTCAGCGAATGTCATTTGGTACAAGTACATGAAATTGTGCAGCAAGGTCTCCGTGAATGAAGTTGGCATGTCATCTCGTATTCCGTGTGTGTGCATAGTGAGACAGGCGAATGTGACAAGTAACGTCACAGACTCACCCTTTTGCGGGTGGTTGATTGTTGAACATTTTGTTGTACCATACGGTCCATACCCCTGACCTTTTTTGCCTCAACGTATCCACTTGGCCACACAAACTGACATGGATGTTGTCAATGCTCGTATCGATGGTCGTTATAGGCTGGGGGAAAAACTAGGATCAGGCTCATATGGTAAGCACCATTATGGACGCGTTTTGGTACTTTCAACCTCTGACTTCTCTACCTAGGCAGTGTATATCGAGCATTTGAGATCAATAGCCATGCAGAGGTTGTTGTGAAAATAGCTAGAACCACCAAAGCCAAAGCTTTGAGGCAGGAGTATCACATCCTCAGTCAACTCAGCCTTAGCGACTGTGTGGGAATCCCGAGGGCCCTTTGGCTTGGACGTGAGAATGAGCTCCATGTAATGGTTCTCGAACACCTAGGTCCTTCACTCGAGGAATGCCGCCGTGCATGTGGGGGCAAGCTCTCCCTCAATACGGTGACTCTTATTGCCAGACAACTAGTATGTTTAATGTCCGTACGCTTATTCTGATATGCCTGACAATCTCGCCAGTTGTTGTGTCTGCAGGATATTCACTCACGCCATTACATCCACCGTGACATCAAGCCTTCCAACACCTTGACAGGTCTGGGGGATCATACCCATAAAATATTCCTAGCAGATTTCGGAATTGCTCAAAAGTTTCGGGACCCCGACACACACGCCCATATCCCTCTTAGCAACAACCATCCGCTCGCTGGGACACCCACCTTCACATCAATTCACAGTCATTTGGGGTTCGAACTTAGCCGACGCGATGACCTTGAGTCACTTGCCTATGTCCTCATCTACCTACTAAAGGGGTCCCTTCCGTGGATTGGCGTTGGAAGTGAGGATGTAGTTCTTCAACTGAAGCAGCAGATATCAACAAACAAGCTATGTGCCGATCTTCCGGAGGGCTTTGCGCTCATCCTTGACTATTCACGTACTCTCGCATTTAGCAAA